>OW679203.1:89504163-89872703 GCA_940337035.1 Agriotes lineatus
CCCAGCAATACGCAACGTACGTACGAATTGAGACGTCAGACAAATCCGGTTCGCTTGTACAACATTTACATTAATGATGCAATGGAACTCCCCGCAAACCCTTATTACGTTTTGGCTACTGACTATGAGCAGGTACGGTGTGCTTTGGGGATGTAGATATCGAACTGATACTAATAGTAGTATACGTGAGTATTTTGGAATGGATTTTCCAAGCCATTTCAGTAATTGTATTATCCTATACAGAGCGACTAGTCCTACTTTCGAGAAAATCCACATTAAATAGTACTTTCACGAATACCGTTACTGCCGTCTTGAATGGTTATAAGATTCCTACGTCAGCATGGGCGGATGTGTGCAAGTCAGCAAGTACTACCACACTACCAAGTTTGGCTATTATTGCAATTGTGATGTTGGTCGCCAAACGTGCTCAGTAACTTCCAAGTATTAATTGTATAGATTAGAACATTTTTATTTCTTTTCGATGTTAGAAATTCGGCAAAAATGTGTTCAGCTGTATAAATAAATAATTAAGAAAAAAGCATGTAGTGTATTTATTACTGAACATTGTTCTGAACTAAGTCACTCGTAAACCTTTTAATAAAGATATTTACCAGGCATATCAGTGTGGGGTAGTTGCCTCAAGTGAAGAAGATTAAGGCTCCTTGGGATAGCAGAGAGAATTTCCTGCAAGCTGGTACTGACCATGAATAAACTAATGAGATCCTTATATGCACCTATTATCCCCTAAGGAATTTGTCTAATTGATTTGTAGGTATGCGGCCAAACTTGTACATGGCACAATATGATTCCTATTTTACTCTTCTAATGTTTCTGCATTTTAGTGAAAGTTCCAAGTACAACAGTTTTTATTGATAAAGTAATTATATACATATATGTTGTATGTCCCCGCGCCCAAACGGTCGCGCCCAGACGGCCGCGCCAAAACGGCCGCGCCCAAATGTCCTAGACCGGTTGAAATACAACATATATGTATATAATTACTTTATCAATAAAAACCGGTCTAGGACATTTGGGCGCGGCCGTTTTGGCGCGGCCGTCTGGGCGCGGCCGTTTGGGCGCGGGGACACTTGGGCGCGAGACACTTGAGCGCGAGACATTTGGGCGCGAGAAAGGGTCAAGGTTGGGATTTAGGAACACATTAAGTGTGAATAATTTAAATTTGGCATAAATGAACAAACATTTATTAAATCATTATTTATCCTGAGAAGTTAATGTAATTAATCAAACAATATTAAAAGAATAATCAAATTATTTATTGAAACCGTTATAAGATCAATTTAAATAAGGTGGTAGTACCTATATTAGATAAATTTTGAAATAAATCCGAATCGAAATAAAGAAGGTAGTAGATTAGATAAGTTTTGAAATAATTCTGAATACATAAAAAAGGCAGTATGTTAGATATGAAATAATAATTCTGAATTGAAATAAAGATGGAAATAGATTATATGTATAATATACTCAAGTGTTGAAAATAATTTTAAATAGAAATACATTTATTGTACTGGTAAATGAATAATATTATGCTATATTTAATCGATTGATGCTTCAAATGTTTAATATGTTTCTAATATGTGTTCTATTTGGACCGAAACTAGTCGACTTCGAGTTTTGTTTAAAATTATAATACTTAACAATAAACTATTAAATTTTAAAGTAATCAATTATTATTTTCGTTATGTTATGAACCGACTAACTGAAGATAAGAACAGAAATAAGAATGATAGTAAATAATAATATAAAAAGATTAATTTTAATAATCAAAATTTATTCTTGCCATTTTTACCAGTATAATACATATTATTCTTAATTTTTCTTAAGATATAAACAAGAAGCATCTACGCATTCATTTCATAATTGTAGGAAATGCCTCATAAAAATTTTACAATGTTCCTATTATTTGCGCCGTCTACATGATTATATTTATAATCTTCAACCAAATTTTTTATTCTTCTATCAGCCTGGATAAATATTTGGTTGGATGGTTCATCAAAAGCTCTGTTTGTACCCAAACTCTATTCATGTATTCTTTGTGACCTATTATTTTAATGTAATAAATCTCCGCAAAAGATTTGAGGAACGACTAGCAAAATGGTCGAAGACACAAAAACCTAACACAAAACGGACAGTAGGACGGCCACCCAAGCGATGGAAGGACTGCTGGACATCAGTATCCCAAGACCAGTAAGAAATTCACCCCCAACCAAGATGAGGCAAAATGGAATTAACAGGATATTATCCTATAATAAGAAGAAGAAGAAGAAGAAGAAGAAAAGATTTGTTAGAATTTACCGGAAAGTTAAAATTTCTAACTTGTTTTCGTCGAATTTACTTGTATTAATAAAATTCTTATTTTCGACAATTAATCTTTCTATACTAAATTTTTGCCGCCCGCCACCTCCTTGGACGTGCTTTAGGTAATTTTCGTTATTTAAAATATATTTTCAGACCTAATAATAGTAAAGCTTGCTAATACTAATATACTTTAATTAATTTCCTCGCGCCCAAATGTCTCGCGCCCAAGTGGGCCTGCGCCCAAGTGTCTTCGCGCCCAAACGGCCGCGCCCGAACGGCCGCGCTCAAACGGCCGCGCCCAACTGTCCGGCTCCGTATTTCAACACATAAAGCATAATTTCCCACCTCTACTTACTAATAATATAACATAAATATAATTGTATTAGTTCCAACGAAATTGCTATGCAAACAATTCGCACTTTTATTAACTTGACGTTATAGTTATTTGTTTCATTAGTACAAAAAATGCATGATTTCGGGACAAGTAAGACAGAGTCTTACTGTTTATACAAAATTATTGGACAATATGGCGTCCTATCCGTGTGGTTGGAGAAAAATGTCATTTTATTGACAATATAGCCTACTAATTTAAAACATTAAGAAATATTAAATTTCATATTACACTAGTGTATAACATGAGCTGCTTTATTTATGTATTTAGAGTTGGATACATAATGCACTTATTATTTGGTAGTTATAAATTATATTTGCTATTATATAGGTATTTATTTTTCATGTAAATAGTATAATAAACAAAATTTTTAATGTTTAAACTGTACACTTTGAGCGCAGTATAGTTGAATGGCCACCGCACATATTTTTTACATTTTACATATCTGGTTCTAGTTTTCTTGCTTGTTTTTTTTCTTTGGCGATTCTTCGTGACTCCATACTCGTCGACAGTTCAACGCCACCATCTTTGTGTTGCGCTAATTATTTTTCCAACTCTATAATAACATTTTTACATTTTTTAAATTCGGCTCGACATTTGTTTTTATTGACATTCGAAGAATATATGAATTCATTACGCTGATATGTTGATACCAATCATATTACGAAACACCACAAGTGGCCACCTTCGTGTTATTCTTTTCACGGTATAAGATCTAATCACTTTTTCCATTATATGCACACCACCTTTGGTACTGTTGTAATAATAATATGTCTCATTATTCCCTTTCGGGACATAGGGTATTCGTAAACTGTTTCAACTGTTGTCTGTCTTGACCTATATATACCATTCTTGTAAAAGACATTATTGTTTCCTGTTGTACACTTTTCTGCATTGACTCTTTTGGGCGTCTTCTCCTTCCTCCCTGCGGGTTCCATTGTAGTGCCCTCCTTGGAATTTCTTCTTTATCTTTTCTTAGAGTTGCCCCAGCCACCCCAATTTCTTTCTTTTGATTTGTGTTTTAATGTTTTCTTCTTCCATTTGCCTCCACAGTTCCGCATTAGCGATAGTCCTGGGCCAATATATCTCCAGAATGGTTCTTGGGAATCTGTTTACAAATACCTGTAGTTTTCTTCTAATAACTTCCATCATGGCCTATGTTTCAGTTTCGTATAGAAGAACATGTGTAACCATTGACTTGAATATATTGGTTTTTGTGCGCGTCGTGATGCTTTTTGATCGCCATATTTTGGTGAATCTCAGGAATTCACTACGGGCCTTTCCTATTCTTGTTATACTTTTGCACCCCATTTTCTGTTGCTACTACGCTCCTCGGGTATGTGAATTCCTTCACTATCTCTATATTTTCCTCTCCCACTTTTATAGCTTTCTCCCTTTCTATGTCTAGATTTAACGACTTGGTTTTTCTCCCGTTGATTTTGAGTCCTACTTTTTTGGATTCGCTCAATAGAAGGTGTACTTTCTTTTGCATGTGACTTTCCCTGTGTGCTAGCAGGCATATATCATCCGCGAAGTCTAGGTCTTCTAAATGTTGCTTAATCGTCCACTGTATGCCCCTTTTTTGTCGTTGGTTGTGTTTCTCATCACTACATCTAGTACAATCGAGAAAAGTAGTGGCGACAATAGGCATCCTTGCTTAACCCCTCTCTTGGTTTCGAATTCTACTGATAGTTTTGTTCCGTCATTTGTAACCATTATAACCTTCTTTAATTAAATTTATTGGATTCTTTGGTATGCCTCTGCTTCTTAGTATTTTCCATATGCACTCTCGATCTACAAAGTCGAAGGCCTTTTCAAAGTCTACGAACAAGAGGCTAGTATGCCGTTGATTGTTCCATAATTATTCTTAGAAAGTTTATCATGTCTATACACGATCGTCCTGTTCTGAATCCGTTTTGCTTGCTCCTTAATCCTGTATCTAGTGTATTTGTAACTCTGTTTAGCAGTATCCTACAGAATACTGTGTATACCACACTAAGTAGCGTTATTCCTCTCCAGTTGTCACATTTCTTTAGATCTCCTTTTTTGGTACATTGACAATTAAGTCGGGTTTCCAGTGTTCTGGTAACTTTTCTTCTTGTAATTTTTTTACGAATAGGGGTAAAACTATTTTAGCCGTTGTTTGAACTTTCAATTTTAGTATTTTGCTAGGTATTTGGTCGATTCCGGTAGCTTTGACTTTTATTATCAATTTCCGGCGGATCGGTGTTTATATCCAGTTCCAGGACGTTGTCTATTTCCCGTATTTGTTCTATTCCATCTCTCTTTATATTTAGCACTTCTTAGAAATGTTGGGCCCATCTTTTCAGTTGTTCCTCAATTGTGGGTAACTCTTTCCCCTCTTTGTTCTTTATAATGCTATTTGTTCTTTTTTTGGTGCTAATTTTCCTGATTTTCTCGTATAAGGTTTTGTTATCTCCTGCTATCGCTGCTCTTTGAGATTCTTCTGCCACCATTTCTATATATCATTGTTTATCTTTCTTCCCGCTCTTTTTTATATCCTTTGCTACTTCTCGATATTTCATTTGTTTAATTTTTCATTTCTGCTGTTTGTGCATTTAATCCTTGTTGTTTAAACTTGTTCCTTGCTTCTATTTTCTTTTAGGTTTCCTCGCTCATCCATTTTTTTTCTTCTTCCTTTTCGTTCCTAATACTTTCTTGCTTACTGTGTTGAATGCTATTTTAACTTTTTCCCATATTTTCTGTATTAGCTTAGTGTAACTTATTGATTTGCTTAATTCATTTCATTGGTGTGTAAACTTTTGTCTAGTCACTCCCACATCACAGCCATTGCTTCAAAAGTAAACTTTGAAAATATGGGCAATGTAATTCTGGTTTGCAAGCAATTCAGTTCTGGGTATTGAAAAACGTGCTCTACACGTAAATGCTTATTCACGTCGCAGCTTTGTATAAAACACCAATTTTCGGAAGGGCCAAGATATGGAATTGATGGACTCAGAGATAACATTGCTCCTCGATATAACAATGCTCGAATTTGGAACTTCAGCTAGTGCTTCGAACGAACCAGCCATGAACGTGTACGCTGTGATCCTGTTCGTTGGTGCTGCAATTTCCCCCATCGTTGCCCAGAGTGAAACGGTGTTCAATAGGCCCTGCCCTTCCGTTTTATCTTTTTACGATTTCAATGAAACAAGGGTGACCACTCGTATTAATGAATGTATCAAAATATGAATTATTTTTTATTAGTATGCAGGGCAATGGTACGAAATAAAGCGCAACCCCAACACGCTCGTTTCCGATATGTGCGCGAATCCAATATATACGTGGTTAACCAATACAAGCAAGTTCAGCGTGGCTTATCCCAGAAATACGCAACTTACCTACGAATTGAGAAAACAGTTGCAACCTCGGGGTGTTCAGTACGATGTTTTCATTAATAATGAAAAGGAATTGCCCGCAATTCCTTACAGGGTTTTGTTTACTGACTATGACCAGTTCAGCGTGGTTTGGGGATGTTTATATACAAGTGCTAATAAAAGTAGTATACGTGAGTATCTTGGAATGAATCTTCCAAACCATTTCAGTAATTGTATTATCCTATACAGAGCGACTAGTGCTACTTTCGAGAAAATCCACATTAAATAGTACTTACACAAATGCCGCTATTGATATATTATTTACTTTAAATATTCCTATATCAGCATGGGTGGATGTTGACCAAACCGATGCTGTGTGCAAGTCAGCAAGTACTACCACACTACCAAGTTTAGCTATTATTGCAATTGTGATGTTGGTCGCCAAACGTGCGCAGTAACTTCCAAGTATTAATTGGATAGATTTAGAACATTTTTATTTCTTTTTGATGTTAGAAATTCGGCAAAAATCTTTTCAGCTGTATAAATAAATAATTAAGAAAAGTGCATGTAGTGTATTTATTACTGAGCATTGTTCTGAACTAAGTCACTCGTAAACCTTTTAGTAAAGATATTTACCAGGCATATCAGTGTGGGGTAGTGGCCTCAAGTGAAGAAGATTAAATAGCCCAATGTATTAAAATGGAAGAATTATAGCAACACATAGACGACTGGAAGGGGGGGGGGGGTCTGGCTACCGATTCCTGTTTTTTTCATTTTTTTTTCATTTTGTCTTGATAACGTTGCCATTCTTCCTAGATTTTAATTTTCTATTTTCATTGCTGTACAAGTATTCGTTACTGCTTTTTACTTCGTGGTTGTCCATTTGTCTTTTACTCTTATCTAGTTCTCTTTCACTAAAATGTTGTCGCCAGTACTCGTGGGAATTGTCTCATGGCATCTTCTTTATTTACGTTGTTAGTTTCGACGAGATAGTAGTCAACCATTTAATGTTATTTACAAAATACTGTTAGTCATAGACTGATAAAGCACGTAATGGAAAACTCTATATCAGTTTAAACCACTTGCACTACCTAAAGATTTAGATAAGGAAAATATTTTATTTCATACTGATGTCAAAAATGAAATTTTTCGGATTATTTATGGTACAAAAAATGGAACCTTAAAATCCTAGTACTTTAAAGTAAAATTTTAAAGTTCAAGTACTTTAAAATTATACGTCAGTTGTTGACATGAATATGAAATTATTTACAACTTTTTATTTAAAATTCATTAAACTTGCAGTTTGAAATAAACCGTTGTATTCACCACGAACGAAAAGTGTTTTTAAAGGTCCTCGCAAGTAAACAACTTTCTCGTCTTTAAAATGCCACTTTTCGTTCTAGATAAATAAACTACTATTGTTAGCTGCTAGGTAGGTCCACTGAACTGATACACCGTATATCACGATAAGGTGATGTTAGGTAGGATGCAGTTACATGTGGCATAAGCAACATGCACAAGATTTGATGGTGATGATCCAATTTAGTCCCTCGCACGCGGTCGCTCTCTTAATAGCTCCGATCGAATGTTTGTAGCAAAAACTTTTATTCTTTATTTTATACACCCGTAAGGGGATAAGGATAATGGAATAGCATATCGTAGCCGGTACTATTTAAACATTTTAGGATTTTATTTCCAAGCAGAATTTAATTTATTCGTGATTAAATATAGTATAACAGATGGAAGCTTATTCATATTGCCTTATACATGGTGAGTATAGAGTATAGAATAAAGCGCATGGCATGTCAGGGAAATTGCTTATACCCGTTGGAGGATGATGTTGTCGCTAATTAAATTTCGTCAGACTCCAACGATGGATTCAGTTCGGACTCGATTTATTTCCTGCACGTTATATACCTCTCCTTCGTGGCTATAACATTTATACCTTTTTGTATTTAAAATTGAAGCTGACACTGTCTTTATGTGTGTGCTTAGGCGAGTGTACCCCCGTTTTGAGCTTCCCCTAATGGAAGGCTATGAACATTGCTAATACCAGCCTAATATTATCCATAAATTGCAGCATGTAATCCGTGATGTCACCGTTAAGGCATTTCCCCTTTGTAGCAATAAACTAACCTCTGATTATTTCACCTCTATTATTGCATGCTCAATATAACGTTTCAATTACACCATTGTGTTTACCTGTACTTTGTGCAACCGTATGCAGTTGAATTTATGAGCGAATTAAGCACCAGCAACTGGCGGCAAGATAAGTAAGTGCATGCAGATAACCAGGCTTCAACTTCAACCCGACGCATTGGCCGTCTTTTTCTGAGTTGGAGGTCGCCAACCACCTATTTAGGCGAGAATTTACGACTTATATAGAATCTCCTACTCTTTCAGAGTAATATCCCGCCCGCTTCTCATTGCAACTAGCTTTGTGCAGTTTTGGCTTTGTTACCTGTAGTAAATTATTTTTAGTGTAACAAATTCTTTTCTTCAAGTATTTGTGTACGGTGTCTACAACACGATGCACCTGTTCCCCTATCGAAGGGTGTCTCCTGAAACCAACGTGTTGATCCAGGATGGGGTTGTTTCGTTACTTACCTGGTTTCGGGATGAGTATTATCTTAGCCACTTCGCTTTGGGTTGGAAAATGTTTGAGCCGTAGGGCTGTATTAAAGGAATCCCCTGATCTGATGAGCAGAATGTGGCGGGGTACCGTCGTCTTCATCCAAACATGGAGGAAAACCCGTTTTTAGAATATTCAGATAATTTGATATATAGCTACCTACAAATAATCTGAAAAGTCGATCGATTTAGTAACTTTCGATAAAAAAGTTGAGCAAGTATGACAGATAGTCTTAAGTAAACACATTAGTTAAAGTTTTAAATAGTTAATCACACTGTGGTTTTGAAAATCCATCAATTTTGCGAAACCTTATCGTTAGACAAGTGTTTTGAAGTGGTTGGGTAATGGATTATCTGTTGCTATGCAATTCTCAGCCTCGTTATTGCAACATATTCCTGTCACACATATAAATATATTTCCATATCGTCGATTTGTCCACACGTCGATTCTTAGAAGAAATCAGATTAGATCAGATAGATAACCAGGAGATACAAGCCCACTCTTATTATAAAAGCGTTTGAACTTGGATCGCCAGTTAATTACTCACCCGAACATGAACGTGTACGCTGTTGTTCTCCTCGTGGGTGTTGCAGTTTTTCCCATCGTTGCTGAGGAGGTGGTGACTAATGGAACCTGCCCAGTAACAACCGTCGTTGCCAACTTCAACGAAACTCAGGTGAATACCTTTAATAACTAATGGCGCAAATAACTACTTCTGATGTTAGTATGCAGGGCAGTGGTATGAAGTAAAGCGTTTTCCCAATACGCTCGTTTCTGACAACTGTGCGAATCCCGTCTATAGATGGACAGCAAGCACAAGGGGTTACAACGTCACATATCCCAGAAATTCGAAACTTAAATACGAACTGAGACGTCAAACAGTTCTACCCGTGGCTGGCAGGTACGACGTCTACGTTGGCGGCAAGAAGGAAGTGATCCCTTACTCGGTTTTGCTTACCGACTATAGGCAGTACAGTGTGGTTTGGGGATGTACATATCGAAGTGCTAATAACACTAATATACGTGAGTAATTATGCATGTACTTTGTCGTTTAAGTGACCGTATTTTTTTATACAGAGCGACTTTTCATACTTTCAAGAAAAACCACATTGGACAGGAATATTTTTGCTAGCATTAATGCAACATTGACGAACTGGAGGATTAATACAGCAAACTTGAGGGATATTCCACATTCGTGCAAGCGTGGGGTGCAAGTACCATTGGACTTTTAAACTGAGCTGTTGGTGGACCTGTGATGTTGGTCCCAAGAGTTACTGAAGTTACTCAGTAGCTTCTGAGATTATTGTATCGTGTTATAGCTATATAACGCCAAGATTGTACTTGTTGTTAATAAATAATTGAGAAAAGATCATTTAGTCATATTATTATTAATAACTCGATTTTACAGAACCATGTGGAAATTATGTTTCATTAATATCTGTAGGTTAACATTTTAAATTGCTTGTAACTGTTCTTTAGATGTACAAACTTGAACAGTTAGATTTCTGTTGAAGGTCCTATTAATTATTTTCTAAACTACAACTCTAAGTAGAGATGGAAATTATGCAAAACAAAAACAGAAATTGATTAAACATGTACTGGAATCGAACAACGGAATTGTCCTAACTGAGTTGCAGCCTTGTTAGGCGCGAATAAAAATGTTGATCCCCAACTTAAATTGCGTTCGCAACGCTTATCACAGCGGCCTCTCGAAAACGAAGAGCATTCACAATTAAATAAAATGGTCGTTTCATAAAACAAGTTTTCACTGAACGCTAAGATGTGCTATTAAAGAACTGATACCCGATGACTATGTTAGCAATTAGAGTGGCTTCAAAGCAAGAAGTACATAGGCGTGGCTACAGTTATGCGCCAATAGACGGTATCAGTGGCGTAGCAATAGGTATTTTTAGGGAGGCACATTAAAATTCCCATTTTAAAGGAAAACTTTTCATGCTGTTTTTTTTTTGGTTTCAAATGCTAAATAAATTAGCATGTCATAAGAAGTACAAGATCTACTAGAAGCTCGCGAGGCCGCCCTCCGCTAAACGCTTTCCGCGGCGGGAGGACTCGCCGTGCGTCACCCGCTCTATCCGCGCGAGGAATTATTACTAAATTTGCCCGTTTTGCTGTGAATTTTTGCCAAAGCTGTGCATGGAACTTCGCTATTTGGTCGTGGCAGCATTTTAGACAACAGCTGAGAATCTGGCAGAAGGCGCCGGCCAAAGGCTCTTGAATACGCGTGTGACCTGAGAAAGTTCGAATATGGCGCTACGGAAAATAAATGACTAACCCCAATGTGTCATGTAGCTACCAGACTGTAAGGTACTCGCCCAAACCCCTTTTTGATATTATTAACGGGTTAATAGTCATGGAAACATGTAAACTAAATGACACGACGAACGGCAATGAACTGAATACAACAGCGGAAATCACCTTGTTGAACGTAATGGACTCGTCCGGACGTTTCTAGCGTTCTGCGCATCGATGACGCGGTGTACTTTACAAACTGAAAGACTTCTAATAGCGTCGCATAACATTCGAAAGAACGCAAAATAAATATATCGATTACACTAACGTTTGGTTAATTGAATTGCACTTCGCAACAGCGTTGCATACATATCCTTGTATACCATTTTGCCCGCAACTGTAATTTTATATTTGCTTCGACTTCACCTTCAATTCTTTGTCGAGGATTTTTTGTTTGTTTTTGCTACAAGGCTTGCTTCAAATCTTGTTTCTTCTATCGCTTTCTTCATCCTTGTTCATCTCGCTGCTTTTGGTATTACCTATGCGGTTTATACTTTCAACATTTAAGTTGCTTTTGTAATGCGGTCTCTTCCTGTAAGCCCATTCACTGGTACATCTTTGTTCACTTTTTCCTCCAAGTCACTATGTCTCAAGCTGGGATTTTAACTCCATTTCCACCTTTAGTTCGTCGTCTTAGGACTTCCCCTTTTTTACTTTTTGTTTTTCTCCCAGTTCGTTTGTGAATGCCTGGATGCAGGAACAGGAAGACCACAAGAGGCAGTTTTGTGTATCTTTTTGTGCCACTATCTTCACTACTTTTAAGTTTAGATTTATGTTTTGTCTAAAAGGAACCTTTCAGGGTTTTGGAAAATTGCAGTGAAAGAAATTTTCTTTGCTTCTCTGCATGGGTCAAATAACACTTTCAGATCTACAATTTAATTGCACGAACTGAAAATATTTGTACTGAAGCCATCAACAGCAACTGCGAGATTTAAACTTTCCGAAATATCGAACGTGTAATAAGAACGATCCAATAAATCCTGAAGGGCACCGGTCTGTGTAAGCAAGCGGCCTGCATTATCTCAATTCTCTCCTCTGTTTATTCTGCAGAGCCAAATAATTGTAATTAAGGCGGCTGCTGTACAGCTCTGTAAGTTCCGGTTAAGCCGCAGTTTGAGGAGCACTAATATCTAAATTAAAAACTGCCCTCCATTTCATTAACTAATGGAAATAACAGCAGCCTCGCAGTCCCCGGGATAATTATGAAAATAAGGAGTAGCGAATTTCAAAGAACGCTGCACCCAAACTGAATTCCAGGAAAGTTCAATTACGTCCTCCACGGTCTTCTTAGCTGCACGTTTCTTAACCCTATGCGCCAAGGTGCGTTAAAACTCCATATTAATCGACGATGCAAGCGGGGCTTGCTAATTTTTCCAACGTGGAGGCTCTGCAAGCTTCCCATGGAAACACATTAGTTGTAAGCCTCCAGGTCTTTAGCCGCGTAAGGAGCTCCAGGATTCCGTTTGAAGTTTCCGCAATATTGACCTATTTATATAAGGTCAAAAGAACAAGAAAATTCACTTTGTAAGACTGGGGAAACCTTTCAAAGGCGACTTTGAGTTCGCAAATCCGCGTTTACCCCTTTATCCCGATTTCCACCTCGCTGCGAGCTCGCGCTGCCATGATTTTTTATGTTTATGAAGGCTTTGCTGCTACTTCAGGAGCTCCGTGAGCCTTTATGGCGAGTCCGACGCACTTCCCAACTACCAGGATGGCTTCTACGCCACCATTAATAGATGATTGGATCCCGGATTGTGTCTTTATTTTTTGAACACGTCCAAACTACCGCGATATCTTTCGAACCTGAGTAGTATAAAACTTAAAACTTTAGACACAATGTTAGAGTGTTTTCTTCGATTGATGATGTCAATAAGATGTTTTTTCTAATAATTGTCGAATGATTTGTTTTGCGTTCCATACCTTTGAGAGCATTGCAAAAATTTGTTTAATTTTTGTTTCTTCGAATTGCTGATTGTCGAATGCTTCATTTGAACCGTAGTTGTTTAAGCTCAAGTGTTAATAAGACATTGCATAAGATTACCTACCAGCAAATCGATTATTCTTTCTTTCTTTCAAGCTTATTGTGGATTGGAGCTACCTACGTTTGGTCGAGGGAAATAATAAATCTTCATATAAACTCAGCTGCCTACAACTTGTCTACAATTAGTTTTTTCCAATAGTGAATTGTGTGAAATTGTTTGTTTGAACTACCTATGTCTGACTATTGTATTAATAAGGCATTGCATAAAGTTAGCTACAGCAAATCGTTTGCTTTTTATTTTTTCCAAAAGCGGAGCTAGTTACCTTTGGTTTCTTTCAATAACTGTTTGTCAAACTATTCTTTGAAGCTACTTAAGTTAGCTTGAGTAGTAATAGGCATTTCATATACCCAGCTACTAGCAACTCCCTTATTTTCTGTTCGTTAGAGTAGCAGTTTAGCCAACAGTTTGTTTCAGCTACTTCCGTTGAGTTCGAGTATTAATAAGGTACATAAATTTAGCTACAACAATTCGTTTACTTTGGTTTCTTTCTATAACTGTTTGTCCAACAGTTCGTTTGAGCTACTTAGGTTAGGTTAGAGTATCAATAAGTCATTACATGAACTTAGTTACCCGCAACTCGTTTACTTTTTGTCCTTTTAATAGCCGTTTGTCCAGCAGTTCGTTTTGAGCTACTTACGTGTAGTTGGATTATTAATAAGTATTAATACGTACACGTAGATACCAGTAACTCGTTTACTTTATGTTCCTTCCAATAGCTGTTTCTCCAAGAGTTCGCTTTAGCTACTTAATAAGGCATTACATAAACTTATCCACCAGCAATTCGTTTACTTTTTATTGCTTTTAATAATAGATTGTCAAATTGTTTGTTTGAGGTACCTACGTTTGATTATAGTATAGTATGATGAATAACTATTTTCATCTAGTATGGCTATGGAATATTTCCTACTTTATAAATCCCACTATAAAGCACTTAAAAATTAACTGTGAAGTTTGACATTTAAGTATAAATGTAGTTCCACTCATAATTTAGAAAATATTGCAGAGCCATACTAGATGAAAATAAGTTTTGTTCATACTTTATTAATAAGGCATTACACAGACTTACCTACCAGCAACTAATTTGCTGTTTGTTCCTTTCAACAGCCGTTTCTTCAAGAGTTTGCTTGAGCTACTTAGATTAGGATTAGAGGACATTACATAAACTTAGCTACCAGCAACTCGTTTACTTTTTATGTCTCCAAACTGCCCTTTGTCCAAGAATTTGTTTGAGGTACTTACGTTTGGTTAAAGTATTAATAAGCATTACATAAACGTAGCTATTAGTAACTCGTTTACTTTGTGTTTCTTCCAATAGCCATTTGTCCAATAGTTGGTTTGAGTTACTTACGTTTTGTTAGCACATTAATAAGGCATTTAATAAACGTAGCTATTAGTAACTCGTTTACTTTGTGTTTCTTCCAATAGCCATTTGTCCAATAGTTGGTTTGAGTTACTTACGTTTTGTCAGCACATTAATAAGGCATTTAATAAACGTAGCTACCAATAATTCGTTTACTTTGAGTTCCTTCCAATAGCTGCTTCTGCAACAGCTCGTTTGAGCTGCCCACGTAAGTTAGGCATTACATAAACTTGAGCTACCAGCAACTCGCTGTCTTTTTGTTCATTTCAATAATGGTTTCTCAAATTGTTCGTTTGAGCTACCTACGTTTGATTATAGTATTAATAAGGCATTACCAGCAACTCGTTTGCTATTTGATCCTTCCAACAGCCGTTTGTTCAAGAGTTTGCTTGAGCTACTTAGGTTAGCGTTAGAGTATTTATATGACATTACATAAACGTAGCTACCAGAAACTCGTTTACTTTTTGTTTCTTCAAACAGCCCTCTGTACAAGAATTCGTTTGAGGTACTTACGTTGAATTAAAGTATTATTAAGCATTACACAAACGTAGCTATCAGTAACCCCGTTACTTTGAGTTTCTTCCAATAGCCATTTGTCCAATCATTCGTTTGAGTTACTTACGTTTCGTTAGCACATCAATAATGCATTTAATAAACGTAGCTACCGGCAACTCGTTTACTTTTTGTTTCTTCCAATAGTCATTTGTCTAATAATTCGTTTGAGTTACTCACGTTTCGTTAGCACATCAATAAGGCATTTAATAAACGTAGCTACCAGAAACTCCCTTACTTTGAGTTCCTTCCAGAATTTGCTTCTGTAACAGCTCGTTTGAGCTGCCGACATAGGTTGAGTATTAATAAGGCATTACATAAACTTGAGCTACCAGGTACTAGCTTTTTATTCCTTCCAACAGTTGTTTGTCCAAGAGTTCGTATGGTTAGAGTATTGATAAGACATTACATAAACTTAGCTACCAGTAACCTGTTTTCTTTAAACAGCCGTTCGTTCAAGAGTTCGTTTGTTTGAGCGACTTACGTTTGGTTAGAGTATTAATAAGCCATTGCATAAACTTGAGCTACCAGCAACCCCTTTTCCTTTTGTTCCTTTCAATAATGGTTTGTCAAATTGTTCGTTTGAGCTACTTAGGTTTGATTATAGTATTAATAAAACATTACATAAACTTAGTTACCAGAAACTCGCTTACTTTTTTTTTCTTCAAACAGCCCTTTGTCCAAGGATTCGTTTGAGGTACTTTCGTTTGGTTAAAGTATTAATAAGCACTACGTAAACGTAGCTATTAGTAACTCGTTTACTTTGTGTTACTTCCAAAAGTTGCTTCTGAAACAGCGTGTTTGAGCTGCCGACGTAAGTTAGAGTATTAATAGGGCATTACATAAACTTGAGCTACCAACAACTCGTTTTCGTTTTGTTCGTTTCAATAATACATAGTTTGTCAAATGGTTCATTTGACCTACCTATGTTTGATTGTAGTACAGGGTCCGGCAATGAAACGGGAAGATTTCGTAAATAATTTTATTGTTGAAAAATTATTTTTTTATTAATACATTAATGGGAAATAAAAGAGAAGCACAGCGACGCCTATAATTGGCCTAACGGCTGTTGGCTGAGTGCAAATTAAATAAATAAATAAATTTACAATGTTAAAAAAAAATTTTTTGTCGAGCCTGAAAGTTTTGCATCACTCTTCGCAGTATATCAACAGATATTGCTGCAATCTCGTCACGAATTCGTTGCTTGAGGGCCGGGATTGTCCTGGGTGGATCAGTTGCAAACACTTTTGCTTTTAGATAACCCCACGAAGAGTGATGCAAAACTTTCAGGCTTGACTCCAGGAATGCATAAATTTAATGTCAATGGAGGAGATTTGGCAGATGTAGTATTCAAAAAATATTTTTTTAACATTGTAAATCAAATGGCTACTCTTTTATTTCCCATTAATGTATTAATAAAAAAAATAATTTTTCAACAATAAAATTATTTACGAAATCTTCCCGTTTCATTGCCGGACCCTGTATTAATAAGACGTTACATAGGCTTAGCTACCAGCAACGCGTTTGCTGTTTGTGCCTTCTAACAGCCGTTTGTTCAAGAGTTTGCTTGAGATACTTAGGTTAGCGTTAGAGTATTTATATGACATTACATAAACGTAGCTACCAGAAACTCGTTTACTTTTTGTTTCTTCAAACAGCCCTCTGTACAAGAATTCGTTTGAGGTACTTACGTTGAATTAAAGTATTATTAAGCATTACACAAACGTAGTTATCAGTAACCCCGTTACTTTGAGTTTCTTCCAATAGCCATTTGTCCAATCATTCGTTTGAGTTACTTACGTTTCGTTAGCACATCAATAAGGCATGTAAAAAACGTAGCCACCAGAAACTCGTTCCTTCCAGTAGTTGCTTCTGTAACAGCTCGTTTGTGCTGCCGACATAGGTTAGAGTATTGATAAGGTATTATATAAACTTGAGCTACCAGCTACTAGCTTTTTCTTCTTTCTAACAGTTATTTGTCCAAGACTTTTTTGAGGTACTCACGTTTGGCTTAAGTATTAATAAGGGTTTACATATACTTAGCTACCTGCAACCCGTTTACTTTTAGTTCCTTCCAACCGCCGTTTGTCCAATAGTTCGTATGATTAGAGTATTAAAAAGGCATTACATAAACTTAGCTATCAGTAACTTGTTTTCTTTAAACAGCCGTCCGTTCAAGAGTTCGTTTGAGCGACTTACATTTGGTTAGAGTATTAATAAGGCATTGCATAAACGTAGCTACCAGCAACTCGTTTACTTTATGTTCCTTTCAATTCGTTTAAGCTACTTACGTTTGGTTAACGTATTAATAAGGCATTTAATAAACGTAGATGCCAGCAACTCCTTTGAATGTTCCTTCCAATAGCCATTTGTCCAATAGTTGGTTTGAGTTACTTACGTTTGGTTAGCGTATTAATTAATAAAGCATTTAATAAACTTAGCTACCAGCAACTCGTTTACTTTGAGTTCTTTCCAATAGCTGCTTCTGCAACAGCTCGTTGGAGCTTCCTATTTTAGATTAGAATATTAAGAAGACATTACATAAACTGAGCTACCAGCAACTGCTTTGGTTTTTGTTCCTTTCAACAGTTGTTTGTCGACGACTTTGTTTGAGCTACTCCCGTTTGGCTAGAGTATTAATAAGCTATTACATAAAGTTAGCTACAGTCGTTTGTCCAGGAGTTCATATAGGTAGCACATTAATAAGGCATTACATACACTTCGCTACCAGCAACTCGTTTTCCTTCAAGAGTTCGTTTGAGCTACTTACGTTTGGCTAGGGTATTAATACGGCCTTTAATAAACGTAGCTACCAGCACTCGTTTACTTTGTGTTTATTCCAATAGCCGTTTGTTTGTAGTTTGTTTGAGGTACTTACGTTTGGTTAACGTATTAATAAGGCGTTTAATAACCGTAGGTGCCAGCAACTCGTTTACTTCGTGTTCCTTCTAATAGCCATTTATCCACCAGTTCGTTTGAATTGCTTACGTTTGGTTAGCGTAAGAATACGACATTTCATAAACGTAGCTACCAGCACTCGTTTAATTTGTCATCTTTCAATACGTTAGAGTAGAGTAGGTATTAATAAGGCAATACATAAACGTATCTGCCAATAATTCGTTTGCTTTTTGTTTCTTCTCACAGTCGTTTGTTCAAGACTGCTTCGGTTTGGTTAATAAGGCATAGTTGAAACTGCAACTCGTTTGCTTTTTATTCTGTCCACCGCCCGTTTGTTCAAGAGTTCGTATGGTTAGAATATTAAAAAGGCATTACATAAACTTAGCTACCAGCAACTCATGTGCTTTTTGTTACTTTTAGTAGCTGTTTGTGTAATGGTTCCTTTCGGCTACTTGCGTTTGGGTAGAGTATTAATAAACTTAGTTAGCGACAAGTCGTTACTTTTTGTTTTTTTCAACAGCCAACGTTCAAATAGTCTGAACTACATAAATATTTAATTTTGTGTTTATTATACTTTTATACTAAAATGGCGGTTTAAGGTTACTTTCTAAAATTTAAAACTCTGAAAAGTTTACATGTCGCAACTACATGCTAGTTGTGGTAAGAAAATTGATCAATTACCAAACGCTGCATTAATTATGGAATGCCTGGAAGCGTTAAAAACTCTCCCGGGATTGAAACGTGCAGTTGACGGTAAAAAAGCGGTAAAGAAGAAACTTTGAATCCGAAAACTAATTTCTGGAGCGAGTGTAAACACCCCGAGCTGCAACTAAATCTCATTAAGTTCCTCCAGAAATCAATTAAAACTTTCAGACCGCTCAATAATCTGTCAAAGATAACATTTGTTGTCTCTTTCGCCCCAGGCGCCACTGCCTTGGGTAACTTTTTCGACTGCCGAAAGCTTTAACCTTCACCCGACCGTCCTTTGGTCGCCCAACTAGACGCTATGCGACGCGCGGCATGCTGTGCGAGTTAGTTTTTAATAAGAGGTCGGAGGAATTTGATTAAAGCTGCATTATTATGCGCCTCGGAAGTTATTCTTAAGTGCTTCTGTTTGTAAACACGATAAAAATAATCAAAATAGACAGCGAGATTACAACGCGGCAAGTTTAAAATTCCTTGCTAACTGAATAAAATTGGATATGGGAAACCGAAAGCCTGACGTTTGCGATAGCGTCAAGTAAGCTCGCGAAGTTAGAACTTTAAAAACAAGGAAAATTGGGTTACTGGCAAGGTAGAGAGCACTGTCTTCGTAGATGTGTCAGAATTGTTTTCTGAAGCAGTTTTGATGTAGGTAAGAACTTTCCCGAATTATAAAGTTCACACAGATTCTTGGAACTTAAGAGACTTTGATGCTTTCAGCTGGAAGTATTAGCCTACATCGGTATTAGAAAATGTTGACGCAATATAAATACTTGAAACTAGTATATATAATTCAGCGTGAAATCTGGCAGTTTCGTAATCCATAACCTGTCACTTTCTCAAGAAGATGTGACACTTTGCATTTTGTTGTTTGCATTAACTATGATAGTGTAACGATTCGGCTGACGGTTATTTGCCCCGATGCCTCGATTAAACTAGAAATTCCAGAGGCGGCTGCCAGCGCGTGAATCATAGGCCGCCGACGAGCGGTCTGGAACGCAGGTGTACGCGAATGACTCATTTTCCAGTCGATGCTAGAGCGGCCCTGACGCGACACGTCACTGTTGCCGAGAACATCTGGAGGCTTCTGGAAGAAACTACCGGCGTGATATATAAGCGGGCGGAGTTCACCCGCAGGCAGTTCTGAAATAATTCTCCGGCAGTTCGAACTCAGGTAGAGGCTTGTTAGAAGCCCCCATATAAATAACCGCGTGTACATATAACTAATAGAAATAAATAAATATATAATCGTTAGTGTTTAAGAGTGATATAAATAAATGTATTAATCCGTATGTAATAAGAAATAAATGTACCGATAGTTCGTTAGTGCCTGTATTAATTTGTAATCTGCTTGATAATTCTCGCATGTGCTTGTAAACAATAATCGTAATAATTCATTCTTGTAAATAAATGTTTGAACCCATGTTTGTCGTATAATTGTAAATAGCCCGAACGTTAAGAACGCAACAATACGATTATTACTTATTAATGCTGGTTGCTTTGACATGTACTAAGAACGCCGGTCCAACGGTCTCAATTGTTAATCAAAGTTGACTGCCACTTCATTTTGTCAGTACCTACGACATTCACCATTCTCTCCTTTTCGTCTAATTACAAATTTAATAAAAGGAGAGGAATATTTCCTCAGCATTCAAGAATTTCTTTATATCAAGGGTTTCAAAATAACAGCTTCGTGTTATTCCAATGTGCTAGTCTTAACGGTTTTCGCTCCTCTAACCAGAAACTGCTTCAAAGCCTCCAGAAACAAGGTAGTAGGGCGAATTTGACACAGTCTTCTGCGCCTTTGTTGCTAAGATTAATCAGTCGCTGATCCGCATATCATAGGGAGGGTCGATGATTACTCATCGACTGCAACGAAACGTATATTTGTGGGAGTTAATTAAACTGTTTGTTTAGGAGAGCGAGCAAAGCCCAAATCCAGATCACTGAAGAAGCTCGGCACGAAATATGCGATTAATCAGGAATAATGAGCGGGCTCATTCGCAACCGAAAGAAAACTGACAATTCATCGAGCGTAAGCCGATTCCACCCACGCAGCCGGGAGCAGATTAGGGTTGTCTACATGAAAGGCAGCGAAACTGGCGCTTAACCATGTGTGTAACTCCGGAGGTAACGTTTTGATTCACATTAGGCTTGCTCCAGCTCGGATCGGCCCGTCGCGCCGTGAAATTTGATATTTTGCTGCACGGAGTTATTAGGCCCTGGCCGGAATTAGCCTTTTATTCCGGGGCGCCTCCACCATTTGTCGTCCGGCTTCGACAGGACATGGACGTTTTATTGCAGCGCTGGCTGAGAAACGACCGATTAATCCGAGCATGAATATTTGGCGTCGCATAATTGTGACTCGGCTTGATATTATTCTTTGGAATTGCCGGCGACGAGGTGCCCGAATTGCGCCCGGGGCGTTTTCATAAAATATCGCGATCATCCACTTGTTGATTGCAGATCGCGGTCGGGCGTTTTTAATATTGGCAAAAAGTTATGGCCGGGGAGCGCTAATCTGGGTGAAGAATCCGGCCGGTTTTGCGTGTCGAGCCGCATGCAAATTCGGCTCGCGAATTTGATTGCCGAATTCTTCTGTTATTGCAACGTTAAAAGATCAAAAGCTCGGCGATGCTGGAGAAGTGATTGCAGGAAGGAAACCGAGTTTCGCGAGCCTCGTGCCACCGTGGCTCTAATTTCCGCCGCTAAAATATGCAGAGAATGGCTACATCTGGAGCGTTTCCGAACGGCAAAACACGGGGTTGGATAAGCAGTATCGACGTTATCATTCTTCCATAGCAAATTAATGTTGAAGATGTCCAGATGTCAATTCAGGTAGTTGTAGGTAATGTAGCTTGCCCTGTGTAGCTATAATAAACCCAACTTGTTATAGAAGCTATGCTATAGAGGGTGTTCGAAAAATTGCAATATTTGGGCTGCTCAATAAAATGATAAAAAAGGTCCCTATAAATATAGGTCTGGATGTGCCTCTTAAGGAAGCTACAGCTCCGAAAAGTGTAAAGGGAAAAACACATTGCCATGAGTAGATTACGCAACGTAAACTGTACCGCAGATATGCCAGATTACATCGACTTTGCTTTATCTGTGTACTGTTTTAATTAAATAAAATACAAATTGTTTTAAGGTCGTAGCTCTCTTAGTATTATTTTTGGGATATAAAATGGAATTACATATTAGATACAGGAATTGATTATTTTACTGCAACAGTTTAAAAATGTCAATTAGGGTAGTTATAGATCATGTAGGTAGCTTACATTTTGTAGATATAATAAACCCAACTTATTATGGAGGCTGTGCTATGTATTCAATACAATTATGTATAATTGTATGTATGTATAATCTGTAACCTCATTTACCTTGCGGTGTAGAAGCTGGTGCTTTATGCGCTGGCATCTGCCGATACAATGCTCAACTTGCCCAGGTTTTGGGATACAGAGTTGGAGCGCGCCTTTAGTGCTATGGAGCAACCATTGTGTGAGGTGTGTGTCTTGGTGATGTGCAATACAATTATACGATACAAAAATTGGCAATTTGAATGAAGTAGGTTAAAGACTTTCTTCGTCTATTCCCATTTCTGATGAATCAGGCTAGTTCTAGATAATGCATTTTATCTATAATGTAGCTTATCTTTTTTAGCTATAATAATTCCAACTTATAGAAACTGTGGTATGTTTAAAATCCAATTATTATGTATAAGATTTAATCATCTCAATAAAGTAGGTCAAAGACTTTCTTCGTCTATTCCCATATCTAATCAATCGGGATAGTTCTAGATAATGCATCTTATCTATAATGTAGCCTACCTTTTTTTAGCTATAATGATTCCAACTTATAGAAACTGTGGTATGTTTAAAATCCAATTATTATGAATAAGATTTAATCATCTCAATAAAGTAGGTCAAAGACTTACTTCGTCTATTCCCATCCCTAATCAATGGGGCTAGTTCTAGATAATGCATCTTATCTATAATGTAGCTTACCGTTTGTAGCTATAATAAATCTAACTTATAGAAACTGTGCTATGTTTAAATCAAATTATTATGTAGAATATTTAACCATTTGAATAGAGTAGGTCAATGACTTTCTTCGTCTATTACCATGTCTGATCAATCAGGCTAGTTCTAGATAATGAATCTTATCTATAATGTAGCTTACCTTTTGTAGCTGTAATAAATTAAACTTATAGAAACTGTGCCATGTTTAAAATCCAACTGTTATGTAGAAGATTTAACCATTTGAATAAAGTAGGCCAAAGACTTTCTTCGTCTATTCCTATCTTTGATCAATCAGGCTAGTTTTAGATAATGCATCTTATTTATAATGTAGCTTACCTTTTGTAGTTATAATAAATCTAACTTATAGAATATGTGCTATGTTTAAAATCCAATTATGATGTATAAGATTTAACTATCTGAATAATGTAGGTCTAAGACTTTTTTCGTCTATTCCCATTTCTGGCCAATCAGGCTAGTTCTAGATAATGCCTTTTATCTATAATGTAGTTTACCTTTTGTAGCTATAATAAATCCAACTTATAGAAACTGTGCTATATTTAAAATCCAATTATTATGTATAAGATTTAATCATCTGAATAAAGTAGGTCAAAGACTTTCTTCATCTATTCCCAATTCTGATCAATCAGGCTAGTTCTAGATAATGCATCTTATCTATAATGTAGCTTACCTTTTGTAGCTATAATAAATCCAACTTATAGAAACTGCGCTATGTTTAAAATCCAATTATTATGTATAACATTTAACTATCTGAATAAAGTAGGTTAAAGGCTTTCTTCATCTATTCCCATCCCTGATCAATCAGGCTAGTTCTATATAATGAATCGTATTTATAATGCAGCGTACCTCTTGTAGCTATAATAAATCCAACTTATAGAAACTGTGCTATGTTTAAAATTCAATTATTATGTATAAGATTTAACCATCTGAATAAAGGAGGTCAAAGATTCTCCGTTTATTCCCATCCCTGATCAATCAGGCTAGTTCTAGATAATGCATCTTATCTGTAATGTAGCTTACCTTTTGTAGCTATAATAAATCCAACTTATAGAAACTGTGGTATGTTTAAAATCCAGTTATTATGTATAAGATTTAACCATCTGAATAAAGTAGGTTAAAAGCTTTTTATTTATCTACTTCCATCCCTGATCAATCAGGCTAGTTCTAGATTATGCATCTTATCTATAATGTAGCTTACCTCTTCTTATAGAAACCGTGCTATGTTTAAAATCCAATTATTATGTATAATATTTAACCATCTGAATAAAGTAGGTCAAAGACTTTATTTATCTACTTCCACCCCTGATCAATTAGGGTAGTTACAGGTAATGCACCTTACCTTTTGTAGCAATAATAAACTCAATTTATTATACAACCTACGTTATGTATAGAATGCAATCATAAGATATAAGAATTGTCAGTGTGACTGAAGTAGGTTAGATATTTTCTTAATCTGCTTCTATACCAGATAAAGTAGGATAACTCTAGGTAATGTAGCTTAACTTTTATACCTAAAAGTGGAATTATTGTATATAAGAATCAATAATCTGAATGAAGTGGGTTACATACTCTTTTTATCTGCTTCTATCCCAGATCAATAAGGGTAGTTATAGATAATGCAGCTTATCTTTTATAGCTATAATAAAGTCAACTTTTATACCGCCTACGTTACGTATAAAATGCAATTATTAGATACAATTGACATTTTAATTAAATCCGGGTAAAGATCTTTTTATCCGCTTCCATCTCGGATCAGTTACGGTAGTTATAGGTAATGCAGTTTAGCTTTTGTAGCTGTAATAGACCCAACTTCTTATAGTAGCTGTGTGTACTAGATTGATTGCATGTAGTTGTAGATACCAATACTTACTTCTGTAGCTACGAGTATAATGTAAGCTTAACTTAATGAAAGGATATCTGTGTATGTGATTGTTTACAAAATGCAATGTAGATCTATGTTTGCATTTGGCTGATTTTATGAAATCCTAGATGAGACAACTTTCTGCTGTTTGGTATTTCTATTGGACTTCTTCCTCTTCCTTGCAAATCAATTCCCCATTACAAAACATCCTCTATTTCTCGAGACTGCTGTCTGAAACTACACGTTAATTCTTGTGCTCTTTCAATCGGCGTTTATAGAATTCTGAATGGTTGCGCCCGGGCTCACTTTCAGACTGTAATTAATTAAAAATGATAAAGAAACCAGCGCATTAATTACGCGCCGTATTCTGCGAACAGTTACCATTTTTTGCGCCTTGTCTAATGATGCATCTTCAGACGTCTCATTAGAGCGCGCTCTCGTGAAAAGTGCAGATTCAACTGACTATGTGAATGAGTAGAAATAAACAAAGTCCGCCGCTCCCAAAGCTGCTGAATGGCCGCAATCTCCAGAACCACGCGAATTTAATTCCCTTTTTGCTTAATTTTTCCGCGGAGCGCCGAATAAACCTGAACCAGATTCTACTGTCTGAGAGGCTTCCGTGCTTACTTCTTGTGTCTTGAAGTTTTCACAATGTAAATTTTTTGTCGTGGTTTTAGTCTAAAAGAAATGTTTTCTTCTTTTTCTTGAGACGTGGTTTAAAAATACCAATCTGGTGTTTTAAATGGTTCTTTTCTGCTGCATTTATAAGTTTGTTACCATTAGATTGCATTGTTTTATCTGTCCTGTGAGTTTCTTGCAGCAACATGAAGTGATAGTGGGGAGCTTTATCTCATTCAATTGATTACGACGACGCTGCTGCAAGCCCACAATTACTCTATTCAATTCGGCCATAAATATTCAAACGGCAATAAACATGGGCTTGTTTGCTGCAGATCCCTGGCAGAAGCGGCGCCTTATCCGGGCCTACATAAATATTGCATTAATTTTTGCAAACGAGCGTGCGAAGCAGCAGATGAAAGGGATGCAAAAGAGGCAATTTAAACACCCGCAAGGTACAAAGAAACTCTCGTTAGCAAAACAGGGGACAAGCCCGAATTAGTCTCCGCAAAAAGCAGCCGCGCCGAAACGCGCCGCGCGCCGAAGTGCCCGTTGCATGGGCCCGTAAAAAGCGACCAACTGCGCGCATAAATCCAAATTTGGGCCACCTAACGTGTTAATGATGAGGGTTCTTGCCCCCGGAAGATTGATGCTACGCATGCAAATCGCGGCCGAGCAAAAAGTGAAGATGCAGGAGCTGCGATCGTCCTCGATCGAATTAAAAAGGGGACACTGTCTCGGCGCCTAATGGCGGCGGAATATCCAAGCTGCCGGGGGCGTTAAGAAAGCTTCCAGTTCGTTAAAATGCGGCTATTGTAGTGTAAAAGCTTGCTGGCTTAAAGCTCTGTAAACCGAGAACGTGAAAGCTCCGTGCAGCCCGATAAAATCGTAGGCGCTGATAAAGAGGCTTTTTTGCTAGACAGGTAAAAATGGAGCTTGACTAATTAAAACTTGCTTAATTGAATACCTAAGTCTCGACAAACTACACTGTCGCCTGAAATCCCGTAATGAATAGAAGCAGGAACTTCTAATGAACTTCCGAGGAAAAAGTCGACTTCTGTGAAGCCCATCGCGCCTCAACGCTATTGCACCAACTTCTAGATTATTCCAACATCTAGCTCAACCAAAACTATGGCTTCATTAATTTACACCGGATCAACATTTCATATATGAACATACTTAAATACAGTGCAATTCCTCCACCCCCATTACAATAGGTTATTTAATTACCAGTCTGCGATGAGTATCCTGTATTTGACAGAAATAGTTGATGCTGAACAAATCATAACTTCTTATGTTGGACTCTCTTCCATATCCATGATAGCCGATTCTTCAGCCTTTGGCATGTACAGTCTCTAAGTAACGTTTACAGAAATTTAAATTTTATGCACTTTGTCTCTACCGTGCTGAAATCTTATATTATAAGAACTGATGCCGCCGGCCGTCCAGACCGTAAGCACTGGCGCGCGCACATGCCGACCGCGCACAAGTGGCGACGCAGCAAGCATTTGTATTGTTAACGCTGGCAGGGCCGGACGTCGGCTGGCTACCAGCTTAAGCAAGCATTTTTATTGTTAACCGTTTCTTTACGCTGGCAGGGCCAGACGTAGGCTGACCAACGCGTTCTAGTATAGTCCTAAGAAGATAATCTTGTTCTTTCTCGTGGGGTAGTTTGTCATTATCTCATTGATGAAATCAAAATTTAGTTGCGGCGTTGTCAGCCATTGGTTGAAAAAACTTAGGTTTATTTTTGTCAAAGGGTTCGAAGTATTTTTTTTATTTCAAAAGCACTGATTGTTACCGGCGAAACGTCTAATAATTACTACCTGTAACAAATCTGAAGATGATTCTTATTATACCTGTAGGCGCGTCTGCATTGTTGCCTTACAATGAATAAACTACTGAGAATGTAACTTGATATGTCGAGGTCCGACAGTAACTTAATTGACGATAATCAGAAAACGGAATTCCGAGGTTTTAATAATTGTCGTGGTACAAGCCAAGCGTCTTTACTACTGTAAAATTATTTCTGAAGGCTATGGCATCACAAAAATGGAAAAATGTAACCCGCACTGGCCACAAACACACTTGTGGTTTGCTTGATTTCAATCTTCTCTAAAGGGAGAACAACCAGCCCGACTCAAGCCAGCGGGCGTGACAACGATCGCTCCGCAAACAGCCGTCCTGATTGAGGTGGGGTGCAAGACGGAAGAGTGAAGAGCAATGGATGCCTGTCGTCTGCTTCGCGTTCCGCGCAAGATCGTCCTTTCCAACGGTCCAAGTGCAGCTTCACACTTTTCTATAGGGAGTTTGCATGGATTTTATTTAAAAACAGGGATTATTAAATCTATCATCTATAACACATTTCCAGATCATTTGTTTGTGGTACCTCAACACTGTAACCCATGGTTCTTGTTTCAGACATGAGATATGATCTCAGGGTGTAGATTTTTTCGTGTTTGGGTTGGAGCTTCTGGGAATCGCTCTATTTTTAAGCCATTTTTTTAGTCGTCTCAATTGGACGATTTATATCCATTAACATATCTTATTCGTGATGTTTCTGAAAGGCGATGTGCAATTGGTACTTCACTCTATACTGTTCTGCCAATCCTATTTTCCATTTAATGTTATTATTGTTTTTTTAAGGTCCACTTCATTCCACTCTGACAAACCTCTTCTAAGCTTTATGTTGTCGTATACTTGGTCTTCGACGAGGTCGACGTCTTACTGATATCTGCAAAATTTTGATATTCTGGGAGCTGGGATGGGATGTCTTATTAGTAGGCTACTTTATTCCGTAGTACCGTGACAAATCTCAAACCACGACGTGCCTTTGGTACTTGATCTTGTACTACTTCGACATACCTGTTTCATGTTTCACTCCATTGTTGACGTTCTTAGAAGAGTTAATTGGTATCGCAATCCATACCATTCTTACTACTTGTTTTTGGCGCATCTTATTGTTCATCAATCCATCCCATTCTGACAACATTATTTTTATGGAAGACCATATCCTATCTGTGTCTTTTTTTATATTGCCGAAGCAAACTTTTTTGCCCGTTTCCTATTATTTTGGACTTTCCTAGTGTTGTTATATTAGTAGTTGATTATGCACCACCATGATCAACTGATTTTCCACTTTATCGCGTTCTTTATTTTCCCAGAAGACGAAGTACTGATGGTGACTGATTTTATTCTGCTTTGACAAACCTGCTCTACTCTATTTTAGGTTTTAACCTCCAGGAGAACGACGTTCTATTGGTATTTCATCCTTTCTGGCAAACTTTAGTTAGTTTCATGTCATTCCGGGTCTTTATGGAGAACAATGTTGGTGTTGGTACCTTGTGACTTTCAACCCCTTTACTAAGGGCGCCAAAATTACATCTCGAGTTACGCTCAAAATCGGAGAAATACGTTCGCTCAAATATATGTTAGATTGTAAAACCACTGGATACTTATCAGATTAACGTATAATGTTTTTAGCTAGATATGTACATTGAATAATATTAATAGGCGAAGAATTAATTATACATTATTTAATTAGTAAATACTCCTGGGGCTGTATTCGTTTTCCTGCTCCGGGCCGCAATCCACGATGTCGGAGCGTAAGGCGGGCTCGTCGTTGACTGTCCGATTCTTCCAATCCTGCAACGAGGTCTGCTGCTATTTTAGGCAGTCGTAACTGTATTCCTGGGACGGTCGCGGTTTTAAATCCAGCAGGTAGAAAACCTTCGTTTCTGAACGGTGAACTTTCTGTAGGCAGACACGAACGTCCAATTTCTGGACGGCGTTTTCAAGCACTTGGAGCAGATTCTCCAGGTGAGCTTCTCGTAGAGCGGTCTCTAGGTGTTGTAGCCTCTCGCCTTTCTGGATGCGCTTAGATTTCCGCTTGGGAATTATACTGGTGCAGGTAATTAAAGGCGGTCTAGTCGGATACACTACGGGGAAGTTCAGGCTACGTCGGGCTGACAGTAAGCGCTGTCACCTCCCTAAGTGCCTACTGGATAGGGGTTGCAAGTGTATTCCGCGAGACAGTAAGCGCTGTCAGGACGGAATGGGCAAGGAGAGGAGTTGGGAACAGGACAGGTCAGGTAATCTAAAGGACTCGGAGTGGCAATGTCGTCTCCTTTTATACCTTTTTGTGCTGCGCTATTGGCACGTTTGCCCCCGCTTCAAATGGAAAGGGAACGACCCGATCGGTTATTCAGCGCCACTTTGCGCATAGCGGATGGAATTCCCTTATCGCCTTTTCGCCCGTCGAATTGATGTAGCGCGTGATTAAATTTTAATACATTGTATGTATGAAAAAATTCAATACAGGAGTAAGCGTTACAACCTTATTCCACACATTGTTCTTGATCTTCATAGGTGCGTTTATAAATTCATCATATACTAGTCTGACAAACTTGTTCTCCACTCCATCTCATTGTTATCTTCGTGTTTGACTATTCACCACAATCTCTGTGACAATCCTGTTACCCGGTTGTCTCTATTCTTGGTTGTTTTATTAAGGATAATATCCTGGTGGTTGATATCCCAGAGAAACCTCACTCCTCGTCATTTTGACGAAACTATGGTGTGTGTAATTTTATTATCGATTTACCTGTTGTATAGATACCTCATCTTCACACCATTTTGGCTGCATATTGTCAGCTTCGTCTTATTGTGGGCCTTGTTGGAAAATGGCAACCCATTCCTTACTACTCTAACAAACTCGTTAACTTTATCTTATTTCCGGCCTTCATGAAAGTTGATGTCCTACAGCTTGATCTCATTATTGACTTTTTGAGAGGATAGTGTTATTTGCTAGTACTAAGTCTGGCTTCCATAAACTTGTTTATGTGAATGTTGTCATTCTCTGTTACAACAATGAATTACTTTAGGATACAAAATACTTGAAGGAAGATCCTTATGTGCATTATTTTTTTAGTTGTCGTATGATCTCCACACTTGTATTAGTAATAATACTACTTAAATTTGATAAAGCCAGCTTTTTTCGTGTCCCTTGCATAGGTTTTGCCTTTCAGTATTTACCATTTATTCAAATTTGATTTGGAATTGAGAGGTAATACTAATCGTGGAGAGGCCGAAACTTGTCATTCTTTGATTGAAGGCGCAACCGCACCATAAGTACAACAATTGCCCAGTTACCTTTAGGAGTTTTATTTATCTCACTTTACTATTCAGTTTTTCATATTCTGGAGCATCGTCCTCTTAAACAAAGGTTTCTTATCGTTACTCCTTAATCAAATCTGTCATTTGATGACATGTAATTGGTATCAAAAATATGGCGTAAAGACAGCAGGGTATAAAAACCGCAATCGTCAGAGCGGCCCTTAACATAAGTTCCGGGATGCTCGTAATTTCCGGCTAAAATCGTAAGTAACTAACTTTATTATGATTCAAACGTGCACAAGTTCCCAACTCCACTAAATACCGCAGGTATCGCTATACTTGCAAATGAGTTGGAACCGCAACCTAACCTGCGTAACAGCCTTAGCGTTTCGGCCGCCGTAAGTGCTTGCTATCCTGTTTGCTTAACTGATTTTAATGCATATATTTTGATTTGCCTTGACTTTATTTCCGCACCGGGCGAATCGATATTCTGTCCGAGTCTCCTGGGGCTTACTCGATGCGAATTGCGGTTATTTTCACCGTTTCCACAGTTCTTTTCGTATTTACATAATTGTACATTGAGGCTCTGCTGGGCTGTATTTGAAAGTATTTTAATCTTCAGCAGCAATATTTAAACATGGTTAAATGTGAAGAAATAGATGAAACAGTCAAAATTATCGAATACATCGAAAGTATGTTTTGTGTAAAGTGTTGCAATGGGTAAAGTACCAGAAGCACCGATGCATCGAAAATACTAGTGTTTGAAGTCGTTGAAATTACCACAGTTATCTAAAGCATTGGAAGTATAAGCGATGCAATTATTTTAAACAGCAAAAGTATAAAGAGAAAAACTATTGCAATATCAATGATGGTGGAATATTAAGTATTAAATATCTAGTGTGCGGAATCTTAAAACACTGGGTGTGGATGGATTCATGTAGTGTAGACAGTTGTCTGAAGTATCGAAAGTGTGAATTCTCAATGTATCAAAAGCATCGATAATATAGAAGTTTGCGGAACTGCTCCACGCTTCTAGCTGAAAATTATTCAGGATTTTTAAAGAACTTCTACTTGCGCGTTATTAGCAAAGTTAGCTGACGGGCTCGCCTGCGAAAGAATTCCACAGGAGAAATCATTGTTGATATACCGGTGCAGAGCCTGAAGGCGTTACTGCACTACGAACGGAGATTTTCCCAAAACTTGTTTTGCAACGACAGCTTAGGAACATACAAAAATGAGCGATAATAATTTACATACGCAAAACAACAGGTTCAACTGGCTTGCTAAAATACATACCAAAATTGACGATAGTTTTCGCATATTATAACATAATTAAAATTAACGGTAAATGACGCATGCAATGTAAAACAATAAACCATAAATGACTTAACTGTCCATCACCGAGACTGGGCGGAAATTGGGAGAGCTAAAATTAAGTGGGATTTGCGCCCCCGTAACTTTAAGATTGGAACAAAACTAACAGATTTCTAGAGTTTTGTCTGAAGAACGAACTAATGGACAGCAGTAGTTCGAGAATTACAAGCATTCAGCATTCAAGTTTATTAGAGATGCGTCGACATGCGGGGATGGCTGCGATACGAAGCGTCAATGAACAGCTGTTCTTTTAAATCCGATCAGATATCGATACATACGAAATTTCCGCGGTACTTCAATACAATACAGGATTCACAATTTCAAACTTAGTAGCAGTCGATTTGGGGAACTGAGTAGATCCGACTATCGTAAGTTTGTGGAACCGCACGGTCTCATCACAAACACTAAAACTCCTAGCTTCACTGTCCCTGCCCAATTCTAAAAATGACCAGTCGCTAGAGTCAACCAGCTCGATCATTGCTGGTCAACTACGCAAACCGAACTGTTTTGTCTTTGCCCTGACTTCAGCGTCTGGGCTCAACCACAATAAAATTCTAACCCCTTCTTCTTTTCTTTTGCGCCAAATGCAACGGGGCGTACAATTTTTAAACAATCATAACATCATTAAAGATTAATACACAACTGCCAATTGCAAAGTTTCGCGCTAAGGGAGATTGAGTCGCAAAACAGGGTTGTGTACGATCACTCCTCCTCTCTAATCTAACCTTGGACTATGTCATGAGCAGTAACGATGGAGAAATGACATTGTAACATTCTGTCCTACTACTAATAAGGGCGTTGAATTAATTAATCACCATCGGTAGCTCTCTCAGTCGGAGTTAATTTGGTTCAGTCAGATATACACTATGAGACCAGCAAACAAACACCAGGATAATTTTAGACAGTTTAATTATATTGTAAAATATATTTACAAACATAGGCTTTATCCAATAGAACAAAATAAAATGTATTTTACAATAAAATTGGTAAGTATACGAGACGTCCTGTTGCGAACACCCAGCGTCACTGCAAGCCGTCATACATCCGTGCATTTGTGGCCCTACAGGTTGAGCCCTGGTAGATCGACGGGACGCCACTGGTCAGGAAATCGGGCCGTCGAAATTAGTCCCAGGGATGCCAACCGTTAAACTTGAATCTTGGTCACAATGTCAAAGGCACGTGTAACTGCAAATATAGGTTAATTCGGCTATGTCAGGGTTATTTACTTACAACACCGGGTCGTGCGGGAGATTCGGCAAGCCCCCTGTGAAGTTGGTGTTGTGTTTGTGCGGGGTGTGAAAGAATGAGAAGTCGACGGTGGATTCTACATAGGGCTCAGTTGCGAGTCGAGAGCGGACATCAGGAAAACGTCCGCACAGCGCTTGCCCTCCGGGGATGCTGTAGGATCTTGGTTGATCGGTGAGTAAATCTCTGTAGTCAACAAATATTAAAAGCAACTTTAAACGGCCTCTAAGATTAGCGATGTGCCGGGCCACAATAATGTGTAATCTGACACGGTCAGGTCGGATACAGTTACGCTATTTAGCTGCCTTAATTATTACGAGAAGCATGCGAAACGGCCTCGTGAACGAGTCGTCGCCTCCAACATGTCTTCCAGGAAATTGTTACAACTATTTGTTGACGGAGCTTGGGCTAAAAATGTAGGCTGAATTCAGGTTATAATATTAACAGGAACAACCAGCGAAGCGGTCCTCGATAGAGGTCGTCGCCTCCAGGAACTGGCTTTCAGGACGTGGAATCGTTCGGGTTTTAGCTAGAAACACGGCCTCCTAGTTTGAAGTCTTCGGTTCAACTTGGCTACAGAAAAACTCCGGATGCAGGATTTCAAAGTGTGAGGGAAGAATTCTCTTTAAAATCGGACGGGACGGACAGGATTGGGGATGATCTGGGACTGGGTGGATACTGGAATGAATGCTGAGAATGCCGGAGGGAATCTCGGAAATGAATGAATGAAATGAAATAATGAATGCCTCGTGAAGCAGCTTTTATGTCCCCTCTTCGTGCTTCGTGCATCTAGCAACCACTTCGGACATTCTGAGTGGGAAAACGGCGTAAACTGGGACCTACGCCTCTTCGATGACGTATTTTTATCGCTGGTCGGGCTTTCTAAAGATTCAAACTTTGATAAGAAACGTAGAAATCGCTAAGGGAGAACGCGCGAATTAATTTTAATTCAGAAAAACGCGTTCCCGCTGGGCGAAACGTTACAACATGGGGATTACGAAATCGACTACGGGATGTCAATTACGCGGATTACATCGGTATCTTCTCTCACAAATATGCGCACACGGAAACGAAGCTCCACCGACTAGTTACACACGCCTGTTTCGTAAACGTGAGAAAAATCAAATCGATGCTTATTGAAACTCGCAACTACCCTAAACGTCGAATAAACGAGACAGAAATAGAAGCATACATAACTTTTGCTGTTTAGGATCTAAGAAGAATAACAGCGGTGGCACCCAAGAAGACATATAAAATTGCACCAGGAAAGCACATCAGGCCTTCGGCATGTTACGGAAAATATGGTCTTCAAATGACATCAACAGAAATCACGACGAAATTTTTAAGATGGTGCTTGATTAAAACCTCCAAGAATCGAGGAAATAAGGAAGATCCCAAACCACGTGGAAATGAACACATCAAAATTGTGGGAGTTTCAAAGTTGCTGAATTATATTCAAAGTCTCAAGAGCTTGCTTGTTGATTACCATTTTAAACAGCTTGAAAATGTCGAAGGTACGGTAGTATGTAGTGAAGTATCACAGATGTCGACAGCATCAAAGTACACATACTTTATACAATGTACTGTATTGCAGTGTAATGCAATTAAACGGTGATTTTAAATTGGTTTCTACCGATTACACAAACATTGTGTAGCTAAAAAGCCACGATTCGACGATGGGTTGATTGATTAAACTGAGAATGTAGAATAAACTTAGTTTATTAACAGCTATTACAACTCACCGATTGTTAAACTAAAATTGAATTGCATAAGTAATATATCTACAATATTAAAATAAAACTGATTTTTTAGATAATTGTTTCCCGCAGGAGTCCAAGACTGTGGTCGACAGGCACACAGTTGGCAATACATTCTTATCACTGATCTTCTTAGCACCTGTGAGTTGTCACCAGATTTCTGTAAAAAACATATAACGGCTGACAGTTTATTTGCGGTATTTAAATAGTGGCAAACTTTGATGTTTTTCTGTGCTCTGGGAATGTAATTCATGTGTAAGCGCAGTGAGTGTCTGCAGGGACTCGATACGGTGTGTCGAGTGCCGGTGTTACTCCAAGACCCCCGAAGACTTAATGTGTGTGGGACTATTCCACAGGGGCGGTGATCGGTCCGCTTTGAGGTCTCTTCGCCACGTAAGGTGAGTTTAAAAGATAGTTTCCTAACTTTCCCTCTGAAAATAATTGAAAGCTCGCCAGCTACGTCATGGTTGGCGCTGCTGTCACCTAGTAAGGCCGAACCTTTGATCGGGACAGGCTACGGCGACCTCCTGTGATGGTATCAACGTGAATAGGCCCGGGGATCGTTTATCACTTGAGAAATCAGGCACGCACAGCAATAGGGGCAAAATAAGCCACTGGTGGTTTTCATAGAATATCGGTTGCCTGAAAATCAAGCTTGCACAGCCAGGGGTAGTTTTAGGGAATGCCGGTCTGGGCTTGGAAGTTTTCGGCGTAGTTCTGCTTCTGGGAGAAGCTGAATTCAAAACTTTCCTTATCTGGTGCAATCGAGGATCTAGGTCTGGGATTGGAGGTTTCCGGTGTAGTTCTGCTTCTGGGTGAAGTTGGACTCTGAGCTTCCCGTCTCTATCGGGGAACGCTTCGCGGGATGAAGCTGACGTCATGGACCTCCAGTTGCCCACCTTGGCTGTGTTGCTTCGCCGGGTGGAGCGCGACTCGAAAGTGACTTGGAAGGGTAGGGTATTATTTTTTTATACCTGTTCGAGGCGCTCTTTCATTGGATCATTTTCTAGGAGAATCATTGTAGAGATGGAGCCAAGTATTTTGAGTATAGAAATATCGACAATATGCTTGAATTTACACTATCGACTGTATCGAAAGTGGCAGAAGTATAGGAATTGTTAATAATTTATCGATAGTGTACATCAGATGTATGGAAACATTTCGGTATCATTCAGCTATGGGAGAAAAATATTAAAAATGTATACTAGGATGTTTGACAGTTGGGCGTATTTAATATTCTTGATTTTTCTGAATTAACTAAAGCATTGATATTTTAACTATCAAGTACTACTCTGTTGTATCAGTATTTGTGTATAAGTTGACCAGATCTTAGACGAGTTATGTAAGCTTTACTCTGAACATCGTGTGGTCATCTAAAAAGCATCAAATGCTGTAAACTCCACTGTTACTAGTTCTTAGCTGTCTAGCGTCAGCTTAAAACTATTTCCAAGCGGTAGAAGTTGTTGAAGATTGCAACGATGTTTCTGAAAACTAGAATATTTATGGTATTGTTTGCAGTAGTATATCAGAAACTAAACCTGACGAGATAGAGCTACGTATGAATTATCAGTGGCCGCGACAGATTTATGAATTCGGCAAACAAGGTAAATCTCGTGGCAAACAAGTTCTGGAAGTTGGGGGCAGCAACAACTCATGCGAAGTCGATCCGATACCGCCCCTTTCATCCATTAATGAAATCCAAGCCGCGACATTAGCGCTCCATTTCGGACCAAAGAATTACGGCCCAAAATGTGGCATAATACTCCTAAGTAAGTGCTTTATCTATGGTGATTACACGCAAGAAGAGTCCTAATCCTACATACTCTAGATTAATAGGGGCACGAGTACGATTAGCAGGAATTAGTGGTTGGCACCACCATCTTTAGCATAATTTGTGCGCCGCGGAGGTGAGGTAGAAAGCCGCAACCGCGACAACGAACGTGGCAGTCGAACTACAGCGTCTCGAGCTTGGGAAAGAAAACTGAAACCAGTTGAGGTAGTGTTTCGCAGCTAAAATTGCAATGCAGGATTTATGTTGTAGAGAGGGAAGTATCAGAAGTATTACGACTACCGACATGTCGACGGTAGCAGCAAGGAAGTATTTAATGTATCTAATATGTCGAAAGCATTAAAAATAAAGGCATCTAAATATCTCATGTGGAAAGTATGAATAATTTCAGAAAATATCTAAAACGTGTAGGTGGCATGGAACCTGTTCGAAGCTTCTTAGGTATTTTACAGTTTGTGAGAATATTTGAAACTATTTGGTGGAGGAGCCTTACCTCGGCTGTGAGCAAGGGAGTGCAGGAGGTGCGTGGTAATGTATGTGAGAAACTCCCTAGATTTACGGTTGTTGCACTCTGCGGTCCAATGGATGTTGTCGTTCGCGCGAGACTAACCCGTAATCTTCAGACACTCGCCGAGATTTCCCTACAGCCGAAATTGGGGAAAATGCCGAAATTATCGAAAAGACATCAAGAGCGATCCCCAAATCTGCGCCCGGGGTGTCACGCCGAACTTTGCCTAATTCACAAACATGAGGCACTTTATGGCCGCATTCGGCTCCATCTGAATTTATGTAATTTTTTATTGTTTATCGTGGCTTTAAATTTTTATTTACGGCCCGGCTGGGGATCGATTTTAGTGTTTGAGGCATATTGTGTATATGAAGGGCTTTTTTATCGAGCAGACTCCCCTGTCGTAGAAGACGATTTATAAATGTGGCCATTGGACGTTGGAGATAAATAGATCGGTTTTGATTGCTTGAAGTTCTTACTGTAAAGTCATGTCCAATCTGAATCCAAGCAAGAATTTTGTAATACTAACAGGACATTGCAGCTTGCTTGTCACATTTGCTGATATAATTTAGCGTCTTTTGTGTCAGCCTGGCGTAACAGCAAAGCTGTATTGGTCAGCGGCGCTTGACCGGCTGAAGAGCTGTGTTTTTGATAGCAGTCCAAGTTGTATTAAGTTTACCGTTTATCAATAATATTCCAGTGTGTTCAACTAAGTATTCAGTTAAATGCTTGTTTTTAAGCGCAGCGTAAAGAACCTTTAAACAGTTTATCGTGAAAAACTGAAACAATTGTTGGCACATATTTTCGGTGCCTCGAGCTAATTTATTTTTCCCTGGATTCAGATCGGTTCACATGCATACATTTACAAGAATTGGCGACTTACCAGATATTCCATAACGCCCCTGCGGTCTGGGAGTTGTAAATAAGAACATAATAGTGGGGGTGATAGTGGGGGTGCAAGGCGAACGACGAGTCCTTTCATATAGCAGGTGGTCACACACGCCCGACCGCGAACACAAACTTAGCAAAATTCCACAATCAGTCATGCAAGAAAAACAAACATTCAGTTTTTAGCAGTAATGTACTTATTACATAATACTTGCAGGGGGTTTTATGGCCCCCCGCGGCGTTCCCACGTCGCATCTCGAAGAAGACATCGTCAGGTATATTCTTCGGTGCATTTTCGATGATGTGCCTGTAATAATCCTGCAAATACTGATGCTTACCGCATCTAGTACGCATTAACCGAACGTTAACTGCATCAGTGGGTCCAACCCATGTCAATGTAGCCCGCAATTACGATGGCCGTAGGGACCGAAAAAAACACAGGTACAAGGAATCTTTGGGAGACGGGCTTCCCAACTCACCCAGTCGCGCTCACTGGGGATCACTGATAAGCAAGGTGCTTATCAGGTCAACGATCATGGACTATCTCGCCGAATGGTCACTGATCCAGGCACGAGAGCGCTCTCTACGGCGAGTTGGCCCCTGGCAAACGATAACAATGAACAACGACGCAATTAACAAAGATGTCTACAATCAGCCTCAGTACGAACAATAACGAATGTTCGACTCCACTGTTCAATAACTACATTTGCAAAGCGGCGCAAGCACTAGTATTTTCTTTTTACAGACCTCATCATTTTATCCGTTCTCTTATAATCCATATATCTACCGCAGTTCAATTCACTTAGAAACAAACACATAATCGCCGCGGTGGATTAGCTTTCGCGTTCACACGCGTGCGACCTCGCTCACAGACTGCCAAAGCACATAAGGACCCTCGCATTGTAAAAATTCTACCTTCAGTCGCATCGGGCTTCACAACATTGCCATATGGGAATTCTCGGCTAACTGCCGCAAAGGCCCATCGATATTTTAAAACTACCTGCGATTTTAAAAACAGCACTCTGTCTGGAGATTAGCTTTGGACTCGTTTCAATTCTGTGCTAAATTTAGAACGTATCCTATTTCAGTGGCGAATACAAATAAAATGATACGATATTTTCAAACAATTCAAAAGTACATATTACAACACAATCGCGAAACGTTTTTATTAAATTTTGCAACAATTGGGTAGCAATGTAGTTGTTTCTTCATTTTATTTCATTCCTTTTAGCTTCATACTCGGATCCTATCCATGACTGGCATTGCATTCTACTGTGCAGTTTTCGAGCTAAATAGATGAATGTGCAAGAATGCGAGCGAAAATTCTTAAAAGGGCCGAAAGAATTAAACTAGGACGCCCATATCATCCTTTCATCCGGCATGCCATCAAGCGATTATGTTCTGGCCCCATTTTTAGCGCCGGCACTTAAACAGCTTTCGGAAATAAATATGAGATCAGGCTAAATGCCAGAGTAATTACACGTTTAAAGGGATCTAAGTGTGCATTCGCGCGCCCTTCTGTTTGCCGGCGCGAGGACAAATGTAAATGAAGCCCTAAAATTTACGAGTATTTAGGCGTTTATGTGTGCTAACTCTTTTAGAGCCTTTTAATGAGACAGTGGAGCGAGTGAGTTTCGAGCGATGCAGGCGGTTCATATTTCACCTGGGGGTGACATCAATTCCGCGAGCAGCTACCAACTTCGCCGATATATTATCCCTATATTAAAACTATACGATCCCGTATATTAGAACTAAATTATCCCCGGGTTTAATGCCGCTCACCTGCTCCTTTTAAAGTTGGCGCTCGCTATTTTATCTTTGTTTACCGGGCTTAATGTCCGATCATCCGCGCTGATCTATTTTCCACTTTTATTAGTTCCGGCACGTTCGTAGTTGTTTCGGGGCGCTATCTGGATCGCGGCCACTACATAATGACGTATGGTCACGTTTTGGAACTTCGGAGTTTGAAATTTAGGGTGCACGATGGTTTATACACTCTCAGTTCTGTATCGTTGGGCACTTCGGCTGCATCCGCATTAATTATTGGTGGCTCTGAAATTAGGGAAATCCTGCACCTTTAAACTTCCCCAAGTTTGGGGGAGCTGCAATCGGTTGGAGTTAGTTGTGAAGTTCTATTTGTTGTTTAAGCGTCAGTTTCTTGATAAATAGTTTTAATCGTGTAGTTTCCAAACTTACTGGAAGTCTGTGATTATGGAAATTATAGTTTTCTTTCATTGCAAATCTTCAGATTTTTTCAGTCATGAAATTGAGACAGTTACTATACTAGAACCCTCCAAATATGGTGTTTAAGGTACATTCTAGAAGTTATACACTTAAGTTCGTAAATGTACCACCCTGTCAACATTACTGAAGTTATTAAATTTTGCACAGTGGAAAGGTAAAACTTTTCATTTACTGTATTTGAAGTGCTTGACTATAACTTGTAAGCAAACCTGCTGAAGTTACGCTGTCAGTTGCTGAAACTAAAATTGGGTTACGAAATATGTTACTGAAACCAAAGTTGATTCCAGGAATGTGTTCATCAATTTGTAGCCCAAATAATAGTAGTTTTCTTTATGTAAGACATTTAAATGTGTAGCCTTACTAAGCCTTCATTTACTATATTCAAAGTTCTGAAATGTAAGTTCTAAACAAAATTACGGAGTTACGCAGTCTGATGCTGAAGCTAAAGTTGATTCGAATTTTTTATATTTTCTTAGTCTCAAAACCTGATTTGGTGTGTATATACAGAATTAAAACTTCGTAAAGCAACTTATCGTATTCGAACTTCTAAGCAATCTGTTGCTGAAACTAAAGTTGATTCAAGGCATTCGTTTGTTAATTTTTGGACGAAATTATTAATAATTACAGTGCTTCCAGATTTTTCATAATAAAAGTAGACAGTGTAAAAGCTTTCTAAACCTCCATTTGTCAAACTCGAACGCCTGAAATGTAACATGTAAGCAAAACCACTGCTGAAATTTCGAAAATTTGTAGACGAAGCAAATGCAGTTTTTGCATATTTTTATGTAAAAAAAGACAGTATAAAAGCATCCTAAAGCAGCATTGTCGTACTTGAACCCTTTAAAAGTAACTTGTAAGCAAAACTAGTGAAGTTACGCAATCTTTTGCTGAAACTGAAGTTGATTCGAGACATCCATTCGTAAATTTGTAGACGAGATAAATGCAGTTTTTGCATATTTTTTAAGTAAAAAATACAGTGTAAAAGCATCCTAAAGCACCATTTGCCGTACTTGAATTATTTAAATGTAACTTGTAAGCAAAACTAGTTAAGTTACGCAATCTGTTTCTGAAACTGAAGTTGATTTGAGACATGTATTCGTTAATTTATGTATAAAACTACACAAGGAGTTTTAATTTTTTTTGTAAGACATTAGACATTGCAAAGCCTTACTAAGCCTCCACTTGCTGTATTCAAACAGGGTGAAGCTAACTTGTAAGTAAACTTGCTGAGGTTACGCTATATATTGCTGAAACTAAGTTTAATTCAATTTTTTATACTTTCTTAGTCTAAAAATCCGATTATGTTCCGATGTAGGTACAGAAGTACAACTCTATAAACGCAACTTACTAGGTATATTCGAACTTGCAAAATGTAACTCGTAAGCAGAATTGCTGAAGATACGCAATTTATTGCTGAAACTAGTTGATTAGAGGTATTCATTCGTTAATTTATAGACGAAACGATTGTAGTATTTCCAGATTGGTTATGTAAAAATGTACGCAGTATAATAGCTTAATAAACTTCCATTTGCTATATTCTAACTCCTTAAATGTAGCCTGGCAGCAAAAATACCGCAGTCTGTTACTGAAACTAAAATTAATTAGACTTGTTATTTTCTTGGTCTCAAAACTTGATTATGTTTCCATGTATAGAACTTCATATAACATTATAACTTCGTAAATGCAACTTAGTATGTTCAAACTCTCAAAATATACATTTTAAGTAAAATTGATGAAGTTACGCAATCAGTTGTTGAAACTAAACTTGATTCGGGCCATTCGTTCGTTAATTTGTAGACGAAACTAAGTAATACATTTTTAAGAGTTTTTTTTATGTAAGACGTTCAGACAATGCCAAGTCCTATTAAGCCTCCACTTACTGTACCCGAACTGCTTTAATGCAATTTGTTAGTAAATTTGCTGAGGTTACGCAATCCGCTGATGAAACGAAGGTTGAATCCGTTCTTTGGTAGGTGAATGAAACTAAACTATAAGTTGTCAATATTTCCTTCTGTAAGACATTTAGCCAACTCTTACTTTGCCGTTATTTACTGTATTGTAATTGCTTGAATGGAACATGCAAGCAAAATTACGGTGTTACGCAATTCGTTGCTCAAACTGAAGTTGATTCGATGTTTTCAGATTTTTTTTTAAAAACCTGATTATGTCTTCATATACAGAATTAAAACTCTGTAAAAGCAACTGTTTATATTCAAACTCGCAAAATGTAACTCGTAAGCAAAATTGATAGTTGCGCAATCTATTGCTGAAACTAGAGTTGATTCGAAGCATTCGTTCTTTAATTTGTGGACGAAACTATGTAACAAGTTTTCAAGATTTTCTCGCGAAAGAAATTTAGACAGTGCAAAACCTTACTAAGTCACCATTTACTATATTCGAACTGCTTGAATGTAGTTTGTAAGCAAATTTGCTGAGGTTACGCAATCGGTTCCTGAAACTAAAGTGGATTCGAGGAATTCGTTCGTTGATTTGAAAACCAAACTAAAACATCAAGTTTTCAAGATTTTCTTATGTAAGACATTTAGACAGTGCAAAACCTCACCAAGTCTCTATTTACTGCATTCTAACTGTAACGTAGTTTGCAAGCGGAATTACGGAGTTACGCAATCTGTTGCTAAAACTAAATTTGATTCGATATTTTCAAAATGTTCTTAGATTCAAAACCTGATTATGTTCCCATATATAGAATTAAAACTCCATTAAGCAACTGAGTATACGCGAACTTGCAAAATGTAACTCGTAAGCAATATTGCTGAAGTCACGCGATCCGTTGCTGAAACTAAAGTTGATTCGAAGTATTCTTTTGTTAATTTGTGGACGAAACTATATAATAATAGTTTTCAATTTAATCTTAAGTAATACATTTAGACAGTGCAAAGCTTTACTAAGCCTCCATTTACTGTACTCGAATTATTTGAATGTAACTGGTAAGCAAACTTTCTAAAGCTATCAACATGCTGCTGAAACTAAAGTAGATGCGAGGTATTCCTGCGGTAATTTGTGGGCGAAACGAATGTAGTTTTCTCAAATTTCTTGTGTAAAAAATATAAACAGTTTCATAGCTTACTAAACCTCCATTTGCTCTACATAACTTCGTAAATGTTACTTCTAAGCAAAACTACTGAGGTTATGCGATCTGTTGCTGAAACAAGCAAACGTCGATTTGGTTTTTTGCATTTTCTTAGTCTCTCGATTATGTCCTTATGGAGTACAGTTTTGCCACTCCATAAACGCAAATTCTTATATTTGAACTCCCAAAATGTAACTTGTGAGCAATATTGTCGAAGTTACGCGATCCGTTGGTGAAACTAAAGTTGATTCGAAGCATTCGCTCATTAATTTGTGGACGAAACTAAATAATAATAGTTTTTGGGATAATCGTATGTAAGACAGTTTGGAAGACTTCTTAAATGTGACTAACAACCAAAAATAGTGACGTTAAGCAACTGTTCTGAAGCTAAAGTTGATTCGACTTTTTTGCACTTTCTTAGTCTCAAAACTCGATTATGTCTCCATGGGCGTACAGTAGGACAACTCCATAAACGCAACTTCCTATATTCGAACTCCCAAAACGTAACTTGTGAGCAACATTGTCGAAGTTACGCAATACGTTGCTGACACTAAAGTTGATTCGAAGCATTGGCTCGCTGATTTGTGGACGAAACTAAATAATAATAGTTTTAGTTAAGTTAAGCAACTGTTCTGAAGCTGAAGTTGATTGGAATTTTTTGCACTTTCTTAGTCTAAAAACTCCATTATGTCTCCTTAGACTTACAGTATTACAACTCCATGAACGCAACTTCTTATGTTCGAACTCCCAAAATGTACCTTGTGAGCAACATAGTCGAAGTTACGCAATCCGTTGCCGAAACTAAAGTTGATTCGAAGCATTCGCTCGCTGATTCGCGGACGAAACTAAATAATAATAGTTTTCAAGATAATCTTATGTAAGACATTTAGTAAGATTCTTATGTAACTTGTAAGTAATAATAGTGAAGTTAAGCAACTGTTCTGAAGCTAAAGTTGATTCCAATTTTTTGCACTTTCTTATTCTCAAAATTCCATTATGTTTCCATAGGCTTACAGTATTACAACTCCATAAACCCAACTTCCTATATTCGAACTCGCAAAATGTAACTTGTGAGCAACATTGTCGAAGTTACGCGGTTCGTTGTTTTCAAGATAATCTTATGTAGGACATTTAGTAAGACTCCTTAAATGTAACTTGTAAGCAAAAATACTGAAGTTAAGCAACTGTTCTGAAGCTAAAGTTGATTCGAATTTTTTCCACTTTTTTAGTCTCAAAACACCATTATGTCCCCATAGACTTACAGTATTACAACTCCATAAACGCAACTTTTTATATTCGAACTCCCAAACTATAACTCTTAAGCAAAAATTCTTAAGTTACGCAATTTGTTGCTGAAGCTAAAGTTGATTGCCGGTATTTGTTCGTTAGTTCGAGGATAAAACGGCAGCAGATTTTAAAATATATTCTGAGTTTTAAAACCTCATTATGACCCCAGGTTCAGCATTAGAGCTACTTAAACGCAACATTATATTGGAAGACATTAAATTGGCGATGCAATGCATTGCAGTTGAAGCTAAAGTTGATTTGAGGATTCAAGTGAGTCATCATATCGCGGAACTATTACATCCCCAAATTTAAATACTAGAGATATTGATGCTAGTTCTGATACCAGTTTCTATATCTATACTTTATTATATTTAAACCATGTAATTTATATTTTTGTCTATGTTTATCACTAGATCAACAAGTTAACAGTTTGTTTGTTTTTCAGGTAAAATGATACGTCATTCAGATAGCCCAATTCAATTTAAATCCATCTGAGTCACGAATTCAGCATTAGAACCTGCAATATAGAACGATTCTTGTATCTGTAGCTTTGAATGCTAGAGATACCAATGCTGTTTCTGATAGGTGAGTTTACGGGATTAATATTGTAATATATTATAGATATTGCAAATCATATCAAACAATTCGTTGTTGAAACGATTGCCAAGATTAAATAATGATTTAGTATTTGCAATACTGCCTAAAAGTTAAATCTTGAATAGCAGAATAGAATTTAATATTTAGATGCGAATTGGCTTACTTTTCCATAAACTGCCCAAATAGCAGTTAGAGTAAACTTTTAACTTAACACTGTCAGTGTACTAATTCCAAATCTCTTACCAATAGACTTAGAAACATTCCAACCAATAAAAGCCTGTAGCAAGAACAACTTGTAATTTAATGTTTTTGACCCCCCGAGTCAATTATTCCCGTTCTCTATTTAAAATGGAGGCTATTGATCACTCAATGCTTCGTCTAAGCATGATGAAAGCAGACATTCCAGCCACCGAAATGAATTTCAATAAGATTTCCGAATTACGAATACTCCGTTTTCACACGTCAAGTAATGGACTCGTTAGACGAAGCTACGCCAGGGTAATGTATTAATTTTATTTGCCTTCGTCCCTCAGCGTTACGATTGAAATTTAGTCAACACTGTTAAATATGTTTTGGGCTTGTTTATGACTTGGGAAGCATACCCTTGTAAATGAGTAATAATCGTTAAATACTAATACTGATTTTATTGATGGAAGTCGCTCATGTTATATACATTTTTTTACAAACTTGCCATAAATAAATATTAACAGTCACGTAATAACTTAGTAATACTTAATGGTTACATGAAACACGAACCAAATAGTTAGAAACCGACGCAATTCATTTACACGTAGATGAATTTTGCTGAATAGTGTTGTGTAACTCTATAGGCCGACCCAAAGTAGATGTTCAGTTGCAGTTAACGCTGCGCAGCTATGAACATTATGTTATGTTGTATGATGGGAAGAATCAGAGTCACTAGTTTCCTCATTTGAGTGGCCGATTACCTTGTGTTGTTTAAGTTCCAAACTTGAATTGCGTCAGATAGGAGACGTTTGTGAAAACATGGGCTCCCGACCCATAAATTCCAAGATTTCACAGATCGAAAAACATTGTAAGTGATATCCGGAGATTTGTTTGAAGTTAGTTTCTCTTATCTAACTTGTGCAGTTGTTGCCTTTGAGTTACCCGCCCGATAGAGGCTGATTTACCGCCGTGTGCCGCTGTTGCGCCTCTTTGTCATGCCGAATTTTTATGAACGATCGGCTCAAGTGCGGGTGGCCATCGCCTTTATGAAGTCGGGCGAAGTAGGCGCCGGCGAGATAAAGCCGGCAAATATCCGAGCGGAGTAAAAATGCAAGCTCTTATTTGGCGGAGGAGCTTTGTAATGCTCGGGGGATTAAGCGAATGGCGGAAATTGTGCCATCATTTAAGAACATTACGCTATATCGCTTCTTCAGATGTTTTACGAGCGGTTGCCGCGCGCCGCCGCCCGCGAACCCGTCTTAATCTAAATGATTTTTTACGAGCACTCTGCTTTGTTAACGGCCTTTATTACACCTACTTTTGACTGCCAGTAAAACACTAACAAGAAATTTGGGCTCGGTTTACGGCCGCCGCATCTCCTTACAGCCCCAATTTGGAAACAAATAAAAATCGGCTTTGCGCGTGCATCCTTGCGGGGAGGGGCGGCGGCTAACAATCCGTAAAAATTGAGGAAAATGTAAATAATGGTCGTAAGGCGCCCCGAAGAATGCGTCGCGAAGACGAGCGAGCGCGGTAGATCGTATCTGACTCGTTATTATATTTGGGGCAATATTTTTTAGAACTGCTTTTCGATTTGGCCCATTGTTGCTCTTCCATTATGTTTGCGTCGATGGCGAATTGCTAGGGCAAATTTATTTATTATTTTGATGAAATCAACTATTGGATTATCAGTCTTCGCCTTGAAAAGGAGCTTGCCGCGACAGCGTAGCCTATTTACCACACGCTATAAATTAGTTAATAATTAGTAGTAACTTAAACTTTATTTAAAAACTGGGGATTTAGCTATAGGTATATGACTAATTAATCAGGTAGGTCAAAATTAACAATGAAATTATCGAGATTTACCTTGAGCTTGACTTAGCTTAGCTTATGTATCCTTTACCCGACACGCTAGTTAATTACTAGTAGTTGAAAATTAGCTATAATTTGTTCTCAGTTACATATTAACTAATTCTAAGAGACATGCGGGGGTAGTTTAGCGTTGTTGATAATTATTTTATGACAGTCACGTCTGATCTACTCCAAAAATTGTGAGAGCCACAAGACTTACTAATAAATTAATTATTAGTAACTCAAGATCAGCAGTTAATTATCTTTGTCCCGTCAGATGGAAAATCTTGCTAGTTATTATAATTATTATCAATGACATTGCTAGAATGCGCCTTGAAATTAGCTTAGCTTAGCTTATGTATCCTGTACGCGACACGCTAGTTAAATTACTAGTAGTTTAAAATTAGTTATAGTTAGCTTTTAGTTACATATTAACTAATTCTAAGGGACGTGTGTGAATAGTTTAGCATTTATGATACTTATTTTATGACAGGCACGTGCGATCTACTTCCAAAAATCGTGAGAGCCATTAGACATATTAGTTACTAGTAACTCAAGATCAGCAGTTAGTTATCTTTGTCCTGTCAGATCGAAAATTTTGCGATTTAGCTAGATATAATGATTTTTTAATGAATTAGGTAACTCAAAATTAACAGTAGAATTAGCAGGATCTGCCTTGAATTTAGCCTAGTTTATATTATGTATCCTGTATGCGGCACTTTAGTTAATTACTAGTTGTTTAAAATTAGTTAGCTAAATATACTGAAATTAACAGTAGAATTATCAGAATTAGTTATAATTAGTTCTCAGTTACATACTAACTAATTCTCAGAGACATGCGGGGGTTGTTTAGCGTTTATGATAATTATGTTATGACTTATGACAGTCACGTCTGATCTACTCTAGTTACTGATAACCCAAGACCAGCAGTTAATTATCTTCATCCGTCAGATAGAAAATCTTGCGAGTTAGCTAGGTATATGGCTTTAATTATCAAGTAATTCAGAATTATCAATGAAATTGTCAGAACGTGCCTTGAAATTAGCTTAGCTTACCGTATGTATCCTGTACGCGACACGTTAGTTAAGTTATTAGTTTAAAATTAGTTATATTTAGTTTTTAGTTACATATTAACTAATTCTAAGGGACGTGCGTGAATAGTTTAGCATTTATGATAATTATTTTATGACGGTCACGTGCGATCCAATTCCAAAAATCGTGAGAGCCGTAAGACATACTAATAAATTAGTTATTACTAATAACGAGATCAGCGTTTAATTTTCTTTGACCCGTCAGATCGAAAATCTTGTGATTTAGCTAGGTATAATGACTTTTTAATTAATTCGGTAACTCAAAATTAATAGTAAAATTATCAGGATCTGCCTTGAATTTAGTTTAGCTTAGATTACGTATCCTGTACGCGACATGTTAGTTAATTACAAATATTTTAAAATTAGTTATAATTAGTTCTCAGTTACATATTAACTAATTGATCTTTAGTTTATCACATTTTCCAGTCGAAATAACTAGTTCTGCATAGATTAGTTAATATTAGTTATTTAAAATTAGTATCAGTTATTTATTAGTTGTGTATTAACTAGTTGTAGCTTAACTGTTTGGCATTTAGGATATTGCATTACTCCGTCGCATAGGACAAATCTCCCATTTTTGCTTGAAAGAACGACTATTAATTAATTAGTTGCTACTCAATGAAAAATAGGAATGTAATTATTGATGTTTACCTTAAAGGTTTTTTGTCATAAAAGGTATTATTTCAGCTAATTTACTCTACACAGAAAATTTATTATTCAGTTCAAAATTAGTTAATTAGAATGAATAAGTTATATGCTAACAATGAATAACAGATATTGTTAACTAGTTCCTTAATTAGATCTTGTTTTATCAGATGTAACAGCGTAACTAATTCGCTCTATCCACGAAAGGTTAATTAATGCATATTAGCATTCTTAAAATAGCCTTCAGTTAGTTAACTTATTAACTAATTCTAGTAGATCTGCATAACTATTTTATTATTTATGACTTTTGTTGTTATTTTACTCTGCTCTGCGATAGAACTTGCCTTTGTCGTTGCAATAATCGTTATATAGCTATAACTTTTTAATTAATTAATTAGTTGTTGCAAACTAAATTTGAAAGTTTCATAATTATCACCCTGCTTTATGGAAGCGAACTTAGTTCTATTAGATTTAAATATGTAGCCATATGCAGGCGCCTAAATAGTAAACAGTCATTTGTAGCCCAAAATTAAGAGCAATTATTTTTGAGCTATGTATCAGCAAATTAATTTCTTTCTCTTTGGGATAGAGCACGTCTTTTTTGCTTAAAAAAAATTTGACATGACAATACATACGACTTACTAGATAATTAATTAGTTATTGCTCAACCAAAATTGGGAGCCAAATTATTAATTTCCATTGCGATATCACTAAATCTTTTAATTAATTAAGCACAAATAAGTCAAAATTAGCAATTTAAATTAGTAAGCAAACTGACATATTTAGCTACTTTTTAATTAACTAGTAGGCACAGATGTGAGCGGTTGTAATTTGTAGTTTTTAAGCTACCTAGGTATCACATAAATTGATAACAGGTGAAATTGAAACTGAGCATGTGTAGTTAATTATCAGGAGGGGAGATATCATCAGTTAAAACATATATAGCTAATTATTCTCTGTTGTCAGCTAATGGGGAATGAGATATTTAATCGGCTGTGCCGAATATTGGATGTTGGAAAATTATGAACGATTAAGACTTGGAATGAAATGTGCATGATTCGCTCCACATGATAGTGTTATGACAGAAAATCAGTACGCTTGTTATATCTCTTTACACTAAATTATTAATCAGTAACAATCGGCAATCGGTAACGGAAATTCGTTACTAAATAGTAGTTAATTTATTTTAGTTGAAGTAGTGACCTAAATTGGAGAGATTTGCTATTATTTGTACAATGACAGTAGGAAGTAGTTAATTAGTAGCAATTACACGTAGAGATACTAATTAATTATGCCAGTACTATTTATGCTATTGGCTTTTAATAAAACATCAAAAATTTTATACGCAGCTTGTCTGCATCTCGCCTTCTTATAGGCTCAATTAATTCGTTACTAAGCAGGTAATTTAGTCGTAAAGTTCTATAAACATTATAGAAATGGTTTACTAATTATTTAACTTGAATCAGTAGTGCTCGACGTTTATTATACCTATTAATTACTTCGACCTCTATTTGTAATCTCATTTTGATTTGCTTTTTAATCGCCGCTGTTTTGACACGTATGAATAATTTATCAGTCCTAAAATTATTGACTTGCGAAATTCTGAGTGCAATTTAGCTAGTGATGCCGCCGAGACGAGAAAATTCTCGATCTCGTCTCGTCTCGAAATTCAAGATCGAGATTGACGTTTTTCAATCTCAAATTTTCGAGACGAAATTAACCAAATTTTCCGTTGCTTTAGCAAGCCTGATTAAGTCATTATTATTCAAATTATTGAGCCGTTAAGTTCTGATTGCACTGCAACGAAGGTTTAATAATTAATTCGATTATAAGTGTTGATCTCAGCTGCTTTGACCAGTTTGATTAATTTATTACTGCTCAAATTATTGACTCGGGAAATTCTCATTGCAAGACTACGAAGGTTTACTAATTAATTAGACTCTTAAGAGTAATGTTAGCTATGCAATAAACTTTTGAGACTGATCGCTGATCTTCGTTGCTTTGACAAGTTTGATTAATTTATTATTGCTCAAATTATTGACGCGAGATATTCCCATTGCAAGTCAGCGAATGTTTTTTAAATGATTAGACTCTAAGTTGTTATTTTAATGAAATAATACATCTTTGACACTCTAATGAATTTCTTGTTGATCTTCCATGCTTTGGTAGCCTTGACTAATTCATTATGGTTCAAATTATTGATTCGAGAAATAGCAATTCAGAAAGTCTTAACCTATTAATTACACGCTTAAGTAATTATGTTAGTGATATAATAAATCTTTGACACCGTAATGATTTTATTTTTGATCTGTTTGATCTGTCAAGTTCATTAATTGTTACGTCTCAAATTATTGACGCGCGAAATTCTGATTGTCATGCAGCAAAGGTTTACTAATTAGTTGGACTATAAGTGCTTCCGTTAGTGACGTAATAAATAGTTGACACTCTAATGATTTGCTTGTTGATCTTCGTCGCTTTGACTAGTTTAATTAATTTACTATTGCTCAAATTATTGATTTAAAAAATTCTCACCGAAGCAGTCAAGGTTTATCAATTAATTAGGCAAGAAGTAACTATATTAGTGATATAATAAATCTTTGGCAGTCTATTGTTTTACTTTTTGATTTTCATTGCTCTGGCAGGAGTATTAATTTATTATTGCCTAAATTATTTACACGCGAAATTCTGATTGCAATGCAGGGAAGGTTAACTAATTAATTAAGACTATAGGTATATATGTTATTGCTATAATAAATTTTTCACACTAATGATCTCCGTTGCTTTGGGAAGCGTGATTAATTCATTATTGTTCAAATTCTTTAATTCCGATTGCACTTCAATTCGTTTATAAGTAGTTAATAATATTTCTTTGACTCATTAATAATTTGATTTTTTATCTCTATTGCTTTGAAAAATGTAAATAATTTATTGTTGATTCGCAAAATTCTGATTGCAATTCAGAGAAAGTTTACTAACGCTTGTCATGTAATAAATCTTTGAGAGTCTAAGTCTAAGTTAGATTACTCATTACTGTCCAATTTATTGACTGGCGAAATTCTGATTACAATGTAGTGAAGGGTTACTAATTAATTAAACTATAAGTAGTTAATATTAGTGGAATAAATCCTTGACTCATTAGTGAGTTGATTTTTTATCTTCCCTGCTTTGAAAAGCCCGATTAATTTATTGCTGACTTACGAAATTCTGATTGCAGTACAGGGAGGTTTACTAATTAATTAGAATATAATTCGTTATGTTAGTGGTGTAATACATGGTTAACAGTCTTTTTGATTTCCGTTGCCTTGACAAGTGCGATAAATTTTTTATTTAGATCTCAATACAGAGAAGATTTACTAATTAATTAATTAGTTATGTTAGAGATATAATAAATATTTGACACGCTAGTGATTTGCTTTTTCATCTCCGTTGCTCTGACAAGTTTAATTAATTTATTATTATTTCGGAGGCTTTCACGGTCATCGTTTGAAAAGTTTCGCCTCTGGCGTGGTTTACACTCTCCTGGTGAAGCCCCTTACGAAAGTGGGCGAGTTTTTCGACTTTAATAATGACATGGTTCAATTCCAGAAGTCGTTTGTTACGTTAATTAATTTATTATTACTCAACTTATTGACTCGAAAAATTCTCATTGCAAAGCAGCTTAGGTTTACTAATTAATTAGACTATAAGTAATAGTTAGTGATATTATAAATCTTTGATAGTCTAATAATTTGCTTTTGGATTCCCGTTCCTCTGACAATTTATTAATTTATTATAGCCATAATTATTGACTCACAAAATTCTGATTTCAATGAAGCGCAAGTTTACTAAATAATTTGACTGTAATTAGTTGTGTTAATTTTATACTACATTCTTGACACTAATGATTTGCGTTTTGATCTTCATATTACTTTGACAATTGCCCAAATTATTAACTCTCAAAATTCGGATTGCAATTCAGCGAAGGTTTACTCGATAATTGGGCTATAGGTGTTTATGTTATTGATATAATAAATCATTGACAGATTGTAACCTGTCAATAACATTGCAACCTTTAAATCATATAGAACTAAAGGTAGGTAATTACACAATTTGCGGTTAAACATCTCAGCTTATTAGTTCGTTGGCTGGTAATTAGATTTATAACTCAAAGGAAAGCAGTTTGAAATAATATAAAATAAGTATTTCATAGCTTAGTGTATAAGCTGCCATCGCTGTGAGTTTAGTATATGCAAGGCTAACTAATGAATTTCTACAAAGAGGACTGATTCCAGAACGAATCGTAAATTAATTGCTTTATTTATAAATAGCACATTGATAAAAGTCATTATTGGCTATTAATTAGTAATCGAATTATTGATTGTTCTTTTACTGCGAAGTCAATGTTTCCGACGTAAGTGGAATTACACTGAATTACTGAGCAATTCAATTAATTTAAAAGTCGCCGTCTCAGCTGCAGAATCAGACGTCAGAAACGCAGAAACTACTCGGCCCGCAATTTATATCGCAAGATTAATTAACCGGCGATCGATTTTTCAACTGCCTGCCGCGGATCAAGCTGGCTCTGCCGGCCCATAAGTGGGCCGAATTAGCAGCTGATTAATGACCGGGCCCTGACAGCCTAACCGGCGATTCGGGCAAAATTTCGGTATTAATTCCGAGTACTTATGTAGTACAAGTGCAGCGAAATTAATTACTCGCTGACGACCCGCCGACGTCCTGCGCGTCCGCCGAATTAACGGTTAATTGCGTCTTGAGCCGAGATTAGGAGACTTGCCGCGGCCGAAAATATTCCGGGATAAACCGGGATGAACCAGGAGCCTGCTTGGTTTTCATGAGGTTTATTTGGGCCAGAAATTGCGGGACAATGAAGTGCGAGGCCTATAAAAGCCGACGAGCAGCGGCGGATGTACAGAGCACTATATAAAAAATGAAATTTTACGCATATGAAGGGTATGAGCATAAAAGACGCCTTATTATATTGTATCCCCGGCCTTTTATATATCTGCGCAAAGCTGGATCGGTTATCTTGTTCCGGGCGTGTTGAAATTCCACCTAAGCTTCCGCCGGTTTACTTTTATCGATGACGTATGGAAATTGGGCCTTCAGAATTACGACTTGGGGCTGCGTCTTTATTTTTTGCCCCTGGAATTTTATTGGGCATATCGGGCTTCTGAAAAGTATTTTCCGTAATTTCACCGCGTTTCAGTATTAACTCCTAACGGGAAAAAACCGCACGGGCCTGAAGATACATTTTCAGATTCGACTAGATATATTTGAGCCACGTAACGTCCGTTATAGGGCCCCGTAATAGCAATATTTCTTTTATTTGATACCTAGCCATTAGGGGCGCTGATGGACAATCAACCCCAAAACGACGTATTGATTCCACGGAATACATTAATAATTTAAAGCGGTGGCTTCTTTGTGTTCGTTCGTTGTTAAAGTAGGAGCACTGTTATTATTGTCGACCCAAGAGACTGATTGTGCACTTTACCGTACTAACAGGAGAAATCTTTAGCTACATTTCCATGAAAAAAACGTTTCTCTATAACATTTTTAACCATGTTTATGTGTACATTATAAGTACGTCTCAAAGTAAAATATTGCCAGAATAAGAGAAAGAGTTTCTCCCTATCTGCCTGCTTTCCAGACAATGGATCAGTTCAGGGCGTCGAAATTCTACAATAAAGAGCTGACAGCTTCAGCAGTGTCCATTTGTTACCGGATAATTACAACTTCAGTAATGCTTAAACCTTTTGGGGGTTTCGTTTTTCGACAATTAAGCTGCCGTCACACTCCAAAAACCGATATTGGTCGGATCCGATCTTCGCATCGCCTCGAATTTTGAATACGTTTTCGCAGTCATTTCGCAGTTATGGTGAATTAGTGCACACGAGAAGCTGAATAATTTTGGAAAGGTAACGAGAGTGACAGTTGTGTTTTCGCTCAAGCAAAGGTGGTTGCCGTGAATATCTGGATTTCTGCTCTTGGTTTGCAATAAAAATGGCACTGTGGGAATAATATATGTCAAGATGAGTTAATAAACAAGAACTATATTAGTAAACCAAGCAGAAGAAGTATGAAGTTCGAAAGGAAAGGGCCTAATTTGAAGATGATTAACTGTTCCTCTGTGAAGTGCTGAATCAGTTTTTAATAAAGGAGTTTAATTAGTCATCAATCTTTTTCAGTTTGCCCCCATATTGCTTCGTAATCAATTCTATTTAAGCTCATCGTTCCTTTGATTTCGCGCGTTCTTTGCAGAGGATCAAAGATACTGCCCTGCCCATATTATTATTAATTTATTCCGAATATATTTACTTAATTTCGCTTTCATCAAGTGAGCCATTCTATCGCAACTTCCTGTGGGGCCGCAGAAGCGGAGAGACAAAGTATACATTTATTTTGTTGCATTATTCGCGGCTTAATTAATAATTCATCGAAAATTACGGAATTCCTGCGCCGATTGCGAGCAACCATAACAATGATGCGTCCTAGGGTCGGGGCATTCGGCGACCCTCACAGTTACATCTTGTATATTTTATAAACGTATTTAAATTTGCAACCCCCCGGGCTTTAGATTTCGTTGACAGTGGTGTAATGGCAGCGCGTTCACACGTTCGTAGGAATAGAGCGTGGCGTTTCGGGGGCCACAGCATAAAAATTTGAATATCAAAGTAGGCCTTTGAGGCCACGGTGTTGAAAATAATAAAATAAATCGTCCGAATTTTGACTGCGCTCTTTCGCCGCCCTTTGTCGTTCGGTCGATTTGCATTTTTGCATATAGAAAAACGCCGCCTTGTCGATAACCATTTTCAAGCGGTTGTTTTACATAATTCGTGCAAATCGTAATATCTCCCCCGCTCTGATGTCGTTGTACGGGAGATTTGAATAATGAACGCCGGTGATTTATTAATGGGGACGAGTTTGGTGGCCGTCCTGCAGATCGGCCACGTACCCAATCGATATCTTAGTTGGCTTTGGTCAGGACTTAACTGTTGATTTATGTGCGCCGGGTTTATTAGTATTGTCATAAATGCGGTAAACTGCTGTGAGTTATTGCAAGGGATGACTGATTTATCCGCGTGCCATCTTAACCGTCCTTAATTTAGCCCTTAAAATGCGGCGTCTACAGCCCCCAACCCTCAATTGGGAAGCGTCGTCGACAATACTATCAAGCTGGAAAGACAATTAAGCCGGAAGATATTCTAACCGACACAATCCAAGCAGCAGCAGTTTCACCAAGTGAAACATAAAACACGTCTATGTCTACAGCAGATATCAACGAAGGAAGAAAACGAAATCAACAAGATTTTAGAAATTTTTATGCCATTTTCCTATCTTCAACTTTCTTGAAACTGTAGCGGGCATACATTGCCAGGTGCAGCAGCAATAAATAACTGCCGCGAAAACCATGAACGATTGACAAGTACCATAAACTCAACTGAAGGAGGTCGCGAGTGATTGACAAAATCCGCTCATGCAGTGTCAGTACGCGCAATTATCAATGCAAGTACGATAAATTAATGAATTTTGCAGACCTCCAGGAGCGCTGAACGTGCACGCCAAGGAGGTAGTAAAACCCTTGTAGACATAAAATTTAAAGACCAGGGGATTCCGGAATACCCTGGCACACAACCGAAGGGGTGGTAAATCCTCTCGCTGACGCAAACCCACGGCGACACAATGGCAAGAAGCACTTTCACTTGCAAGGAATTTCAACCCAGTCAGTAGTAGAGTCTGAGGTCCAATAAATTCTCCACTGGCGCAGTCTGACAGAGGATATATAAACACAACCAGGGAGAATCAGATCATTCAGTACTAATCGTTTCGATTCATTCTTGACGCAGCATTCTTACCGTGTTTTTGCACCGATCTCTGTTTTGACACTAGCGATTTTGACTGTTAGCACGCAAATTGTTAATCGCGCACTGTTTTTATTTTTCTATGTAGTTGTGCAGTGGTTATTATTTCTAAATATTATGAGTGTTATCAGCAACTGAAAAACAAAATGTGTTAATTCATTGTTCGACATATGCCTGCTCTAAACTTTGTCCAGTTTTATGTCTTTACATACGCGAATAGAAGGCTAAATAAAGCTTCCGTCTATCTGGAAATACACTAAAGATTCTATCAGGGATTGGCTGCAAGCGACATTTCTTCTCCTGCGTGTTCAAGGGCAGCGATCTATTGAGTTCTATTGGCTGTTGTTTTGTAATTTTAATATGCTACATCTTTTGAGATACTGTTATATTTGTTTTATTCAGCGTACAATTTCGAGTGCACGCCGCTAATCTCGGGCCACTGAAAGTAATTGCGTTCTTACCGGATACTCGAAAACTCTTTAAGGCTTAACCCGCGGGGTCCCTCTACCGATATTTGAATTACGGTCGGACTCCGAAGATCGATTTTTTCAGACCAGCATTACGCCTCGTCCCGAACCGTTGTCAGGTGATTATGTCGGCAAACTGACCAAAAACCTTCACGGAGGAAGAAGAAGACCAAGTCGAAGGGTAGAAGGGTAGAAGATAGTTAAGAGGCTTTACTTCTTGCATGATTGTTGTTACGTCGGTAATTTTAACAGAAAGTTAATGAAACTACCTGATTATTTCTTATCTTAGAAGTGATTATAGCCATCGGACAGCTTCTAAATAATCGTGAGGGTTGAAAAGCTAACGAATCGACCATTCCTCACTGTCCGATGAAAAACGCGAACTTCCCTCCCTGTTTTCTTGGTATCGGGTTGTAAGCGGGCTGGCTGAATCAGGAAATCGCCACAAAGCCTCTTCGCCGACCACAACAGGAATTGTAGTTAACTAGCTCCCCTGTCGGTGCATTAGCCCTTGCTTAATGTTTCTTCGGGGCGATTTTTCTACCTTTCCGCCGCTGAACGCGCGTTTCAAAACTTGTCGGCACACAAAAGGGCGAATAAAGATAAAACTCGAGATAGTCCCGATCAATTTCTCCGCGACAAGCCCGCATCGATTTTCGAAAGTGTTTACGCAGGCATATTAGGGTTTGTTTGTGTTTTTTCGGAACTCGTAAACCATCGGCGATGCAGATCGCGGGCTCTTAATAACTTATAATTAATCCCGCGCTACGGCCACAGCAGTGCAAGGTTCGGGCCGCTATTAAATCTTGCGGTTTTGCCCCAATTCGGCAATTATTTCGCATTGAAAGCGGGGAAATATTTGCTCTAAATAATTGCGCTTAGTGCGGCTCAGGCTGCCGCTATATTTTGTAATCGGTTTTGGCGGGACCTCCAAATGTTGGAATTAGGCGGATCCCTGTTTTAATTAACCTTATGTGGATATCCATTCAGGATTGAATATTATATGAGACGAGTCTTAGAAATCTGAGTAACCGAGTATCTGAAATGTATTCGAGTTGTGAACTACGGGTGTGTTAATTAACCTTGACGAAGTTTTCCCAACAGGGGAAACATGCGAATTTGAGCATTTGCTTTGTCGATGAGAGCGTTACTAGGAAATGGGATAGGAAAACAACCAGTCATGCTCTTCTATAATTGGAATTTTTCATCCACTCAGTTTTATTTAGTATTACGGATTCAATATTATTTGCTGTATACAAGTTAAATATTTTAAATTGGCCCAGTACAGAATCTTCGTTTCTTTAAACTACGAGTACTACATTTAACCGTAATAACAACGTTCGAGAGATTCATTGGTTGCAACTATGCTGTCTATTTTTCTATTCCTTGCTAGCAATCTCAGAAACATACATGCTGTTGTGATGAGGACATCAATTAGTTTTTATGCAATGCAATAGCAAGTTTTAGTGTGTTGCAGTTGTGTGTCAGCATCGACTATCTTGATAGATCCAGCAATACATTTGTTAATTACTCTTAATGCTAGTTGCGATCTAGTCACAGCAACAATTTCGTTCGCTACAACTTGCTAGTTATCATGGAAAATTGTTGTTGTCATTGTTACTTAGGCGCCATATCATGAACTATATAAACTATGCTGTTTGTTACACTACTGTCGAGGCTTGTTGCTTTATCATGACATGGAAGATTCATTACGTAACATGTTTTTTGCCCTTAAGGTTAGTTATTATATCGTCACAGTGCCAATCTAGTTTGCTAAAACTGCAAGTGGTATAACTTGTTAGTTACAACCGGTTTATCAGTACTATGGCGAACTGTTATGGTCATTGTTACAGGGAGGCTATTTCATAAACTATATAAATTGTGTTGTTAGGTACATGACATGAAAGATCCACTTTGGAGATTTTTCATTAGCTTTAAGAACAGTTGGTATATCGTCACAGTGGCCGTCTAGTTCCCTACAGTTGGAAGGTTATATGACTTGTTAGTTATTGGTGGTGTATCAGTGGTATTGCCGTCGTCACAGAAAGAACATTTCGATCATTATATAAACTGTGGTGTTGGTAACACTCCCATCGAGACTTGTTGCTGTATCATCACACGGAAGATCGATCCATTGCGCTACATATGTTTTTATTACTTATTAGACTAGTTACGATATAGTAACCGCGACCATATTGTTTGCTGTAGCAGAAAGTTTTCGTTAGTTAACCAGCTCGTCAATACAACGGAGAACTATTATTGTCATCGTTATAAAGAGCTTATTTAGGCCACTATGTAAACTGTGTTGTTAACTACAATATCATCGAGAGTTGTTGCTATATCATCATATGGAAGATCCATACCATTACATGGTTGTAACTATAATCCGTTCACGATCTTTTTGGGTCAGGTGAGGCTATGACCATCTAGTAATTTTGTTGGCAGTACCTATGTGGCAACTAAACTCCCTAATGGAAATTGACACTTTTTGTGTTAGGTTAGGTTGTTTTCAGTTTAAGGTTATATTTTTTGAATAGGTACATTATTGCCGGATCTCTGTTTAAATTAAGGATGAAAAATTGAAATGATTTGACAATTGACGACAGAAACGAAAATGAGAACGAATGCATAAGGAAAGCATTCAATATTAATGTTTATTTCAATTTGGATAAGAATTGTATACATGCTATGAATATGTCACTTTATTTTACATGCTTGCTTGCTTGCTGGTGTGGAAGGTTAAAGACGCCACAAGTTGATGCCAAATAAATTTAGTACAGCAATTGAGCAATATTGGTCTTATAAAAATTAACATGTGAAAATTGTAAATATCTTGTGAAATGGATGGCTTGCTGATTTTACTTCATGTTGATTTTCACATCTGCCACATAACATTTCAACACTAAAATAGTAGTAAGTAGGTAGGTAGTAAATTACACAGGTCTATAAAAAGATTTTTTTAGGATACTGCATTGGTAACTAGCGTTTATATAGTTACAAACGAGTCCGGTAGATAAAATTTACCGGCCTAGACCAGTAGTAGAACTACCGGCCGGTAAATTTTATCTACCGGACTCGTATCCTAAAAAATCTTATACGATACACGACCGGTAGCATTTTTATGGCCTTGCCAAACATACAGGTCTCGCCCTACGGGCTCAACCTGTAAAGTATTGGCGCGGCCATAAAAATGTTGCTACCGGTCTAATAACGTAAATAGCTATTTTTTACTGGGGTTTGACCGAAATTAACGTGGCTAAAAGAAGTTTGTTGTACTAATTTCAAAATGGAAAGCAGTTTTTCTCTATCACATCACATTTTCTTACAATCGTAAAAACAAATAATGACAATTATATGTTTTTCCAAACTTGCATTATGACACTACGACGTTATATTAAAAGATACAATAAAGAAAAGCAAATAGAAAAATCTTTAATTCTTTATGTTATTATAACAAATTTAATAGAATGGCGTTATTTTTCCTTTAAATGAACGCTTTGTTGCTTTTTTGTTTCGCTGAATATCAGGTCCCCAGTCTCTTTTGAGGCACCAGTAGTAATCCGCCATCATGCTTACATTCCACCGTCCCTGGTACCGTTTTTCCATGTCTTTTAGATCTTGGTGGAACCTCTCCTCTAGCTCCTCGCTTTCGTCACCAATATTTTCTGAAAAATAGTCAAGGTGAGAGTGCAGGAAAAGAACTTTCAAACTCTAATTGCAACCTACAGCTTGAAACTTTTCCAGAATATTGTCAACAATTTCGACATAATTAGGGTCCTTATGATTCTCTAAAAAAATGTGTAACACATTTTTGAACGAAAACCATGCCTCTTTTTCAACTGTAGTCATGATTTCGTCAAATGTATCATCTTTAAGTAAACGCCTTATATCACAAAAATACCTTCCTTAATTTTTGCGTCTGATAAATGTGGGAATTTAGAAGCGAGATATTGAAAACATTCACCGTTCCTATCTAAACCTTTTACAGACTGCTTCATCGAACCCAATTTTATGTGCAACGGTGGTAAAAGAACTTTTTCAGGATTCACAGGTGGGACGCAGTATATATTTGCATCCTGGAATTAATTTGTCCTCCTAGGCCATTCTTTTACAATCCAATGTTGACTTCCTGCCCTGCTGTCCCATTCACATATAAAGCATGGCATTTTTGTAAAACGTCCTTATTGTCCCAATATCATGCTCAAAAATTTCAAGTCTCCACATATTTGCCAATTGTACTTATAGTTTATTTTGTTAAGAAGAAATTATAAGTCTTCGTAGGTTTCTTTGAAATGGATCGAATGAGCAATTGGCACAGAAGCAAAAGTGTTGCCATTGTGCAAAAGAACTCCTTTTAGGCTTCTTTTACTTGAATCAATAAACAACCTCCACTGGGATGGGTTGTGAACAACAGATAATAAATTCAAAACAAGTCCAGGAATATCTTTGCAAAAGACAAGTGATTCTTCATGTGAAATATATTTCGCCAATTCTTGTTCTCGACTTCTGTGATAAGAGCAAGGCACTCCCGCAGCAAGTACATTTTTTTCTTTGAGTCTCGATCTCAGAACTTGTGCTGCATCCTTTGGTAAATTTAAATCTCGAACCAAGTCGTTTAATTCACTTTGTGTACATTTCTGTGGGACATCGCAACATTCGGGCATGAATAAATCATGGTCTTCAGTTTCCGCATCTGATGGATAAACCTCTGCTGATGCTGACGATGTAGAAGTAGATAGATTTAGACAATGAAGAACATGTTTAGACACAGAAGGAATAGTCGGATGTAGAATATCCTCCTTATTTTTGGCATTATATCTAAGTTTGTTCAGAAGATCAGAGATAATTTTACACTGCCTCCACATAACGATGATGATAGAGTTGATCAAAAAATTACAATAATTTAAACCAGCACTAAAACAAATGCTCCCTTGATATCTTAATACTCTTGCATCATATAACCATATTCCTTACTAATTTGGTTAAACTGTTTAAAAAAGCATACTCTGACAAATATCTAAGGTATGATTTCATATAACCACTTAAAATTTTGCCTAAATACCTGCTAGTCACTCATCCTCCATTATTTCGCCATGAAAATCTTTATCATCATTATCGTCCTCTGATTCTGAATCAGATTCATCTAGCGAAATAATAAAGGGAGGTATGTTTTCATACGAAACATTTCCCATGTGTTTTCTCCAATCATCCAAAATAAGTTTTTCGCAATGTCTACACAAATCTTGCCACATTTCTGGAGTACATTTGGAAATGGACTCAAGCCATAAAGTCTCAACCTTACCCTTGGATGAAGGTTGAGAATTGATGTGCTTGTTATAATAGGATTTACAAAACCCCCATGCCATTTCAATAGGATTATATTGACAATGGTATGGGGGTAATCTAAGAACCTCATGTCCATGTTCCCGCAATTTCTCGTCTACCAAATATCGCCGTTGTCCATTAGTCCGAAAAGGTTTTATTAAATTCCAAAGTTGTTTCTTCGTAAATTTTTGATCGAATTCAATACTGTGATTACGCAACCATTCTTGCATTTGGCTTCTTCTACTAGAAAATGTGGGTGGTTTGTCCAACTGCACTGAATGATAAGGTGCATTGTCCATGACCACCACACATTTTTGTTTCAAACTAGCCAAAGCAGGAATAAGTTGTTTAACCACCCAATTTTGAAAAAGTTTCCCATCCATTGTCTTATGATAATCTCTATCGTTATTTTCTGAATTTAGTAAGAAGCCACCCCTTCTACAAACCCTAAATGACATCCCGCATGTAAAACTGTAAATCTTGATCCTTCACTTTTAATTTTGATAGGATTACTTCTTAAATCTGATTCGTGTATCCAGCGACGGATTGACGAACCATTTTGGTAGATCCAGGTTTCGTCAAGATACACGAATGTTAAATTTTCACTAGAATTTCGAAGTTGTAAAAATTTTCTCAAAAAAGTAATTTTTGCTGCAACAACATGTTTTTGTTCACATAAAATTTTACGACCGTTTACCTCCCTGTGTTTGTAACCCATTGAATTTATAATTTTGTATAACGTTGTACGCCCCCCCTTTAAATTCCAATTGTTCTCGCGAATCAGCCAAAAGCTTGTCCAAAGTAAACTATTCGTTTTTTTCATTGTATTGCCAAATTAGTCGTTGCAGGTCTTTTCGGAACATGACATTTGTAAAAACATCAGTTTTGTTGCGTTTGCCAGATAATGCTGTTTGTAAATTTTCACTTTTTGTTTTTATAACCGCTTCTAAAGTGTTTCGGCTCACCTAGAAAAAAAATCAAATTATAATAACCATAATGCATTATTTTAACTTACAGCAAGTATATTCTCGAATCTCGACATTATTAACTCGTGGACCTTCGAACATATAAGACTGGAACGAGCATACGGCATGGCAGGTGCTTCAAAGAAGATTGACAAGGACAGATATACAATTGGTAATAAGAGCTTGTGCGCAGGAGCGCAAATTACTTTATGTGATGAATAACTTCTGGGTTTTGTATTTTACAAATATTGTAATACATTTTTGCAATTTGTAATTTTTTTCGTAACCACTATGCAAAGCACAACAACCAAATTCACAACAGCACAAATTAATTCAAAAACAACAAAATACTGAGTCATCTGCGGCCAGCTATTCTGCTGAAATCGGCCATTACGTAAACCATTATAGCTATACGCCATTGCGCATTACCAATGAGTTCGAGTTATCAGTTTATCCTTCTTATACTTGCGTACTATTCTATTTTCATCTCTGTTGACCTTCTTTGAACCATGGATTTTACATTACGTTATTACAAGTATGTAAAAATAGTGCATCATTTTAACGTACAGCAAATATAGTCTCTAGTCTCGACATCAACTCGTGTTCTTAAAAATCTGGCATGTCCTTTTTGAATTAGAAATAGCATCGCTTAATCGACATTTTTGGTTGTAGCAAAATTATTTTCGGCATTTTGACTTTTCCTTTGACGGAAATTAAAATTATTTTTACACACTTGATAAATCATTTATTTTCATATGAATATTAAAATAATAAATCTGGCAATGTGGTGGCAAGAAAATGTCGAACTGACACTGGCAGAAAAGAAAAGTTGTATCCCCTACATCACCGAATCAGTTAGTCCAACATGAAAAGAAAAAATCATAGCCATCTCTGTCCCAAAAAGGTCGTGAACGGATTATAGTTGTACTAGTTGTAATATAGTCTTGTTCGCTACAGCAGAAAGTTCCTATATATTGTTAGTTACCGCTGGTTCGTTAGTACTATCGAGAACTGTTATTTCCATGGTTACAGAAAAGCTATATATTTAATACTAATAATTTAATAACTACATAATGTGGTCATTCTTACAGTACCATTGAGGCTTGTTGCTATATCATCCAATGGAAGATCCATTGCGTTGCAGGTTTTTCATTGCCCTTCAGAGCTGTTGTAATAGTCATAGGGACCGTTTTGTTCACTACTTCAGCAAGTTTGTATACCTTGTTAGTTGCCATTGGTGCGTTGTTACATTGAAGAACTATTGCTGTTATCGTTACAGGTATACCATTTCAGCAATTATATAAAATGTGCTGTTATAATGCCATCATCATATGCGTTGCATGTTTTCATTACTCTTGAGACTAGTGGTGATACAGTGTTAGTTGCTGTTGGTACATTGGTACCATAGATAACTGTTATTGTTGTAATTATAGATATACCATTTCAGCAAGTATATAAACTGTGCTGTTAGAATGCCACAAAGACTTGATGCTACATTATCACATAGAAGATACCTTGCGTTGCAGGTTTTTATTACCCTTCAGACTAGTTGTGATAGTGTTAGTTGGTGCCATGGAGAACGGTTATTGTTGTCGTTACAGATATACCATTTCAACAAGTACATAAACTGTGCTGTAAGAGTACCATCAAGATTTGATGTTACATGATCACATAGAAGATTCCTTGCGTTGCAGGTCTTTATTACCTTTCAGACTAGTTGTGATACAGTGTTAGTTACTCTTGGTACATTGGTACCGTGGAGAACTGTCATTGTTGTCGTTATACCATTTCGACAATTATATAAACTGTGCTGTTAGAATGCCATCAAGAGTTGATGCTACATCATCATATAGAAAATACTTTGCGTTCCAGGTCTTTATTACCCTTCAGTCTAGTTGTGATACAGTGTTAGTTACTGTTGGTACATTGGTACCGTGGACAACTGTCATTGTTGTCGTTATAGATATACGATTTCAGAAATTATATAAACTGTTCTGTTAGAATGCCATCAAGTTGATGCTATATCATCACATGGAAGATACCTTGCGTTGCAGGTGTTTATTATTCTTCAGACTAGTTGTGATACAGTGTTAGGAACTGGTGGTACATTGGTGCCATGGGGAACTGTTATTGTTGTCGTTATAGATATACCATTTCAATAAGTATATAAACTGTGCTGTTAAAAAAAATACCATCAAGATTTGATGCTATATCATCACATGGAAGATACCTTGCGTTGCAGATTTTTATTACCCTTCAAACTAAATGTGATACAGTGTTAGTTACTGTTGATACATTGGTATCATGGAAAACTGTCATTGTTGTCGTTATAGAATATAGATATACCATTTCAGCAATTATATAACCTGTGCTGTTAGAATGCCATCAAGTTGATGCTATATCATCACATGGTAGATACCTTTCGTTGCAGGTTTTCGTTACCCTTCAGACTAGTTGCGATTCAGTGTTAGTTACTGTTGTTACATTGGTAGCACGGAGAAATGTTATTGTTGTCGTTACAGATATACCATTTCAACAAGTACATAAACTGTGCTGTAAGAGTACCATCAAGATTTGATGTTACATGATCACATAGAAGATTCCTTGCGTTGCAGGTCTTTATTACCTTTCAGACTAGTTGTGATACAGTGTTAGTTACTCTTGGTACATTGGTACCGTGGAGAACTGTCATTCTTGTCGTTATACCATTTCGACAATTATATAAACTGTGCTGTTAGAATGCCATCAAGAGTTGATGCTACATCATCATATAGAAAATACTTTGCGTTCCAGGTCTTTATTACCCTTCAGTCTAGTTGTGATACAGTGTTAGTTACTGTTGGTACATTGGTACCGTGGAGAACTGTCATTGTTGTCGTTATAGATATACGATTTCAGAAATTATATAAACTGTTCTGTTAGAATGCCATCAAGTTGATGCTATATCATCACATGGAAGATACCTTGCGTTGCAGGTGTTTATTATTCTTCAGACTAGTTGTGATACAGTGTTAGGAACTGGTGGTACATTGGTGCCATGGGGAACTGTTATTGTTGTCGTTATAGATATACCATTTCAATAAATATATAAACTGTGCTGTTAAAAAAAATACCATCAAGATTTGATGCTATATCATCACATGGAAGATACCTTGCGTTGCAGATTTTTATTACCCTTCAAACTAAATGTGATACAGTGTTAGTTACTGTTGATACATTGGTATCATGGAAAACTGTCATTGTTGTCGTTATAGAATATAGATATACCATTTCAGCAATTATATAACCTGTGCTGTTAGAATGCAATCAAGTTGATGCTATATCATCACATGGTAGATACCTTTCGTTGCAGGTTTTCGTTACCCTTCAGACTAGTTGCGATTCAGTGTTAGTTACTGTTGTTACATTGGTAGCACGGAGAAATGTTATTGTTGTCGTTACAGATATACCATTTCAACAAGTATATAAACTGTGCTGTTAGAATACCATCAAGATTTGATGTTACATCATCACATGGAAAATACCTGGCGGTGCAGGTTTTTATTACCCTTCAGACTAGTAGTGATACAGTGTTAGTTGGTACCATGGAGAACTGTTATTGTTATCGTTACAGATATACCATTTCAAGAAATACATAAAATGTGCTGTTAAAATACCATCAAGATTTGATGTTATATCATCACATGGAAGATACCTTGCGTTGCAGGTTTTTATTACCCTTCAGATTAGTTGTGATACAGTGTTAGTTACTTTTGGTACATTGGTACCATGGAGAACTGTTATTGTTGTCGCTAGAGATATACCATTTCAACAAATATATAAACTGTGCTGTTAGAATACCATCAAGAGTTGATGCTACATCATCACATAGAAAATACTTTGCGTTGCAGGTCTTTATTACCCTTCAGTCTAGTTGTGATACAGTGTTAGTTACTGTTGGTACATTGGTACCGTGGAGAACTGTCATTGTTGTCGTTATAGATATACCATTTCAAAAATTATATAAACTGTGCTGTTAGAATGCCATCAAGTTGATGCTATATCATCACACGGAAGATACCTTGCGTTGCAGGTTTTTATTATTCTTCAGACTAGTTGTGATACAGTGTTACGAACTGTAGGTACATTGGTGCCATGGGGAACTGTTATTGTTGTCGTTATAGATATACCATTTCAGAAATTATATAAACTGTTCTGTTAGAACGCCATCAAGTTGATGCTATATCATCACACGGAAGATACCTTGCGTTGCAGATTTTTATTACCCTTCAAACTAAATGTGATACAGTGTTAGTTACTGTTGATACATTGGTACCATGGAAAACTGTCATTGTTGTCGTTATAGAATATAGATATACCATTTCAGCAATTATATAACCTGTGCTGTTAGAATGCCATCAAGTTGATGCTATATCATCACATGGTAGATACCTTTCGTTGCAGGTTTTCATTACCTTTCAGACTAGTTGCAATTCAGTGTTAGTTACTGTTGCTACATTGGTACCATGGAGAAGTGTTATTGTTGTCGTTACAGATATACCATTTCAACAAGTATATAAAATGTGCTGTTAGAATACCATCAAGATTTCATGCTATATAATCACATGGGAGATACTTTGTGTTGAAGGTTTTATTACCCTTCATACTAGTAGTGATACAGTGTTAGTTGGTACCATGGAGAACTGTTATTGTTATCGTTACAGATATACCATTTCAAGAAATACATAAAATGTGCTGTTAAAATACCATCAAGATTTGATGTTATATCATCACATGGAAGATACCTTGCGTTGCAGGTTTTTATTACCCTTCAGATTAGTTGTGATACAGTGTTAGTTACTTTTGGTACATTGGTACCATGGAGAACTGTTATTGTTGTCGCTAGAGATATACCATTTCAACAAATACATAAAATGTGCTGTTACAATACCATCAAGATTTGATGTTATATCATCACATGGAAGATACCTTGCGTTGCAGGTTTTTATTACCCTTCAGTCTAGTTGTGATACAGTGTTAGTTACTGTTGGTACATTGGTACCGTGGAGAACTGTCATTGTTGTCGTTATAGATATACCATTTCAAAAATTATATAAACTGTGCTGTTAGAATGCCATCAAGTTGATGCTATATCATCACACGGAAGATACCTTGCGTTGCAGGTTTTTATTATTCTTCAGACTAGTTGTGATACAGTGTTACGAACTGTAGGTACATTGGTGCCATGGGGAACTGTTATTGTTGTCGTTATAGATATACCATTTCAGAAATTATATAAACTGTTCTGTTAGAACGCCATCAAGTTGATGCTATATCATCACACGGAAGATACCTTGCGTTGCAGGTATTTATTATTCTTCAGACTAGTTGTGATACAGTGTTAGGAACTGGTGGTACATTGGTGCCATGGGGAACTGTTATTGTTGTCGTTATAGATATACCATTTCAATAAGTATATAAACTGTGCTGTTAAAATACCATCAAGATTTCATGCTATATCATCACATGGAAGATACCTTGCGTTGCAGATTTTTATTACCCTTCAAACTAAATGTGATACAGTGTTAGTTACTGTTGATACATTGGTACCATGGAAAACTGTCATTGTTGTCGCTATAGAATATAGATATGCCATTTCAGCAATTATATAACCTGTGCTGTTAGAATGCCATCAAGTTGATGCTATATCATCACATGGTAGATACCTTTCGTTGCAGGTTTTCATTACCTTTCAGACTAGTTGCAATTCAGTGTTAGTTACTGTTGCTACATTGGTACCATGGAGAAGTGTTATTGTTGTCGTTACAGATATACCATTTCAACAAGTATATAAAATGTGCTGTTAGAATACCATCAAGATTTGATGTTACATCATCACATGGAAAATACCTGGCGGTGCAGGTTTTTATTACTCTTCAGACTAGTTGCGATACAGTGTTAGTTACTGTTGCTACATTGGTACCATGGAGAACTGTCATTGTTGTCGTAGCAGATATACCATTTCAACAAGTATATAAACGGTGCTGTTAGAATACCATCAAGCTTTGATGCTATATAATCACATGGAAGATACTTTGTGTTGAAGGTTTTATTACCCTTCATACTAGTTGTGATACAGTGTTACTTGGTACCATGGAGAACTGTTATTGTTGTCGTTACAGATATACCATTTTAAGAAATACATAAAATGTGCTGTTAAAATACCATCAAGATTTGATGATATATCATCACATGGAAGATACCTTGCGTTGCAGGTTTTTATTACCCTTCAGATTAGTTGTGATACAGTGTTAGTTACTTTTGGTACATTGGTACCATGAGAACTGTCATTGTTGTCGCTACAGATATATCATTTCAACAAATATATAAACTGTGCTGTTAGGATACCATCAAGATTTGATGCTACATGATCACATAGAAGATTCCTTGCGTTGCAGGTCTTTATTACCTTTCAGACTAGTTGTGATACAGTGTTAGTTACTCTTGGTACATTGGTACCGTGGAGAACTATCGTTGTTGTCGTTATACCATTTCAACAGTTATATAAACTGTGCTGTTAGAATGCCATCAAGAGTTGATGCTACATCATCACATAGAAAATACTTTGCGTTGCAGGTCTTTATTACTCTTCAGTCTAGTTGTGATACAGTGTTAGTTACTGTTGGTACATTGGTACCGTGGAGAACTGTCATTGTTGTCGTTATAGATATACCATTTCAGAAATTATATAAACTGTTCTGTTAGAATGCCACCAAGTTGATGCTATATCATCACACGGAAGATACCTTGCGTTGCAGGTATTTATTATTCTTCAGACTAGTTGTGATACAGTGTTACGAACTGTAGGTACATTGGTGCCATGGGGAACTGTTATTGTTGTCGTTATAGATATACCATTTCAGAAATTATATAAACTGTTCTGTTAGAACGCCATCAAGTTGATGCTATATCATCACACGGAAGATACCTTGCGTTGCAGGTATTTATTATTCTTCAGACTAGTTGTGATACAGTGTTAGGAACTGGTGGTACATTGGTGCCATGGGGAACTGTTATTGTTGTCGTTATAGATATACCATTTCAATAAGTATATAAACTGTGCTGTTAGAACGCCATCAAGTTGATGCTATATCATCACACGGAAGATACTTTGCGTTGCAGGTCTTTATTACTCTTCAGTCTAGTTGTGATACAGTGTTAGTTACTGTTGGTACATTGGTACCGTGGAGAACTGTCATTGTTGTCGTTATAGATATACCATTTCAGAAATTATATAAACTGTTCTGTTAGAATGCCACCAAGTTGATGCTATATCATCACACGGAAGATACCTTGCGTTGCAGGAATTTATTATTCTTCAGACTAGTTGTGATACAGTGTTAGGAACTGGTGGTACATTGGTGCCATGGGGAACTGTCATTGTTGTCGTTATAGATATACCATTTCAAAAATTATATAAACTGTGCTGTTAAAATACCATCAAGATTTCATGCTATATCATCACATGGAAGATACCTTGCGTTGCAGATTTTTATTACCCTTCAAACTAAATGTGATACAGTGTTAGTTACTGTTGATACATTGGTACCATGGAAAACTGTCATTGTTGTCGTTATAGAATATAGATATACCATTTCAGCAATTATATAACCTGTGCTGTTAGAATGCCATCAAGTTGATGCTATATCATCACATGGTAGATACCTTTCGTTGCAGGTTTTCATTACCTTTCAGACTAGTTGCAATTCAGTGTTAGTTACTGTTGCTACATTGGTACCATGGAGAAGTGTTATTGTTGTCGTTACAGATATACCATTTCAACAAGTATATAAAATGTGCTGTTAGAATACCATCAAGATTTCATGCTATATAATCACATGGGAGATACTTTGTGTTGAAGGTTTTATTACCCTTCATACTAGTAGTGATACAGTGTTAGTTGGTACCATGGAGAACTGTTATTGTTATCGTTACAGATATACCATTTCAAGAAATACATAAAATGTGCTGTTAAAATACCATCAAGATTTGATGTTATATCATCACATGGAAGATACCTTGCGTTGCAGGTTTTTATTACCCTTCAGATTAGTTGTGATACAGTGTTAGTTACTTTTGGTACATTGGTACCATGGAGAACTGTTATTGTTGTCGCTAGAGATATACCATTTCAACAAATACATAAAATGTGCTGTTACAATACCATCAAGATTTGATGTTATATCATCACATGGAAGATACCTTGCGTTGCAGGTTTTTATTACCCTTCAGTCTAGTTGTGATACAGTGTTAGTTACTGTTGGTACATTGGTACCGTGGAGAACTGTCATTGTTGTCGTTATAGATATACCATTTCAAAAATTATATAAACTGTGCTGTTAGAATGCCATCAAGTTGATGCTATATCATCACACGGAAGATACCTTGCGTTGCAGGTTTTTATTATTCTTCAGACTAGTTGTGATACAGTGTTACGAACTGTAGGTACATTGGTGCCATGGGGAACTGTTATTGTTGTCGTTATAGATATACCATTTCAGAAATTATATAAACTGTTCTGTTAGAACGCCATCAAGTTGATGCTATATCATCACACGGAAGATACCTTGCGTTGCAGGTATTTATTATTCTTCAGACTAGTTGTGATACAGTGTTAGGAACTGGTGGTACATTGGTGCCATGGGGAACTGTTATTGTTGTCGTTATAGATATACCATTTCAATAAGTATATAAACTGTGCTGTTAAAATACCATCAAGATTTCATGCTATATCATCACATGGAAGATACCTTGCGTTGCAGATTTTTATTACCCTTCAAACTAAATGTGATACAGTGTTAGTTACTGTTGATACATTGGTACCATGGAAAACTGTCATTGTTGTCGCTATAGAATATAGATATGCCATTTCAGCAATTATATAACCTGTGCTGTTAGAATGCCATCAAGTTGATGCTATATCATCACATGGTAGATACCTTTCGTTGCAGGTTTTCATTACCTTTCAGACTAGTTGCAATTCAGTGTTAGTTACTGTTGCTACATTGGTACCATGGAGAAGTGTTATTGTTGTCGTTACAGATATACCATTTCAACAAGTATATAAAATGTGCTGTTAGAATACCATCAAGATTTGATGTTACATCATCACATGGAAAATACCTGGCGGTGCAGGTTTTTATTACTCTTCAGACTAGTTGCGATACAGTGTTAGTTACTGTTGCTACATTGGTACCATGGAGAACTGTCATTGTTGTCGTAGCAGATATACCATTTCAACAAGTATATAAACGGTGCTGTTAGAATACCATCAAGCTTTGATGCTATATAATCACATGGAAGATACTTTGTGTTGAAGGTTTTATTACCCTTCATACTAGTTGTGATACAGTGTTACTTGGTACCATGGAGAACTGTTATTGTTGTCGTTACAGATATACCATTTTAAGAAATACATAAAATGTGCTGTTAAAATACCATCAAGATTTGATGATATATCATCACATGGAAGATACCTTGCGTTGCAGGTTTTTATTACCCTTCAGATTAGTTGTGATACAGTGTTAGTTACTTTTGGTACATTGGTACCATGAGAACTGTCATTGTTGTCGCTACAGATATATCATTTCAACAAATATATAAACTGTGCTGTTAGGATACCATCAAGATTTGATGCTACATGATCACATAGAAGATTCCTTGCGTTGCAGGTCTTTATTACCTTTCAGACTAGTTGTGATACAGTGTTAGTTACTCTTGGTACATTGGTACCGTGGAGAACTATCGTTGTTGTCGTTATACCATTTCAACAGTTATATAAACTGTGCTGTTAGAATGCCATCAAGAGTTGATGCTACATCATCACATAGAAAATACTTTGCGTTGCAGGTCTTTATTACTCTTCAGTCTAGTTGTGATACAGTGTTAGTTACTGTTGGTACATTGGTACCGTGGAGAACTGTCATTGTTGTCGTTATAGATATACCATTTCAGAAATTATATAAACTGTTCTGTTAGAATGCCACCAAGTTGATGCTATATCATCACACGGAAGATACCTTGCGTTGCAGGTATTTATTATTCTTCAGACTAGTTGTGATACAGTGTTACGAACTGTAGGTACATTGGTGCCATGGGGAACTGTTATTGTTGTCGTTATAGATATACCATTTCAGAAATTATATAAACTGTTCTGTTAGAACGCCATCAAGTTGATGCTATATCATCACACGGAAGATACCTTGCGTTGCAGGTATTTATTATTCTTCAGACTAGTTGTGATACAGTGTTAGGAACTGGTGGTACATTGGTGCCATGGGGAACTGTTATTGTTGTCGTTATAGATATACCATTTCAATAAGTATATAAACTGTGCTGTTAGAACGCCATCAAGTTGATGCTATATCATCACACGGAAGATACTTTGCGTTGCAGGTCTTTATTACTCTTCAGTCTAGTTGTGATACAGTGTTAGTTACTGTTGGTACATTGGTACCGTGGAGAACTGTCATTGTTGTCGTTATAGATATACCATTTCAGAAATTATATAAACTGTTCTGTTAGAATGCCACCAAGTTGATGCTATATCATCACACGGAAGATACCTTGCGTTGCAGGAATTTATTATTCTTCAGACTAGTTGTGATACAGTGTTACGAACTGTAGGTACATTGGTGCCATGGGGAACTGTTATTGTTGTCGTTATAGATATACCATTTCAGAAATTATATAAACTGTTCTGTTAGAACGCCATCAAGTTGATGCTATATCATCACACGGAAGATACCTTGCGTTGCAGGTATTTATTATTCTTCAGACTAGTTGTGATACAGTGTTAGGAACTGGTGGTACATTGGTGCCATGGGGAACTGTTATTGTTGTTGTTATAGATATACCATTTCAATAAGTATATAAACTGTGCTGTTAAAATACTATCAAGATTTAATGCTATATCATCACATGGAAGATACCTTGCGTTGCAGGTTTTTATTACCCTTCCGACTAAATGTGATACAGTGTTAGTTACTGTTGATACATTGGTACCATGGAAAAATGTCATTGTTGTCGCTATAGAATATAGATATACCATTTCAGCAATTATATAACCTGTGCGGTTAGAATGCCATCAAGTTGATGCTATATCATCACATGGTAGATACCTTTGGTTGCAGGTTTTCATTACCCTTCAGACTAGTTGCAATTCAGTGTTAGTTACTGTTGCTACATTGGTACCATGGAGAAGTGTTATTGTTGTCGTTACAGATATACCATTTCAACAAGTATATAAACTGTGCTGTTAGAATACCATCAAGATTTGATGTTACATCATCACATGGAAAATACCTGGCGGTGCAGGTTTTTATTACCCTTCAGACTAGTTGCGATACAGTGTTAGTTACTGTTGCTACATTGGTACCATGGAAAAGTGTTATTGTTGTCGTTGCAGCTATACCATTTCAACAAGTATATAAACTGTGCTGTTAGAATACCATCAAGCTTTGAAGCTATATAATCACGTGGAAGATACTTTGTGTTGAAGGTTTTATTACCCTTCATACTAGTTGTGATACAGTGTTAGTTGGTACCATGGAGAACTGTTATTGTTGTCGTTACAGATATACCATTTCAACAAATACATAAAATGTGCTGTTAAAATATCATCAAGATTTGATGTTATGTCATCACATGGAAGATACCTTGCGTTGCAGGTTTTTATTACCCTTCAGATTAGTTGTGATACAGTGTTAGTTACTTTTGGTACATTGGTACCATGGAGAACTGTCATTGTTGTCGCTACAGATATACCATTTCAACAAATATATAAACTGTGCTGTTAGGATACCATCAAGATTTGATGTTATATCATCACATGGAATATACCTTGCGTTGCAGGTTAGTGTAGTCGTTATATATATACCATTTTAACAAGTATGTAAACCGTGCTGTTAGAATACAATCAAGATTGGATGCTATATCTATCACATGGCAGATCAATCGCGTTTAATGTTTGTCCTTGTTCCTAAAAATAGTTGTAATATACTTAGTCACAGCGACCATCTTGTTCGCCATATACAGTAGGAAGCTTTTATACCCTGCTAGTTACAGCTGATTGATCAATCTCATCGAGAACTGTTGTTGTCATCGTTATAGAGAGCCTACTTGTGACAACTATATAAATTGTGCTGTTGGTTACGCTTCCATCAGACGTGTAACTATATCCTCACGTGGAGGATTGATGTTCCGTTGGATTGGTTATCGCAGGAACTTAAGTGTTGCAATCAGCTCTTTTGTACGTAGTACCATAGGTACTTTAGGCAGTGCGGAAAGCTATTAGTAGAGCTCCGCTGAAAATTGTGGTTTCCACTGACATTGTTTTTTAAGTTCGACCTCTCGGCGCCACATCAACAGCTCGGGGTGACATTCGGAGCGATATTTCTCGGGTGATAAAATAAAAGAAGCTTTAATGAACAATAAAGTGCCTGTCAGCACTCGGGGAAGAGTTTCCCTTCGAAGCGATCAAGTTTACTGCAAACCAATAAAGGAAGAGCACTTATTGTTTTAAAACAGTGCCCCGGCCGTAAATCGCAGATTTGTCGTTAAAATTCATTACGGCGCATCTGAATGCACTGGGCGCGATAAATCCCGGTTATTGCAGACGCCGCAAGGTAGAATTCAAATGAAAAATGCCCAGCGCTCGTTCGCAAATCGAATTAAGCCAATTTGGGGCCGACGCCAAATCCAATAGCGGCGCCGCCGTCACTCTTGCCAACTAAACAGATTTTATGCGCGACCTAATCACTATTTATTTCTGACACGACCGCTAACTAAACGCATTTTTCTTTGCCCGATCCGAACTTTTCCTCTCGTTTTTATTGCGGACGCCTCGGTCGATCGCCGGCGCGATAGCGCGGTGATAAGCATGACATGGGATGATCGAGCTGCTGTTATTGTCGGCTGGATGTGAGCCGGGGCTGTTTATTCCCGTTATTATAAGCAGTTTATGCTCCAAGGAAATATTTGCCGAAAGTTCCGCTTTATTAGCGCGCCCTGTTCCTGTAATCCCCAATTTGTGACTTCGTTTTACGAGCTATAGGAAGGTAATTGGTTATAAATGTTTCTACACGATGCGGAATGTACTGCAAGAATTGTCGGAATTTTATGAGGGTGACTAATGTAATGTTTTTTCTTTACTGGTGCCATCCTAAGCCTTATCATCAACTGTTTTTCTAAGTAATTTAATTGATAGTCGTTATCACATTTGGTTGCTGTTATCATAAACTACGTTTGTAGTTACCTGCCTGATATGAAGGATTGGCACAATAATCGTTACTGTTCTCTACTGTCTTTATAATTGACACTATGTACGTATTCGTTTTCGCAGCATTTTAAGTAATATGAAAGATCGACACACATTATCACATCTGGCTACAACTAAGTAAGTGGCTATAGTTTAAATGTTATCATCGCAGTTGTTTGCAACCATGTTATTAGCTATAGTTTCAATGTTATTATCAACTGTCTTGGTAGTATTTTAAATAATATGAAGAATTACCACTCATCATAGTTGGCTATAACTACGCTATTGACAATAGTTTAAATAATGTTTTTTTAATACCACTCGTCGTCACATTTGGTTACAGCTATGCTATTTGCAATAGTTCAAATATTATTTTATGCCTTTGATAGTATTTAATATGTTACGAATTAACGGTTATCATCGCAGTAGGTTATAACTAGATTTGTCAATGCTACTAGCTGGTGCATTATTATCAGCTTCATTTACAATAATTTAAATAATGCAAATGATTGCTATTGATAACAGTTGGTTATAACTATGTCACTAACAGTAGTTTAAATGGTATATTCAACGTACAACAATCCTCGAAATAGACTGCCTCTCCACAGTTTTCATTAGCGGTACAACACTGGCAGGCAGGGAAACTGTTACTATTTACGTAAAAAACAGAAGCTAATGTAACTTATATTTTATTTTACAGTTGATTGGTACTATTGGCAGATACCTCGTACAACAATCCTCGAGACTAAGACAAATAAGCGCGAAGGGATTATTTATAACGCCAGGGAAAGTGTTCAAATAAATTGGACTAGTCAAAAAGCTTTAATTATTAAAGGCTAATAAGAGAAATGGCCGCGATGAAACCTGCCTTCGTTTTTAAGTGTTTTTACAAAATACCCAGTTGCAAATACAATTTATTATTGTGTAAGAACTGCATATTGCCGTGCAAGTAGGGTTTTTCTTTTAACGGCATCTGGAGACCCTTCCCGAATGAAGTGTACAGTTTCGAATAACAGAGTGCGAATTCAACTATTTAAGTTTTGTGGTTGTCGAACTATGTTTATGTTTTGTTTAATATAAATAACTATTTTGTCTCACAATTGCTACTATACATTACAGTAACAAGTAGTCGTCCTTTATTAAGTATTATACACATTCTTTGTATCTTCCTTGACTTTTCAGCAGAAACAGAGTACATTGTGTACCCCTTGCATCCTTGCCCTGACTGTTTCTCAATGGCACTAGCTAATGTGTTGTGAACTAGTTTTATAGTAATTTAAATAATATGAAGGATGGCCACCCCTCATCGCAGTTGGTTAGGTATAAATATACCATTGAGAATAGTTTAAATGTTTCTTTTTAATTATCACTCATTGTCACAGTTGGTCAATCAGTCATTGGAATTAGTTTCACTGTTATCAACTGTCTTCATAGTATTTTAAATAAAGTGTCGGATTGCCACTAATCATCCCAGTTGGTTATAACTATGCCATTGGCAATACTTTCAATAATGTGTCTTTTTAATTCCTACTTAGCTTCACAGTTGGTTACAACTAAACATTGGCACTAGTTTAAATAGTATCATCAACTGCCTTCATAGAATTTAAAATAATATGATTATTTTCATCGTCGCTAGTGGTGTATTATAGCAGAAGCCTGAGAAGCCCGGACTTCTGACGCAAAATTTCAGGGGGCGCCAAAATGGAGACAAAAAATTGTTTAATCTTTGTCATCAACTATTAATTCCTAGACATATCTACTGGAAATTGCAACCTAAAATGATCGCGGCAAATAGTTTATGAATTTGTCTAACACTAAGTAAAATATGGGCGCAAAATTTTAAGGGTCAGCTGACCTCTAATCATTGCAGTTGTTTGTAACAATGTCATTGGCAATAGTTTTAATATTTTCATCAACTTTCTTCGGAGTATTTTAAATAATATGAAAGATTGCCACTATTCATCACAGGTGGTTATGACTATCTTATTGTAAATAGTTTAAATGCTCTCATCAACTGCCTTTATAGTATTTAATAATGTTTAGAATTAACGATTATCATCCCAGCAGGTTAGAACTATGTTTGTCAGTGGAACTAGCTGGCGCATCATCATCAACTGATAATGCACCAGTATCATCAGCTGCATTTATAGTAATTTAAAAATATACAGGATTGCTATTTACCACAATAGATTATTACTATGTCACTGGGCTGACATGCATTATTACAGTGGGTTACAACTATATTATTGGCGATAGTTTAAATGGTATCATCAACTGTCTTCATAGTATTTTAAACAATATGGAGAATTGACGGTCATCATTGCAGTTGGTCATAACTATATTTATCAAGAGCACTAGATCGTGCGCTATTACTCAGCTGCTTGTATAGTAATTTAATTAATATGAAGAGTTGCTATTTATCATCACAGTTAGTGACAACTAGGTCAGTGCCACAAGTTTTTAAATGTTGTTATCAATTGTTTTCATAGTATTTTAATTGAATTAGATAATTGACACTCATTATTTATCGGTGTTGGTTATAACTATGTCATCGGTAATAGTTTATATGTTATCATGAACTGGCCTCATTGTATTTAATAATATGAAGAATTAACGGTCAATATTGCAGTTCGTTACAACTATCTTTGTTAATGGAACTAGCTCGTGCGTTAACATCAGCTTCTATAGTAATTTAAAGAATATAAAGAACTACCACTTACCATCACAGTTGGTTACACCCATATCATAGGCACTAATTTACATGTTATCATCTACTGTCGTCATAGTATTTAATAATATGTATAATTAACGTTGATCATCGCAGTTGATTGCAGACGTTTCTCGACGGCACTAGCTGGTGCATTATCATCAACTGATTTTGTAGTCATTTAAATAATACGAATGATTACCACTTATCATCACAGTTGGTTACAACTATGTCATTGGCAATAGTTTAAATGTTATCAACTGTCTTCATAGTATTTTATGTAATAAGAACTGACGGTCATCATAACAGTTGGTTACTACTATATTTGTTCATGGTACTGGCTCATGCATTATCAGTTGATTTAATACTAATTTAATTAATATGAAGAATTGCCACTTATCATCACGACTAGTGACAACTAGGTCAGAGCCACAAGTTTTTAAATGCCGTCATCAACTTTCTTTATAGAATTTAAAGAATATACATAATTGACACTCATCATCGGAGTTGGTTATAACGATGTCATTGGTAATAGTTTAACTGCTATCATCATCTGGATTCATAGTATCTGACATAATAATTTTCATTGCTTGCTTGCTTGACACCACTTTGAGAGCGAAACCGTGGGCCGAATTGGCTAACGCAAGTAAGCCAGTAGTAGGGTTTTCAAATGTTTATAAGTGATTTTTTTTATGTGGATTTTTTTGTTGATAGCTAACCTCACAATTAACTCGACACACAAAATGGATCACTCTTGTACAAATTGCATTAAATGAATTATTTCGCGCCCAATTTGGGTGCAGAACGCTAGTATTATAATAATTTGAAGAATTAACGGTTACAAATATGTTTGCAAATGGCACTAGCTAGTGCATTATCATCAGCCGCATTTATAGTAATTTAAAAAATGTAAACGATTGCTACTTACAGTAATAGATTATTACTATGTCACTAGGCTAACATACATTATCAGATTATCACACTGGGTGACAACTATATTATTAGTGATAGTTTAAATGGGATCATCAACTGTCTTCACAGTATTTTAAATAATATGGAGAAGTGACGGTCATCATTGCAGTTGGTTATAACTATATTTGTTAGGAGTACTAGATCGTGCGCTAACTTTTTTAATTAATATGAAGAGTTGCTACTCATCATCACAGTTAGTAACAACTGAGTCAGTGCCACTACATTTTTAATGTTATCATCAATCGTCTTCATAGTATTTTAATTGATATACATAATCGACACTCATTATTTATCGGTGTTGGTTATAAAACTATCCTCCCAGTATTTAATAATATGAAGAATTAACGGTAGATATCGCAGTTCTTTACTATTATATTTGTTAATTGAACTAGCTCGTGCGTTACCATCAGATTTTATAGTAATATAAATAATATAAAGAATTGCCCCTCACCATCACAGTTGGTTACCTCTATCATTGGCACTAATTTACATGTTATCATCTACTGTCTTCATAGCATTTAACAATATTAAGAATTAACGTTCATCATCGCAGTTGATTGCAACTATGTTTCTCGACAGCACTAGCTGGTGCGCTATCATCAACTGACTTTGCATGTATGTATCTGTGTTATCGTACGGTAGCAACTGATTTCATAGTCATTTAAATAATACGAAGGATTGCCACTTATCATCACAGCTGGTCACAACTATGTCATTAGCAGTAGTTTCAATTTTATCGTTAACTGTCTTCATGATATCATCGCAATTGATTGCAACTATGTTTCTCGACGGCACTAGCTGGCGCGTTATCATAAAGTGATTTTATAGTCATTTAAATAATACGAAGGATTGCCACTTATCATCATCACAGTTGGTTAGAACTATGTCATTAGCAGTGGTTTCAATTTTATCATTAATTGTCTTCATAATATTTAATAATATGAAGGATTAACGTTCATCATCGCAATTGATTGCAACTATGTTTCTCGACGGCACTAGCTGGCGCGTTATCATTAACTGATTTTATAGTCATTTAATTAATACGAAGGATTGCCATTTATCATCACAGCTGGTTACAACTATGTCATTGGCAGTAGTTTAAAATTTATCATTAACTGCCTTCATAATATTTAATAATATGAAGGATGAACGTTCATCATCGCAGTTGATTGCAACTATGTTTTTCGACGGCACTAGCTGGCGCGTTATCATCAACTGATTTTATAGTCATTTAATTAATACGAAGGATTGCCACTTATCATAACAGTTGGTTACAACCATGTCATTGGCAGTAGTTTGAAATTTATCATTAGCTGTCCTCATAATATTTAATAATCTGAAGAATTAACATCCATTCTCACAATTCGTTAGAACAATTTTTGGAACTAGTTCTTGCATTATTAGTAGCTGCTTTGATATAGTCATTTAAATAATATGTATAATAATACTAATTTTATCACAGTTGATTACAGCTATATCATTGGCACTAATTGAATGTTTTTGCTAAAGAATTGCTACTCATCATGACAGTTGGTCACAACTATATCATTCTCACTAATTTAAACGTTATCATAATTGTCTTCATAGTATTTTAATTAAAATACATAATTGATACTCATTACCCCTGGTGGTTATAACAATTTAATTTGCAGTACTTACTTTAAATGGTATCAGACACTGCCTTCATAGTATTTTAAATAATATGGAGAATTAACAGTGATCATCGCAGTTGGTTACGACTACATTTGTCAAATTAGCTTATGCTTTGTTATCAATTGCTTTTATAGTAATTTAAATAGTATGGATTGCGATCTTAATCACAGTTTGTTTGCAACTATTATGTCATCGGCACTAATTTAAATGTTACCATCCATATTATTTTAAATAATCTGAAGAATTTACGGTCAATATCACTATGTTTCATATAGTCCTCATCATATCTGATTACAATTCTGTTTGTCAATGGTTCTTACTGACGGGTTATCGTTTACTGTTGTCATGGTAATTTAAATGATAAGAAGTGGCACTCATTGTACACTGGGTTTCAATTGCATTTATTTTTACATGTAGTTATGTTTATTGTTGAAACTAGCTTAAGTGTGATCAGTAACTGTCTTTATAGTAGTAATATAACGTTTTACATAACAGTTTGTTGCAAAAATTTTTGATACACTAGTGGTTAGTGGTCCTTGTTGTTGTCCCTGTTTGTGATCCCTGTATTTCAAGCTGTTACTAGATTTGTTGGAGGTATTAGTTTAAGTGTTATCATTAACTGTCTTTACAGTTAAAACACTGTATGAGCCTGTGGTTTGAATCTGACACTATTAATTAAATAATGCGCAGAATGGATACAGTTATTTTTATAGTTGTTTACAGTTGCAGTGTTTCTTATTGACACTAGGTTAAATATGTTCATCTTTATAATAGTATAACAATATGAAAAATTGGCACTCATTGGTTACAACTATGATTTTTGACACGCCAATCATTACAGTTCATCACAACTGCATTTGGTATTGGCGGTTATCAGTATATGGTTTACACCTATGTTTAGTGTTGGCACATTACCAAGTCCAAATGTTAGAATTACACTACTACTGTTAGTAAGTGTTATAGAAATGATTTAATGTCAATATTATTGATAAAGGGTGTCATCATAAGATTATTCAAAGTTTTGAAATAAATGCTTTATTGCTACAGTCATGATTACAGGCCATATACAAGTAATTGTTTATAAATGCTTTTACTCATATGCTGTAAGAATTGGAAGAATTTTATGGAGGTGACTAATGTAATAATTTTTCTTTTTAGGTGAGCAACCCGGTAGTAATTGCCTGTAGATAACGCTAAGTACGGGTGAGTTTATCTATAATTACTGCAATTTGCTGGAACTGCATGTAAAAATTAAGAATTACGCCTCTTGCAGATTTTGCAGAGAATAATTGTCGGAATGCCTTCTGCATCAGATATTTTTGGAACAGCAGACGAATGCGAACGCAACTGTCATAAATTTCATGCAACCTTGTTTCGGATTCTAAAAGCTAAACGTCGAGTCTAGGAAACTTCTAATCGTTGCTTCATCAGGCAAAATAGCCAACGAAAGAACAAACTTAAATAGAAAAGCGCCACTAAATGGCTATAAAAAATATTTATGTGATTACTTTTCCTAAGAAAGCCTCTCTCGCGGTTCTTATAATAGTGATGTCGAAACATTTTTTGAAGCTATTTTTCAGGAAGTGGCTGGCTGTTTGTTTCTCGGCTTTATTAGGACATCCGACATTTAAACGACCTTATACTATTGATAGAAGAGTTGTGGGAAATTGTGGCGAATCTCGCGGGGTCTACGCAATGTAAGCATCAGTCTATACGACATCTAATATGCTTGTCTTACTAAGGTTTTTGATCTTTAGTCTGGAAATGAACGATATTGACGTGAATTTAATAAAAATAGATTAGTCTCCTTTTCGTACCTTGCTGGGCTGTTACTTGCTTTATTATTGTTTCCAGGCACATTAAAGGGAATAACGAAACATCTTGTAGTTTACATATAACGTTCATTTTGAAGCTGTGCTAATGAAATCTATTTTTCTTGATTTTTATGAAGCGTTTATTTAAGAAGCATCGAAAGCATCTACATTAAACAGACGGATCTCATCTCCTAGAAAGCCATAGAGCCTTCGGCTACATTAGTGCATTCTTATAATTCTTTATTGAGTTGTTTGTCGGTATTTAATGGATAGAGATGCGCTTTATTGCTTTTGTTCGGTAGGAGTGGGTGTCATAACGTTATCTAAGGGACAATGTTTATCATAGCTCGTAGCAATGCTTCCATAATTTATTCCGACCATTGTTGTACGCGTTTGCACAATAAACGGTCGTCTATACACGCTAGTGGAGAATTTATTAAATACTCATGCTTTGTTGCTTTGTCATTTTCCGGGCTTTTCATGTATAGTTGCCCGAGGAATGTCAAAGGTGTTTATTAATAGTAACTTTTGTTCCGTTTTGACGTTTTTGTTTTGTATCATGCGGCGTCGACTGAAATAATTCGTATGGATTAGCCGTGGCATAAATCCCAATACAGGGATTTGTACACGAACTTCGGTAATTCGTATGGCGAGATTATGACACGTAAATTAATTTACTGTTTGAACTCGAAACATTTTATGTAGTTACTGTACATAGAATTAGGTGGGTTTAGCGTGAGTTTTATTAAAAGGCCGCCGAAACGACTTTTTAAAAAACGTTTATTTTTATTTTACAATGAAATATAACATTGGAAGCACACAGATTAGCTGCCAGACAATTTCTTACATCTAGCTACGAACTAACTGGAACTTATCTTAGAGGTGCAGGCTACTTGTATATATACTATGTCTAATCAACTAAGATAAGCGTCATCTCTAAAAGGGAGCGCGAGACAGGAAGCCACGTGCGTTCAAGGTTGCAGACTTGCAATTCATACAAAGAAGCTATTTATCGTTCAAGGTTGCAAGCTTGCAGTTTTACACAGGGGGCCATTGTCTAGTCATAACATAACACGTCCGCCGATAAAATGTTCAATGGGTGGTATTCAAATATGCCTCCATTGAACTTACAAAGAGAAAAGAAAATTAAACTTATGCATTTACGTTAACTGGTTCAAAATCTTTATTTAAAAATCTAATAAGTTTAATCTTCATTGTGTTTCTATTATAATACAAATACAATATAAAAATTATTAACATAAGAATAGTACACAGAGTAAATATAATTGCAGACACACTTAAATTATCAGATTTAATATGATTAACAGGTTTTAACAAATTTTCATATTTATTAAGCTTAATTCGGTCCTCAACCAATTTCTGGGTGTCAACAGGTATCAAGTCAATCTTTGAAACATTTATGTGGTTCGATTCAGGAATTATTAAGCGGTCAATGTTTGAAATGTTTAAATTAACAATTTCATTTGAGGTTCTTTTTGCGGTGAATAACATGTGTTTTTGATTTATTGACACAAGACAGTCTGAACTGAGGTGTAAGAGGTTAGTGCCAGATATTCCTTTTCTAAAATTCTGATTTTTACATTTGACGTCCAATATTGCTTCAGATGGGGAAGATATTAACCATGTCGCAGGATTTATTTGTGATATTTTGATCTCTGTTAAATTGAATAAATAAGGGATACATGTTTTATTTTTATTAAATGACAGAAGTTGTGTTTCGCACAATTTGTCGTTGGGGATTTCAAAGTAGTTATTTTGATTACAAAAGTAGGTGTCTAAAGTTATAAGTTTACAATGACTTATTTCAACGGGAATGCTGTTTTTAACGTTAAATAATAAAGTACTATAAGTAGGTATAATCATACGAAATTGATAATTTTGGATAAAAATCGGAAATGGTATTAATTGTATCATTTGATAATCGTTAGTTTTGGAAGTAAGAGGTATTTCGAATATAAATGTAATTCTGTTTTTAACTTGATAAACTTTTGTAATGATAATTGACTCGTATAAATGTAAATACTGTAACTCTGCAGGATATGGAATAGTTAAAGCTTTTTCTGATATGCTATTGAGATACGTCGAAATTTCATTTAGATTTTCAATTAAATCGTCATTATCAATTAATGACATATGCATCTGTTGATTTTGGGCAAAAGTTAATGCATTTTCTAGTTCCAAACAAGTGTTAATAAGTAGTTGTAAAAATTGAATTGCTTCTAGCAAGACTGTTTTTAAGAAATATGTAGCGAGATTTTTGCCTAATTCTTCATTTTGTAAAATTATTTTATTTATATTTCTATCTAATAATTCTTGACTCTTTGCTATATCATTGATTACTGAGATGGTATCATTTAAAATTTTAGTTTGCTCTAATATAATGTCATTTTGAATTTTATTGCTTTCTTGTAACTTAGTAATCATAGATTCGCATCTGACTCCATCGTTGGCGTCGAGGTTTCCAGTTAAAAATTTGAAGGCGGATCCAAGTCCGTCGAAAAGTTAATTGAGAGGACTTTTATTAATTTTATGTTTAATATTGTGAAATAATTGATTCAGAAGTTTATCAGCTTTTTCTACGTATTGTTTTAATATTATAAGTTAATTATTACGGTTGATAATAATGTCAATTTTCTCAAATTTCTATATTCAATAACATAACTTTTATTTTCGAGTAAAGGTATTACTTTCATTAAATTAGTTCTAAGTGTGTCATAATTAACAAATATAGGGGTATAGTCTATATTTCTAATAAGCGTCCATTCGCTTTGTTTAAGCACTACGTTTCCTAAGTTTAAGGGATATAATCCGGGATTATCTTTTAAATTCTTAATAATAATGTCGCTCTGTATGACTGGTGATTGAGTCAGCAGGGTACAGGCGATGAAGAGGGTAGTAATCCTGAAAAAAGGGAGAGCAATAATTCCTTTTAGTCAGGGTGTTTTATATTTTCTTTAAAAAAAAAAAATAGATTTAATTTTGAATTTCAACTTTACTTCTGAAATTTGTTTTAACAAATATTTTTTTATTTAATTGAAATGTTTGATTTTTCCGAATTAGTTTTAATTTTAAATTTAATCTTTACTTCTGAGGTTTGTTTTAACAAATACTTTTTCATTTAATTGAAATGTTTGATTTTCTGAATTTGAATTTAATTTTAAATTTAATATTTACTTCTGAGGTTTGTTTTAACAAATACTTTTTCATTTAATTGAAATGTTTGATTTTTCTGAATTTGAATTTAATTTTAAATTGTAAAGGTTTTTCTTTGTTTGCCTTTAGCAATATCAATTATAAAGGTATGTTGCTGTGAACATTTTAGTTTTAACGCGAGAAATATTGTGATTATTAAAATTGTAAATACCATATTATGCTGGTCTTGTTTGTTTGTTAAGTGTAATTTTTATTTGAGTTTTTTCTGATTTAAATGATTTTAGTCTTAAGTTTTTCTTAAGATATTATTTTAAAAAAAATACTTTTGATACTTGAAGTTACTCGTTTATATATTAAAATTTATTTGCAATACTTAAAGTTTTTCAAAAATTCAGGGGTGTGTACAATCTTATTTCTTTCTTTAAACACACGGTTAAAAATTTAGTTATTTTGGCAAAATTTTTGATAAATGTTCTTTAATAGACTATTTGGTTAAAAATGATTTTATTTCGATTTTTAAGTGCTGGGAAATTTTGATTATTGAATTTTTAGTTGAATCTGATTTTATTCCTTCTAAAGTAGATTATATAGCTACTAAATATTTTACAAATTTATGTTTGAATTACTAAATCTTATGAGTCGACTTTTATTGTCAGTTTCGTAACGGATAAAGGTATTTCGGGAGAGTAAAATACATCTCTGTATTGAAAACATAAATTAGTCAAAAGAGTTTATTCATCTTCGTTTAAATGGTCTAATCTCAAAAAAAAATTTTTATTTTTAATTGTTATTTAAATTAATTATCTAAAATACTTTTAATGTTTGGAGTTTTTATATTAAAGTTGTTAAATCTGATAGACTGATTTTTGTTGAGTTCATAATTTTTATTTTTATAAGATTAAGGATTATAAATATTAATTTCTTGTATTTCATTTAAAGTATTAATTACGCTTGTTTTAAATTGATTATTGTATGGTTTCAATTGCTGAAGGCATGACTAATTTTTCATTAAATTTTAATTTTTATGCTGATAAATTTTACGAAAAGTTCTGTACACAGGGTTAACTGTAGGTTTTGTCGAGAAAAATAAAAATCTTAATTTTTAGGTTTGGAAAAATTACATTAGTTTCACACTTTTTTTGTTTAGTTTTTACGGGTTGTAATAAAATAGTATCGTAGCTCTTTCTGTCTGAATATGCATCCATTTATAATCTATTCGTGCGGATAATTTTGAAAATAAATCGGATCCAATAAGTCCTATATAGTCTTGGTTAAAATTATATAAATAACATGTATGTGTTCCGTTTTCATAAAAAAGACTGGGGATTGGTAAATCTGCAATTAAGTTGTGTTGAGAAATTCCATGAGATGTAACTATCTCGAATTCTGTTTCATAAATATAATTTGGAAAATGTTGTTGCACAAATTCTGGAGAAATTATTGTTTGTGAGCTACCTGTATCAATTAAAAGTTTATCGCCGGTGGCGGGAATTATAATATACGGAAGATCTGATTTTGAATTTATATTAAAAGTTAAAATATGCTTTTCCGAGGCTCTTAATAAAAATTTACGGTATCGCTTGGATCTGGATATTCGAAATAATCGTAAGTATGGTCTAAATCTTGTGATTCGTAATTTTCAGTTGTATCTTGAAAATTGTCAGGGTCAAAATATTCCTGAGGGTTTTCGTTAAAATTTTCTGGAGTTGAAAATTCTCCATTTTCAAATAAATTTTCGGCTAAGTTTTCATATTTATCCGGAGGTTTTTCTTGATGATAATTTAAATGATTAAAATTTTTATTAACGCTTTGAGAATTTGCTCGATATTTATTGGGGAAATTTGATTGTTGAGTAGCTGGTCTTTTTATAGTGCTAAAGTCCATAGGTTCTGGTTTATTTGTTGGTGAAAAATTTGGTTTTGGTGCAAATGCATTAAAGCTTGAATTTTGAGTTATTCTAGAATTATTCTGATTGTTAAAATTCGTTGGATTTTTAAAATAGTTGGGATTTTGATTAAAATTATTTGTAGGATTTTGGTTAAAATTACTTCGATTTTGTTGGAATGGTCTTTGCATGAAATTTGGGTTATTAAATTTAGGTTTCATATCAACCTTTCTTGTTTGAATATCGGAAGTTAAATTTGATTTATTTAATTTTTGACTTTGAAAATTATTTTGATTTTGAGAATATCTGATATCAATTTCTTCTTTTACTATGCTTAAGGCTTGTTCTAGTGAAGTTGGGTTTCTACTTCTTACGAAGCTTCCTAAATTTTCATTTAGTCCACTTGTAAAAGTGCGAAGTGCTAAATCTTTGTTAGCCTTTAATTTATAAGTGATAATGTCTTTTGATTCTTGACTCAGAGAAATTTTTGAATTATAAATAGCCAAATGGGTTCTAACTTTATTGAAAAATTCTATGGGAGAGTCTTTATTCTGTTTTAATTTGGTTAAATCAATTAAAAGATTCAATTCTGACCTTTGGTCGCCAAAATTTTCAATTAAGACATTTTTTAAGTCTTTCCAAGTATCATACTCGTAACCTGTAATTACTTCTAACGCTTGACCTTTTAATTTATTCCTTATCGAATTTAAAATTACTTGGTTGATATAATCGTTTAAATTTTCTGTGCAAAATTTAGTTGCAATGATTTCTGCGGATCTGATAAATTCCGAAAGAGTGGCTTGATTACCATCGTATGTGGGAATTTCATTTAGTAAAGCTACATTAAAATGTAGGGGAAACAATGATGCGTTTTGGTCAACCACATTTGTTGTAACAACCCAAAATTATTTAAAAATAAAATTCTAGGGATAGAATTCCTTGGTGAGCGTGATCGATCTCGTAACATAAAATTTTACAATTGGTTTCAAAATATAATTTTTTTTTTATAAAAATTTTGTAGACAAAAATTAATTTTACTTTATTTGTTTCACTTGATTTTTAATTTTGTTTTATGTTAGTAAACAATTTATATGACTAGGGGATGCTTCTAATAGGGGGTAGGACGAGGCCTACGATCCGAGGCCTACGATAGAACAGGCCACCGCATTCAGTTTTAATGGCGTCGGCCGGAGTCATAGCTCGATCGGCGCTCGACGGGGTGACAGCCTCAGCGCGATGTGCAACACAGTTCATCCGTGGGATTATAATAATAATTATTATGCTTACCTTATTCTTGTTTAATAAGATTTTCGCATAAACAAATAAATAAATATAACACAAGCTTTGTTAGCATATGCACATATTATGTTTAATGTAATGAGAAACATAGGTCGGAAACGTAAGTCAATATTATTGAGCACAATAAAATAACACTACAAAAATGCGCATATGTACATTTTTAAGAGTGGATGCATAAACAACATAAAAACTTAATCAACATATAAGTAAACATTTGAAAAAAAATATAAATTAATAATAACTACAGTAGGTATATGTTCTATATATCTAAATATGTACATTATTTTCTACAGGAACCCTTCAGTTTTTGTACTTTTCTGTTTTCGCTTTTAATTTTTTCCTTTTCTCTAATCATGTTATTTTTTAATTTAGAATAATTATTTAGCAAAATATTAGCAAAATAGTTGAGACATAGTTGAACTAATTTAGTTTCGCTTAAACCACAGGACTCACAATTATCAATATTATTATGTTCAAGTTGCAGTTCATCAAGAGTCAACTTTACGAGTACTGATTTCTGACATTTTACATTCAAAAAATCAATCTCGAATCTTTCGGAAATTAAAACTTGAAAAATTGAGTAAGATTTCAAAACAATATTAACTAGGTACTCTGACGGGTATTTTAATCCACCGCGATCTATAAATTCAAGATATCGATATGTATCATGGGAATCTATTTCAACTAAAAGCTCTCTGTTACAAGATAATTTACGTTGACAATGTATGCACTGAATTTTGGTATGTGATGTTTTTTGGACAATATACCCTCCAATTAGTGATGGGAGCTTGAAAAGTTTCATGAAAAGTTTCAGTGAAAAGTTTCAAATTTTCTGAAACTTTTCAAATTTATAAGTTTCACATGTTTCAAAAATTTCCAAAAGTTTCATAAGTTTCATAAGTTTCAAAAGTTTCTTATAAGTTTCAAGTCAGTATTACAGATTGCTAGTGAAGTCAAAACAAAGCAACCTAAAATACATGAAATTGATGATGATGAAGAAGAAGAACTTAGATTTACAGACTCGGAAGAGTCGGATGCTTCTCTATCTCAAGATGAGGAATTAATGAAAGACTATACATTAAATATGGCAGAAGTTAGTAGTGACGAGGTAACAACTGATGACTATGGTTACACTGAATTAGAAAATAATGAATAAAAATAGGTTTAAATAGTAAATACTAATTTTACTTATATATGTTATTTTTAAAAACTGTGTCTTGTAATTTCATAATTTCTAACCCCTTTTAAGTAAAACTAATGTTCTGTTTAAATATTATATATTGGTATTACTGTATTAGATACTTTAAAATGCTGAAAGCTACTTAAATGTACAGGAATTCTAAAAGTTTCACAAGTTTCATAAGTTTCAAGGTTTTCATGAAACTTTTCATGAAACTTTTCAAAATTATAAGTTTCATGAAACTTAACATCACTACCTCCAATATAGATTAATACTTTGATGTCATTATCCGAATAATTTATTAAACTTGTATCAATATCCTGAAAATGTGTAGCATCTTCGTCATCTCGATCAATAGGTAATTCTGCCTCACACAACGATAAGAAATCTTTAATTTGGAATTCTCCATGTTTCGAGGACTGCAATTTAAGTAAATCTAATATTTTGAGTTTTCTCTCCGATTCTAATATCTGACTAACAGTAATATTGTAATTTGAACCAGACATTCCACGATATCGTCCAAATCTCCCCTCTAAATCGTCTGACTGAAATTTACCTAATAACACGTATTCAAAGTTTAAAACATTTAAAAGATAGTGGCACAAATCTATCATGGCTTTTGCAGTATGCGTTAAAGCAAAATGGGTTTCTTTCGTCAGCTTACCAATACAGGTTGGAGAACAATCTATCTCATTCCAAGCCTCAACCCATTTTACAAAGGATTTAAGGAAGTTAACGTTCTCGTCATCCATTGTGTAAATAGCACTTCTATAATTATCCCTTTTCCTGTCCGTTGTGAACTTTGACTTGCAGTTTACGATTTTCCAAAAAGTACAAACTATTTGCAAAACTATTACTGTTCCATATGACAACTCACCAGAATGAATTTCCAAAGCAGATATGTTTTTTTCGTCAAATAATTTTAAACATAGATTTACGTTTTGTCGTTCTAAAGAAGACGGAAATAATGACTTTGAAGACAAACTTGGAGCCATTTTGACAAGTTTCTGTTGTTCTGATATATACAATTGTTGCAGGTCTCTTGCACAAGCATTGTGTACCGTCTGATCAGCTTCACTATAAGGAAACTTCGGTATTCGGAATGTTTGATTAATGTCTTTTTGGTTTAGCCAATTATTTCTGATGCATTTTATAATATGTACAGTATCAAACAATATAAAAATAGTTTTATTGGAATCATAAGGATTTTTCAAACTTGGAACTAAAATACCACCACATAAATTTTCAAAACATTTACGGTTCACTCGATTGTTATCGGATATTATAGTTAAAATGTGATATCCAGTCTCTGTTAAAACTTTTACCACATTCAAAAGAAGTTTCAGGAGATAATCTGATGTAAGATTCTTCACAGGATATAATGCTACAACATCTTTATTTTGGGAAAAATATGACGATATCATGAAAGCTTGAATAGTAGAAGCAGCTAAATCAGAAATCTCATTAGAACAAACTCCTTCAATTTTGCCGCCTTTGTATGTAATATCCGACTTGACGTAAACCTCATCCAACATCAGTGTAACATATTTTTCCCTCGAATCAAGATGTTTTAATTTTTCGCTTAAATACTTTCTGTGACAATTTGTAATGCCTGTATTTTCCGATCCCAATTTTAAGGAGAGTTTTTGAATGTGTTTTGGATGAGGTAAAGTTAATGAAGAATTACTTCTTAGCATCTTGTATCCTCCTGGAAAACTGAAAAATAATGCACTTGCCCAATTAAACATTTCTGGTGAGTATCTGGGGATTTTCGAAAATGCTAGAATAAATTGTTCAGAGAGAAAGTTCAGTTTCAGCCTAATATCAGTACTAACTATGTCACAATCGGTATTAATTAATATACTAAATCCCTTTTCAATATTACATTTCACAGTTTCTATATTGGCAGCGTCGGAAGCATTATTTTCTGAAACCGTACATATGTAGTCATACAATTTTAGAAATTGGGACCAATTTTTCAGAAAACATGTATTATCTAGTATTCTCCGTATAGATTGATCACAGCTGGTTACATCACAATTTTTAACAAAAACTTTTACATTTAAGTCTGAGTTAATAACTAAGGAACACATAATCTTTGGCATGTCATCAGTCGTACTTATATTACAAAAAGAAACTTTAGTAGAACTTTCTAAACATACAAAATCAGAGTACTTTTTTAATTTATATTTAAAATTTACTCTAAATTCGTCGAAAGTTGGCACTGCATCGGCTATTTCCAGTTCTCTTTGTTTCTTTAATTCTCTTTCACGGCCTTCATTTGACCTTTCCTCTGGCGTCTTTCTCTTTGGTGCTACATGTTTAGATAAATACTTCGGCTGATTATTGAAAATAGTGGGGACGGCATCTTCAGAAAGTTTTGGAGACTTCCTAGCCAATGTTAACATCGACCCATCGTCTCTCTTGATACTGTCTTCAGTTATTATAAATCTTTTGTCAAAATGATCTATGCAAATTACAGAATTATTTGTAGGCGAAAAGTTTTCTCGGTGTATGTTTCTGACCCACGTGTCAGACAATTCTTTATTCGGCGGAAATCTAAATACTGAGACGTAAGTTTCTTTACTGTAGTTGCCTTTGCAGCCTGGCACACAACATCGTCGAGGCATTTTGTGTTATTATCTGAAGAACATGAATGAGGTTAATAATAATTAACAAAAGGAAGTTGCTTAAATACTTACTGGTGCAGCTTACTTAAACTGCAAGAACTGTAACTAACACCGCCTTCACTAATCACTAATCACATGCATGCACAGCGGGGTTGTTCGAGCAATGACTGTGGCTGGACTCGAATGACTCCGCTCGTGACGTCACAACAGTAGCGGAGCAGAATGCGGTGGCCTGTTCTATCGTAGGCCTCGGGTAGGAGCCCTACGCGCAAGAACGCAAGCACAAATGCAAATTAAGCACACCTAGTATGTGCAGCAATTGGACTGGCTTACTACGTTCTGCCTAATATTATAAATAAATATTAAAACTATGTTAGTATAATTTTTAAAACTTTATATTAGTTAACTTTGTTGTTTTAGGCGAACGCTTTAATAATTATCACTTTTGAAAATTATATTACGTTACTTTGTTGCCTTTGAAATTTTTACTTTGTTGTTTAGGCGAACGCTTTAATAATTATTACTTTTGAAAATTATATTACGTTACTTTGTTGCCTTTAAAATTTTTTATTTTGCTTTTTCTTTAAAACTTAAAAATTATTACTTAGGCGAACGCTTTAATAGTCGTTACTTTGTTGCCTTTAAAATATACCTTTGCTTTTTCTCTAAAGCTTGAAAATTATTATTTTTAAAATATACCTTTGCTTTTTCTCTAAAGCTTGAAAATTATTCTTTGAATTATAAAAATATGCACTTACATTGTGCGTTAAAATTGACGAACGGCGTGCGATCAAGCTACGTCCTGTTGTCTTCAAAAAAGGATGCGTCGATCCTGTTTATGTCGGCTGGCCTGCAAACAGCTAGGTCCTGAAGTCCGACTTTGGATAGTCTGCTTTGCGCTAGAGCGTTATCCAAAAGTTGTCCTGGGGTCGTCGTTGTTGACGTTGCCAAACCAGAGACTGATCCCAATGATCAAGTGGTCCCAATGACCAGATGGTTCCAATAACCACGGAGGAGCAGGAGCTGGGTCGACGGGCGCTTCTCACGATCGGGCGATGTTTGTCCCTGTTGGAGATGTCCGAAGATCCGCTGGGTGGTAGGTGTCGATTTGCGGCAAAGAGCTGAACCTCAAGGAAAGTTGCTGGTCGACTCGATGTTTGTAGTTTTCCAGGTTTTCCTCCACAAATCCTACCGACTGCGCCAGTTTTATTAAAAGGCCGCCGAAACGACTTTTTAAAAAACGTTTATTTTTATTTTACAATGAAATATAACATTGGAAGCACACAGATTAGCTGCCAGACAATTTCTTACATCTAGCTACGAACTAACTGGAACTTATCTTAGAGGTGCAAGCTACTTGTATATATACTATGTCTAATCAACTAAGATAAGCGTTATCTCTAAAAGGGAGCGCGAGACAGGAAGCCACGTGCGTTCAAGGTTGCAGACTTGCAATTCATACAAAGAAGCTATTTATCGTTCAAGGTTGCAAGCTTGCAGTTTTACACAGGGGGCCATTGTCTAGTCATAACATAACACGTGTGCTTTATGTAACCCCGGCTATGCATGATTTAGTACAAGTTAACGTTCGCTTTCGGAAAAAAATTTAGTGTACGTAGCGGAATTGCCAATAAATATCAAAACAATAGAAACCAGCACGATTTCTACACAAAAGTGCTGAAAGAAGATATGAACAAAGCTGAATGATTGCTTCGCCTTCAATGGCCCTTGTTGATAACAGAAACCACCGGTTTTGCCCTGGGCGGCAGATATGCTGCATCCAGAACGGATCGAGGCGTGTACAAAACGGAACCAAACGGCCTATTTGTAGAGCAACAAAGAAACCTAGGACCTAGAAACTAGAAGTCTCCTACACATGTGTGTGTGTCATATAGCAGACAGTGGACGAATGCGATCAAAAATCCAGGAACGTAGGTAAGCCAGAATTGTCGCAAGTAACGAGTTCGCAAAGCAACAACCAACCAACGTGTAAATAAATATCTATAGCCGAAGAAATTAGGCCATTAACTATATATTGCCGTACTCGAACCGCTTTACCCCGAGTTATTCTGGATTTTCTACGTAAGAAAGGGGAGATATAAATCTAGTTGAAATTGAAAGGAAAAACTTTCCATAAACTTTATCTGGAGCAACTGGCAATATATTCTGTGAACTAGTGCTTGAGGTATTTTGAAATGCAATAGCACTTGCTACTTCCTCTATGTAAATGCTATTTTCCAATACTTTCTCGTGCAGTTTCAATAAAATAAGTTTTCAGTGTTTCCTGATTTATTTTACACTCACTCATTTTTTAAAATTGTGATTTTATAGTGTCGAAGAAGAAAGGCTTGCGTCCTCAAGGAACACTTGACAGTTGCGAGTGTTTTTGTCCGATATTTTCCTTGCGAATTTTCTCTACCGCTTCAAGACGTTTTCGCAAATTCAACGAAACTTTTAGCCCGATCTTGGCCCATATTATATACATCATCGAGTCGTTGGGGCTGGCAAAGTTTCGGCCGCGACAATAAATTACGCCCCGTCCTAATGCATGTAAATGAAGCTCCAGGAGTGAGGTAGAGTTGCTGTTGTATCAGTCCACTCATAATATATTAGCTGTGGCCTTTGTAAAAATGAATCTCCGGCCCGCCCCGCATTTGCAAGTTCCTGAGCTTTGCGAGCGGGTTCGCAGCGGGGCTTTGATTTATGCGCAAAAATGTCCGAACTTTGCGATTCAATTTATTGACTTGTTTGCCACTCTGTTTACCGAAGAAACTGCAGCTCAGAACTTTATTAACTGATTGGCGCATTAATCACCGGAACGGGCCTTGCTTCCTGAGTGGACGCGAGATTTGTGATTTTCGGCTGGAGCAAGTTGTTTTGCATGTTTTTCAGGTTTTTTGTGAGAGGCTGTTTGATCTTGTAGCAACGGGAAAAAGTATGGAAAGCTTCAAGGACACGTAGTTTTGGCTAATTTCCCGAGGTAAGTAATACGCATTACAGTACGGCGTGTTGTGTCCATTCGGTTTGCATTTAAAGCATGAGTTTCAATTATGTGAATTGTGCTCTTCCATATAATTTCTTTTTAATTTTCTTAAACTCAAGTCTTAGAACGTGTCGTGAATTTTATAACACTAGCTGATTCGAGTTTCCATTCTGTACTATGCTTCGTTTTAATTCCAACGTTCCTTATTGCGCTATTATTATTTCCAGAGGTCACACAGGAACAATGAAAGATCTTGTAGTTTGCTTAAAATGTTAATTTTGAACGCATACAGTTATTCTACAAAATTTAGCCAGACAGTTACATCACGTTAATGCATTCTTTATTGACTGGTTTGTCGGAATTTAATGTATGGAGCTGCTCTTTATTGCCTTTGTTCGGTATGAGTTGGTGTCATAGCTTTATCTGAGGGCATATCTTATAGCAACGGGCGATAACTTCTTCAACACTAAATTTTCTCTTATTTTCTGTTTCATTAAACTCTTGTGTGTTATATTAGGTGTAAAGCTTGTCACTGTTAGGTGCCATATTGTCGTTTGAAGCATTTTCAATACCATTTTTTTATTCCTTTCGTCGTGTGGAAGCGTTTCGACTGGTTCTGACACCTTGGCATTGGTTGTTGTATATAAAAAAGCTTCTCAAACGCAATATAATTGGAAGTTCTGTTCACGTCCTGTTAGTATATCGAAGAATTTCATTTTCGATACGTAGCCATATCCCCTGCGACGCATCATCTCGACGCAATTTGCCTGCATTATTTTACCTCTTCTAGCGTATTACAGTATTCCGTTTCGTCTGCTACTAAGGCCATCACTTTCGTTGATTCAATGTTATGTTTTCCAAGTTGTTTTATAAATCTTTCTCTGAGTAGCCAATTATAACTATATCGTCTGTATACATTTCCTAGCTCCCTTCTGTAAAGAAAAAATAAGGACTAGATGTGGCATACTGAACGATTTCAATTTCGCTTAAATATTTCTACTACCTACTACTACGTAGTTCGCCATTATTTGGATCATAGTGGTTTAAAAGTGGAGAAATCCATAAAACATCGTGAGATTAGACAAACAGCAATAGACTGAGGCAACACGCAAGTCCCCTATGTTTATAGAGGTCTTAAGTCTCCCTTATAATTCGAAATTGGACGTTTCATTTCCGCGATCTGGAACCCGCCTTCGCCTTAATTTTTAGCTCGGGGAGTTTCATATTTAATTTCGTCTCGAGCCGGCCCTTGCTGCCAATACTCGCTCGGGCTCGAAATTCAAACTACAAATTAATGACAGTCCCCGGGGCCGCCGAAGTATCAATGGCGCTTTATTGAAATTCGCGAACCAACAATAAAACTCCCTCACTCAGTCGGCTTTAAAGGATCCATTGATTTGACAGATATGAACATTAGGACGGAGGAGACAATAGAAAAGTGAAAATAATAAGCTCGCGGGCGACGCGAACGATTCGGGAAGAATGGCGACGGTTCAGGAGGAAATCGTTTCATTTTATGCCCGGGGCCGAACCTGACGGCTGTGATTTTATGTCTTTACGACCAGCGCGGCAAAAAAATATAGAATAGGCTCTGACGGCCAACAGCTTTATACGGAAATTTTTGTCAAGTCTGCACGGGAAGAGCCCGCGGCCTTCCGGCTCATTCAGAGCAACCTTTGGGCCATTAATCTTATTTCTGGCTGGAAATCGCGCGACAGCTTGCAGTTTTTGAAATATTAATGTCGCCAGTGAATCGGTTTTTAAATAATTAATTAGCGTAATTAAATGTTCTACATGCGGCCTATTGTTTAATCTATGTTTCATACCTTAATTGTCCTGTTATACCACTAAGGTCGTTTGTTAGTGGTTTGGCGTGCGTTGGAAATGTGTTACCGTTACGGCGACTAAAAAGAAGCAAGCAAAGGCCAACGGCTTCTCAGCCGGAGCTGGTCGTGGGTAAAACAAAAGACTTATAAGCTTTAGCTGAAAAATAAAAATATGGGCGCCAAGTAGCTAGTAACCCAGCACTTTGCTAAACAAAAGATACACTACGGAAGGCGCTACTAACCAAACCTGAAAATATAAAAGGTAACGGCAAAGGCACAAATCATATACGCAGAATAGGTCAAGGTAGCATAATTGCGGCAAACAGAAATACAATAGACAATTAAAATATACACACACAAAATATACGGCAAGCCAAATCATATCACAAAATATCAATAGGGAGATCATATCACAGATTAATAACAAACAAAGAATAAGGCTAAACTCACCAAAGTACAGCCAGTTACATATACAAGGGCATCAAGCGAAATTAGCGGGCTGGCCCAGAATTAATAAAATTTCACACAATATGTATATAGTGCTAATTAACAGTATTAAAAAAAAAGATTACAAGATTGATATTAAATTTGGCCAAATGCATTACTAAATAAGCACTTACAAAGAGCTCGAAAACTTCGTGGCTCCGGCGTAATGATTAAATTGAAAGGTAAATTTAGTAGGTAGGTTGAATTTAATTGAACACCCTGTATGCAAGGTTCCTCTCGTAATTAAATAGTGATCAAATCGATTAGCGTCGCCGCGGACCGACAAGATCTTGCGTTGGTACCACGAAGCGATTTCGCGAACAATGCAATGTACTCTGCATTAAAACGGCCGAGGTGCGAGCATTAACAATAATTCCTTGCAAGGCTGGGCGACAAAGGGCGGCCTAATTCAACGGTGTAATAAATAACACTTAAAATCTGAAAGGATTAACCTTCATGCACTTGGCTTCACAATGCGGATATAATTCCGTTACTCATTAGCCCGAGTTCGAATACAACGCAATTCCGATAAAACTATTCCGAATTCAGAGGCACTTTCGCCTAAATGACCTAATCGGCTATTTACTGTGCAAACGAACTACCGCTAAAACTGTTTTGCTGAAGGCAAAATCAATCATATTCATGTAGGTGAGTTCATAGCTTTAAAAAAAAACACACAATATAACAAACGAGTCTATCGAGCACCTTGCAGCGTTGCCACGCAAACGGCCCAAGGGGGGCACCTGATTCCCGAGAGTTCGAAACGGAAATATTAAACTGACAGACCTTTGGCAGTGGACTTCTCTTCCGCTGCAGATGTTAAAAACAGGGGAGGCCTAAGGACTACGGGGAGGCCAAGCCATCACCAGGTAGCTGAGGGGGGGGGGCACAGTCAGCGAAACTCGTCACCAGGCTGGTGGCTGCGTTTAGCTCGGTAGCCTCGCTTCCAGCGAGAGAAATTCGACAGGAATGCTACCGTCGAGTAAAAGCTGAAAGGCAAATAGCCATGGAGGTACACCGAATAAGTCCAAATTATTCACCTTACCCGTTTCAGGTTTCTACGGCTGTTCAACGCCAAAGTGAAAACATGTGCCTTGCTAGAGCGGAATCCCCAAACAATATTCGGGCTGGAATTCGCCAAAAATACAACTCACAAAGCCCAATTCCGAACTTCCATGGAGTTCAGGACACAAAACGGCACAATTCTAAATTAGGATGCTAACGAAAAATCCTGGTTAAGGTACGCCATCAAAACGTAAATTTCGAAGCACCTAGCTCTTGCAGCACAGGATGGCGGAATGACAAGATGGTTTCCAAAAACTGATAAGCCCAAAAATCTAATTTTGGAAGAAAGGGAAAATGCATGAGGTGAAGCTTACACTGCAGGGGCATTTGGACCCATAATATCGACCGAATGGCTTACTTAGCTTGCAATAAAACTGTCAGACGATCTGAATGCTCAAAGATAATGTAGGGAAAATCATACCTGAAGAAAGACATGGTAAAAAGTTAATTTTAACCGAGATTAGGGCAAATAATTAGGCGAATAGCTAAAAATGAATTTTGAACCGTAACAAATGGTATCTCGTTTCCTGTTAAATATTTACAGTACTCAGTAGCAACAATGAAAGTGGAATGCGATCGGAAAGAGACGAGGACAATTCTAAGCTGAATATATTTATGTAAAGACATGCTAGCGTATGATGGGGATCAAGGCAAAATCATTCACTCGATAGTGTCTTCTGCTTTAAACTGGTGATTTGATCTCAAAGTATTCCTGTAGTTGAAGTGACTAGCATTTAAAGGTGAATCCTAGTGGCAACAATGTATTGACATAGTTAGTTGGAGAGACAGCAGCTGTAGTACGTCTTCATCAATCAGTTTCCACTAGTTTATTGCAGATGTGTTAATACTAAAGGCATCGTGATGCATCTGTAATTTAAGGGAGGATTTTTTACAGTATCTAAATTACTTAACACTGAGGAGGGGAGACCCAGGATGATATGGAGGAGGGCGGTGGAAGAAGGTAACCTTCAGCTTGGGCGTGGATGGCCAGAACTGAAATGCATACTACAAAAGCTCAACTAGAGTTCACGGAAACCAACTAACACTTCTTAAGTAGAACATGAAAGAAGTATGGCGAAGTAGAGAAGTTCTCGCCACCTTATTGTTCTTTTCCGAACCTTCTCGATTTGCATTATTAAGTATGTACCAAATAGTTTGAATTAAATTCTAGCATCTGAAGCGAATAGGCGAATCGTTTAGATAGAAAAATATTCATGAGGTGCTGACCTTAGTAGGACTTCACTTTAACAACATTCGTTAATATTGAATGAGGAAAGAACGATACTGTGCCTATCGCCTGCACGCATTCTCCATCAAGCCTTTCATTAAATACAATAATGGTTATAAAGTATCGCATGTCCCATGAAACACAGCAAATTTACGCGTCGAAAAATTGGTGGTGCATTACGGCCCCTGTACTTTGCATAAATTTCCGCCCCCACTCGCGCCATTTCGAAAATCGAGATCTAATCCGCTGTCTCCCGTAATTTCCTGTGTTATTACCGTCCATTTTTCCATTAAGCCAGCGCCGCTTGCCACTTGGGCCGATGGCTTTTTTATCGCGGGATCGCCGGCCAGAAAAACGACGCCGATAATTACCATAAATAATGTAAAACATGCAACGCCGATAGAGTTGACTCACAATGCCCTCGCTCATGGTAGAAGCGAGCTGGCGAGGTATAATGTCTCAGATACTGCCGTTCGGTCATGCATGGGTATAATTTAGCGCAAAATAATCGGTTTCCCGATAGTGAAATACAAAAGTCGCCGTAATGGCCGTAACCGCAAAGGCAGCCGTGGCCATGCAGTGGCGTAAGCGTCCAAAAGTCGGTACCCAACGTGTGGGGAAAATACTTCTAATTTACCTAGACACCCTTAGAAGAATTACAAGAAGTATCCATCGAAATTTTTTAGTAACTGAATTGAATTGCAGTTGAAAATTAGAGAATATATTTGAAAAGATTTCAGCATGTAGGTACTCTAGTACAATAAAGTTTAATTAGTTATTTTGAAAACAACACACACGTTTCCCAAGAACGAGTTTAAATTATGAAAAATGAAAAGTCGGGGTTGCTTGTCCATAATTTATAAGGGGGAACTTGTTAGAAATCAAAGCATCGTTAGACGAGTATAACCGAGCTATTAGACTAATGGGCATTACAACTAAGCCATTAAATGACCTTGAAATGGAACTCTTTGTAATGGAAATGGTCGTAAAGTGATAGAAGTGAAATAGATATTGATAAAAACTTCTTCTTATCAGATATTGAACATTTAACAGATTTATTCGAGCTATGTAGGAGTGTGGCTCTATTGAACTAATTTTATCAACATAATTGTAACTGGAGATGAACTATACATACGTTTAGTGATCCTAAGTTAACATAGGAAACAATTGAAGTGCAACATTGGCGCCCACTGTTGAATAAACGAATATTCAAGGGAACGGCGCGAATTTTAAAGTAGCTATTTTGTGTTTGGGCGTATCAAATTATCTTTCCAAATAAAACGCCACACACATAAGATTAACGATTGAAAACTTGCAAGTAGGTGGTGGTCCTTGGAGGTGAAATACAGATACATGACTATCCTGAGCCCAAAGACCAATGAAAACAGTTGAAGTGCAATGTTGGTACTCAACGTGGAGCGAAGGATGGAAATGGGAGAAAGAACTGGATGAAAAATTAATTCACGATGACGATCCTGACCCCCAAAGGGCAATCACAGCAGCTGAAGGGCAAAGTTGGCACTCAAAGTAGAGCAAATGATGCAAATTGAAGAAATAATACTGGACCGTCCTGAGTCCAAAGAGCCATCCAAGCAGTTGAAATGCAATATTGGTACCCAACCTGGAGTAAAAGATTGGAGAAAGAATATTAGAGGAGATGAAATTAATACATAATTATTATACTGGATCCAACGAGATATCAAACCAGTTGAAGTACAATGTTGGCACTCAAAGTAGAGCAAGGGACAAAAATGGATGAAGTCCAAAGAGCAGTCGAAGCAGTTGAAGCGCTATGTTGGCAGCCAAAGTAGAGCGAAGGATGAAGATGGGAGAAAGAACTGGATGTGAGATTAATACATGACAATTATGATCCTGAGTTCGAATAGCCATCAAAGCAGGTGAAGTGCAATACCGTAACCCAACGTGGAGCAAAGAGCGATGATGGGAAAAATAATACTGGCGGAGGTGAAATTAATACACGGCGATGATGTGTCCAACAAGAAGTCAAAACAGTTGAAGTGCAATGTTGGTATTCAAAGTAGAGCACTATTGGAGGTGAAATATGGATACATTGTGACTATTGTGTCCAAAGAGCAGTCGAAGCAGTTGAAGTACAATGTCGGCAGCCACATTGGAGCAAAGGGCGAAACTGGGAGAAAGAATACTGGAGGAGTTGAAATTAATACATGCCGGTGATGTTTAATCCAACAAAAAATCAAAACAGATGAAGTGCAATGTTGGCACTAAAAGTAGAGCAAGGGGCGCAAATGGAGCAAAAAATACTGGAGGTGAAATATGGATACATTGTGACTATCGTCCAAACAGCAGTCGAAACGGTTGAAGTGCTATATTGACATCCAACGTGGAAAAAAGGATGAAAATGGCAGAAAGAATTGGATCTGAAATGAATACTAGATGATCCTGAATCTAAAGAGCAACCGCTGCAGTTGAAGTGCAATGTTTTCATTCAAAGTAGACCAGGGGGCGTAAATGGAAGAAAGACTACTGGTGGTGAAATATGGATACATTGTGACTATCGTCCAAAGAGCAGCCGAAACAGTTGAAGTGCTATATTGACATCCAACGTGGAAAGAAGGATGAAGATGGAAGAAAGGACTGGATGTGAAATGAATACAAGATGATCCTGAATCTAAAGAACAACCTCTGCAGTTGAAGTGCAATGTTTTCATTCAAAGTAGACCAGGGGGCGTAAATGGAAGAAAGACTACTGCTGGTGAAATATGGATACATTGTGACTATCGTCCAAAGAGCAGTGGAGCGAAGAATGAAGATGGAAGAAAGAACTGAATGTGAAATGAATACAAGATGATCCTGAATCTAAAGAGCAACCGTTGCAGTTGAAGTGCAATGTTTTCATTCAAAGTAGACCAGGGGGCGTAAATGGAAGAAAGACTATTGGTGGTGAAATATGGATACATTGTGACTATCGTCCAAAGAGCAGTCGACACAGTTGAAGTGCTATATTGACATCCAACGTGGAGAGAAGGATGAAGATGGAATCAAGAACTAGATGTGAAATGAATACAAGATGATCCTGATTCTAAAGAGCAACCGATGCAGTTGAAGTGCAATGTTGGCGCCCAACGTGGACCAAAGGGCGATGATGGGAGAAATAATACTGGAGGATGTGAAATTAATACACGACGATGATGTTGTGTCCAACAAGAAATCAAAACAGTTGAAGTGCAATGTTGACACTAAAAGTAGAGCAAGGGGCGAAAATGGAGCAATGAGTACTGGAGGTGAAGTGTGGATACATTGTGACTATCTGTCTAAAGAGCAGCCGAAACAGTCGAAGTGCTATATTGACATCCAACGTGGAGAGGACGAGGATGGAAGAAAGAACTGGATGTGTAATGAATACTAGATAATTCTGAGTCTATAGAGCAACCGATGCAGTTGAAGTGCAATGTCGGCACCCAACGTAGAGCAAATGGCGATGATGGGAGAAATAATACTGGAGGAGGTGAAATTAATACACGGCGATGATGTTGTGTCCAACAAGAAATCAAAACAGTTGAAGTGCAAGTTTTTCATTCAAAGTAGAGCAAGGGGCGAAAATGGAAGGAAGACTAGTGCAGATAAAATATGGATACATTGTGACTATTGTGAGTCCAAAGAGCAGTCAAAGCAGTTGAACTGCAATGTCGGCACCCAAATTGGAGCAAAGGGCGAAGCTGGGAAAAGAATACTGGAGGAGGTGAAATTAGTACATGCCGTTTAAGTTTTGTTCAACAAAATATTAAAGCAGTTGAAGTGAAATGTTGACACTCAAAGTAGAGCTAGGGGTGAAAATGGAATAAAGACTAATGGAGGTGAAATATGGATACATTGTAACTAACGTGAGTCCAAAGAGCAGTCGATGCGGTTGAAGCGCTATATTGGCATCCAACGTTGTGCTAAGGACGAAGATGCAAGAAAGAACTGGATGTGAAATAAATACATGATGATCCCGAGTCAAAAGGGCAACCGATGCAGTTGAAGTGCAATGTTGGCGCTTAACGTGGAGCAAAGGGCGATGATGGGAAAAATCATGTTGTGTCAAACAAGATGAAAACAGTTGATGTACAATGTTGGCATTCAAACTAGTGCAAGAGGCAAAAATTGAAGAAAGATTAGTGGAGGTGGAATATGGATACATGGTGACTATCGTGGGTCCATAGCGACCGGGAATTATACGGGAATTTGAAAGTGCCCTTGAAAATGCGGGTAATATGCTGGAATTTCTTAGGCAACCGGGAATTTTTTTATCAAAGGAAATTTGCAGTAATTTTTGCCATTTTACGGAAATAATAAGCGAAATTTCCGTAAAAAAATTCGGATTATCCGGAATAATTGCAAAAATGTACGGGACGCGCGAAGACAGGTCTTTTTTTTTTTAATGAAAAACCGAAAAAGTCAGACCAAAAGACCAGAAAATATCCGGGAATCCTAATAAAATGACCGGGGAAATACGGGAATTATAGCATATCTGCTAGACACCCTGTCGAAGCAGTTAAAGTGCGATGTCGCCATCCAACTTGCAGCAAAGGGCAAAGATGGAAGAAAGAATACTGGAGAGGGTGAAATTAATACATCCCGATGACGTTGTGTTCAACAAGAAATCAAAACAGTTGAAGTGAAATGTTGGCACTCAAAGTAGAGCAATGGGCGATATTGGAAGAAAGAATAGTGGATGTGAAATATGCATACATGGTGACGATCTCGAGTTCAAAGAGCACTCGAAGCAGTTGAAGTGTAGTGTTGGCACTCAAAGCAGAGCAAAGGACGCAAATTAAAGAAAAAATATTGGAGGTGAAAGATAGATACGTGATGACGATCCTAACTCCACATAATAATCAAACAGAACAGAAATGTAACTTTAGGTAAAATATGGATATATAATGACGATTCTAATTCGAAAAAGTAGTCGAAGCAGTTGAAATGCTTCCAACGTGGAGCAAAAGAGGAAGATGAGAGAAAATATGCCACAGATTAAATATAGATACATGATGACGATCCTGATTAAAAAGCAGTCGATTCAATTTAAGTTTAAACTTGGCACCGAACATGGAGCAAAGGAGGAAGGTAGGAAAAGAATGCTGGAGGTAAACTTAATACATAACGATGATACTGTGTCTAACAAGAAATCAAAACAGTTGAAGTGCAGTGTTGGCTCCCAACGTGGAGCAAAAGGCGAAGATGGGAGAAAGATAACTGTAGGTGTAATATGAATATACGATGACAGTTGTCCAAAGAGGAATGAAAGATGTTGAAGTGCAATGTTGATATTCAAAGTTAGAGCCAAGGACAAATATGAAAGAAAGAATATTGTAATATGGATACATGGTGACGACCATGAGGAGTCCAAAGAGCAATCGAAGTAGTTGAAAGGCGAAGTTGGCCACCATCGTGGTGCAAAGGATAAACGTCGGAGAGAGAAAAACTGGAGGTAAAATGTGGACACATGATGACAAACTTGACTCGTAAGAGCAATTGAAGCACTTGGAGAGTAATGTTTTCACTTGACGTTGAGCAAAGAGCGGAGATGCGAAGTTTTACTTTGTAAATATACTTCTTACAAATAAATTATTGGAAATGAGGTTTCATAATTGTAAATTTAAGTTAGGAAATGGCTGAACATAGATATTACTAGAGCGTAGAAGTTGTGATCTGTAGATAAGATTAAATTCATATAAACTGACCGAGTTGAAGTATTAAATAAACAACAACGAACTGGGAAAATAACAAGCCGTCTACCGTCTGCTTTGAAGAACTTTATGTCAGAGGAGCAGTTTTAAAATGAGAAAGCGCTGCATTGGGAGCTGGAGCCGTATTTCTCCACTTAACTGGGAATTTTTTGAACTCGACGCCGATGTACTTGCTTTGATAATAAGCCCTCGTCCGGTCACTCTATCGCAGCGAGGATATTGGACGACAAATGGCATTCCCGGCGTGCCGGCTTCGATTTTCCTTAAAATAAACAGGAGATATTGATATTGACCGAGTGCTCCGTATATTTTTATTTACGCTGAAGACTCGCCGTAAATTCGTGCCGTGTTTGCGGCGAATTTTCCGTGTTTACATGCCATGTTTTCTTATCGGCGTTTTCGCCCCGAATTTGCGGAATGACGTTGATATTTTTATAAGGACACTCGATCCCACGCCCGCCCGGGGACTCCTCGAGCGCGAATAATTAGCCTTTTGGAAAATTCTGTATTTTCGGCGCCCCTTTGGGCCTCCTGTCATTAGTGCCCCGAAGGCTGTAATTAGTTCCCTGTTTGCTCGGCTAATTGGAAAAACTTGCTGTTCCTTAAATTGAAGGCAAACGCCGCGGCTGCCCTTTGGAATGGTTTATACGTGCCGCCGAAATTGTTGCGAAATCAAATTTGTCTTGCTCTGGATGCTGTAAGTTTAGGAGACTGCGACAATACCATCGTCGACATCTAAAGTTTGTCGTTTACCAGCTGATCTATAATCGACCATTCATGTAACTTTTCTCTACTTTCTACATTGATCAACTTTTTAGAGTAATCCGTCTAAGAATAGAATTATTGTTACTACATGTACCTATGCTGGTGCAATTTTTCTAAAAAATAAACTGCACCTATATCCAGTTTTTCGAAATCTTTCAGTGTAATGTGAGAGGACGCGACTTATAGGTTATGACAATGGACATGAACAATTACTATTAGATGTTTAAGTTTTTCGTTTGAATGTGGTGATTTTTATATGTAGAAATGTTTACCGAATGTAAGGAATTGTTGCACGTGCAGGCATATCAATAGCTAGATTAAGTGTCGGCTTGCAGCTGCGACTGCGGACATATTAATTTACACACAGGGCCCTGGACCTCATAGTTTTTTTTCTTTCAGCTTAATAGTGGATTATGCGGCCACATAATTCACACTTTTTTTACAGGGAACTGGAGATATTTGGGCATAATCTAATTTGTGAATTCATCACGCAGGCGAAAGCCAAATAGGGATTAAAGTGGCAATTTACGACTCTGGGTGCTAGTCATTCAGATCGGGAGCACCGAAAATATTACAATACGATTTAAACTGCGTCATAATGGAAACATTGTGATTGGATAATTACGAAACATTGTGATTGGATAATTACCCATCAGAAACGCTGTGATTGGTTGTATGGTGGAAATACCATTGGTATTTCCGAGAGGGGATATCCACTACTAGCTGATATTTAAGCAAAGGTAAAGGGACGTTGATGGGTATTTAATCATTAACTCGACAGAGTCAGGGCACAACAGTTTGGGCACCTTACTTTACTCCCAATTACGTGTTGTCGCTACTTCGGTCAGCGGGCGATCTCATCGCTACAGCGGATTGAGAGCTGACTGCCGTAGTTTTCCTTATTTCTAATTACGTGTTTGTCGCTACTTTCGATAAGTGGGCGATTTCGGCGCTACAGCAGATTGAGGGCTGATGGCCGTAGTTTTCCTTTTCCTAATTACGGGGTTATCGCTACATTCGGTCGGCGGGCGATTTTATCGCTACAGCAGATTGAGGGTGGACACCCGTAATTACTATCACCTTTAATTGTGTACTTGTCGCTACATTCGATCAGCGGGCGATCTCATCGCTACAGCAGATTGAGGGTTGAGCTGCGCAATTTCCTTCACCGATAATTTCCTCTCCAATCATCAAGTCGTTCCTTGCACTGACTAAGTCGCAGTATTACTATTACAATATCAACAACTGAAGAGTAGTCAGTTTCCCATTAGACTATTCCCAATTTGAGAAGGGTAAAGGGAACAATTTGGTTTTACACAATTAGTTTTAAATACGAAAGTATAGCGTCGTGTCTCGTTACAGTATATTCTCGTACCCTTCTGAGAAAGTAGACCTTGGTAAGACAAAAATGGCAGTTATTTTCCGCTCAGTATTCAAAGCCTCTACAATTTTCTTTAGTATTATTTTGCCATTGTCGTTGACAGACTGCTTTAGGTCGTGGTTGGTCACTTTTTATTTCGCATATGCGTGAGAAGCAAGGTCCGTAAATATGACAAGCTTGGAAATACAGGTCATCCCATGTAGTTCAACTATGCAGTGATCACGAAAATGGCGCCGAATGGCGGGACATTGAAAACTTGTAGTGTACTATCAATGACCACAACGTTAAACCCACATTTATCGTTTTTTTTTGCCAGTGGAAAAACTACATAAAAGAAAACCACGTCAAACATTTAGCTGACAAGCTGTGACGTTTCTCAATGTAATTGCGACGGCTTTGCCACGAATTCATTTTAAGTGGGCACAAAAATGGCGGTTATTGATGACCTATATTTCCAAGCTTGCTAGACAGACCCAGCAGATACGCACCCACACAACAATCACATCGCACCGATGGAGACATCCGAACTGCACTCGGTTGAAGTGGCCGTAGGTACCTGTCATAAAACCAGTGGCGGCGTAAATCTTTCAAGCTGACCTAACAATATCATATTATTGATGTAATACTAATTAGGAAGTTGGATTTTTGTTCTTATTCGCATTATTCGTTTATCATCAACCAGAGTTTGAGCTTAACCTCTTTCCTCCAAATTCTACTCCAAGTTACGAAGTGTAGCTAGTTTTTTAGAATCGGTGGCGATTAATAGTGGAGGCGCTAGTATTTGGTATTTGAAAATACAGCTGGCTTCATATGCAGTCAGAATAACTTTTTCACGGAGAACTTATAAAGCTTCAGATTAAGTAACGAAAATATTCTCGATAAGTAGCAAAAGCTCTCTTTAGATTGGCGCCTAGAAAATCTCAGGAAATCCATTTGGCTTAAATTGTAGTCTCGATGTTTTTAAACCGATTATTGTGTGATAGTGTGAGTAGTGTTGGGAAATTCGCTTTGTTTTTATTTCGTTTCGTTATAACTTATTTCCAAAATTATTTTATTTTTAGAAGCATTTGTGTATAGCAACTTTCACTTGTTTAATCTTAATAGGAAATTAATTGTACTTGTTGATTGCCTTAATTAAAAGTTGGAGTTGGGTTTTCGGACAACTCGCCATTAAAAGTTTAACTTTTTATCGTTAATTGGAAATTAGCCCTTTTTGCATGACTGAATTTTAGTGAGAAGCAATTCATAAAAATGTTGTAATTTTTTAATTAAGAGAGTCGTAACGAGAACAACAAATATAACGCAGAACGGAAGCCACACGAGTTCGTAGTGTAGCCTTAAAATTGACTTGAACTTAATTTTACGTTGAGTGATAAAGGAACTGCAACTAGAACTGGGATTTAGGATTAGATGTGAACTTTGGTCTGGCTGGAATGTCGTGACGGTTCTTTATATCGTTTCAGATAACTCCCGAAACTCCCTGTACGTCCTTGTGCTTTTCCCTTTAAGTTGAGCATCAGTTTACCAAGATAAATCTTCTGAGTGAACACGTCGAGGTGGGCCAGATATTGTTTTTATATAAGAAGGGACTCTTCCTATTTCCTGGCGTCTATTTACGTTTCCTACAGAATACTTCGTATACGATGTTTCCTACACATGTTCCATCGCCCCAAGCCGGCCAAGATCATTTTTGTGCAATGATACGTCTTGATTATCCTAACGGCGCGGCCTCATGCTAGATGTCACGGGAATTGTTTCAGTGCCGCCAAAATTTATCACGGTTTCCAGCACCGTCCGTAACTCTGCCTGTCTGGAAGTTCGTAAAACAGCTAGCATTTCTTAACATAATTCCTGGCGTATTAATAAAGCTCACACGGCTGTCACAAACACTCACCTGCTCGTCCTTATTTATTACTTAGCACCTCGGCGCTAAGTTATGCCCTTTTGTGCATAAAACTCGAGACAAAACTAATTTAACATGCACGCCCTTCCGGCTCTGGCATGTACCGATGCAAGACAGGCGAATTAAAATTCAGCAGATTCAAATTGCTGCACAGGGCGACGAGTACTTCCCCTAATACAAACCAGTCGATTTCGACACTTTTAAAACCGAGTTTCGCGCCTCAAATGGGGCGAGTGGCGCCGAGGGACGCCGCATCATGTGGGAAATAGCTTACGATGCATCTCGCGCGTTTCATCATTTATTAACAAGCACTTAAAGTACTCGAGAGCTTTTAGCGCTGAAGTGGGTACAGCGGTGAACTTCCACCTACCGACGATTTAAAACTGGCGCTGAAGTGCACAAAAATGCGGCAAGCTGTTGAACCTGTCGCTTTGCACACCTTGCCGTTTGTTTACGGTGCAATTTATTGTTTTTATTCCCCAGGCTGAACCGTCATAAACAACTTGCGCGGATGTTTATAAATTTGGGCGTCAGGCGTAATTGCGTATGCATGAGACATAATGGAACGAAATTTGGGATGTGTCGCGTGCGTGTCGCATTTTCGACACTTTTTATTTGGGTGGAAAGCGAGAAGCTGCCAGCGTCGCTATGTGGGGATGTGATAATTTTATTTACTTAAACGGGCTACAACTGCCACATCATTCGTTATTTTGTAGGGATGACATGTATGCTGATTCATTAACTTTTCTCTAACATAATACGCAACGAAAGCTTTTTAACCTTTAGTATCACTAGGTTTAAAAGTATTGGGAAAGTTTGAACAGTTGTCGATTGAAACCTGACGTTAAAGACTGGAAAGAATGAAAGATCACGTCTTCTTAAGTCCTTCGCTCTGTTGGTGACATCATTGCGTTATATGTTGATGGTGATTTCTACTGCTCTCTGTTTTCGACGAAATGAGTTGCTCAGACTATGCATATTTCTAAAACAGACTTCATGTGATCTTGCTCAGTCCACTTCTTAGATTTAACCTAGCCTCTGGTTGTTTAGCTTACTTTGTAGGCGTTTTCTTGATCATCAATTCTTCCAGCATGCAATCGTTAGCGCAATATTGAGTCCACGATATTCTAAAAAGTCTTGTGTATCCCCAAAATTCCTGAAAACGCGACTGCACTTCGCTTGTGATGTCAGCGCCAGTCCAAATTAGCATCTCTACATATTGTTAAATATTTGGTTATCGTGTCTGGACACGCTCTCCGGTCCCGATCTCTACGATTTAGCTGTTCCCAAATCCCTAGCGGTTAATGGGGTGTCAGCTATTAGAAACGGCGCCTACAAGAACAATGTGCTCTGTTTTGGGATCGACACGAACAAGGATCTTTGGACGGCGCTTGATGGAGACGGGGGCATTCGCGTTGAGAATCCGAACAGAGACGCTTCGAAGCTAAAATAACGTTTGAAACTAATCTGTATACATTTTTTGGCGATTATATGTCTTTTGTTAACTCAATCTGGTTTTAATTTCTTTATAATTCGACAGTATAAAAATTTGTACGTGTCTAAAACGCCACAATCAATACTTAAATCTCTTGTGCGCGCAGATTGAAGATAAATCAAATCGACTTAGCGATGCGCGACGACGCGTAGAGCAGAGTTTCACGCAATCGCTCTCAGATTTCCCTAGAAGATAGTCCATTTAAAGAGGCTCAGGAAGGTATAAAATGAAGGCATCTAGGCTGCTAAAGACATTTCAAACGAGCGACCAGTCCAGCCCAGCTCTAACCGGAAGAGCTGCCAGGCTTCTGAGCGTAACCGAATCTCTTAGTCTGAGACCTACATCTTTCCGAAGAAGCCATCCAGAACCGTAAGACACTTAATTCCCAAGACCCACTTAGAAAATCTTCTAAGAATACGCGATCCTGAACTCGAAATCTCTTAGCATGTTTGTGTGGCTTATTGGTTACAGCACCTGCAAATATTGTCGCAAAACCTCTCCAGGTCGTGTTTGTTGTTTGTTGTTACAGCACCTGTTCCAAGACCTCCATAATAACTCTCAAGCGTAATTTCGTGGCTTGTTCCGAGGATCAGCTACATTTCCCTGCGAATGGCCAGGGCTCCAAAACGGAGCCTCAGAAACGAAGAGATAATGTTCTTGAGGCGCCCGCAACACACTCCTTAAAGCGTGGCGAACGAGCCGTGCACGAGATCAAATTTATCGCTATATATAATTAAGGGCACAACTCACCTAGTACGGCCGCATTTTACTAGCCATTGGCAACGCTCTGCAGCATTTTCAGATAAAATCAAAACCCATGACGCAGCTGCCCATTGCAGGCGGCTTCCTCCAGGCAATTTAATTCATTCACACATCACACTGCTATGTTTTCCAAAGTGTGCCAAGAACAAGGTTAAACCTTGCCCAACATAATTTACACAAAGGGAGAGCGCTAAGGCAGTCAAACTTTAGTATATTTGTTTGCAGTAAATGTAAACAAAGCAGCGTCAAGCAAATTTAATGTTTAACATTGTACATATATGATATAAGTAATTCTAATTTGAAGAGGCTAGAGCTAATGGCTAAATTAAGTAATTAAATAAAAGTAACTGTGAAAAAATCATCTAGTTCAGAATGTGCATTAGTTGTTGAGATCATTACACGGTTTACAATAAAAGTAAATAAGATGTAATCTGCTCCGACTATATTCAACACACAAATTACAGGGAATGGATTGGCTACAAACTACCCAATGTGCCCAATGAAGTTTAGTCTTCCCAGACGGGGATGGGCTCAAACCTCGTATCCGTTAGACGGACAATTCTAATACCGCGTACATAAGCGGAATAAATACTATTTACAAATATAAGGTCCGGCAGATTGAAGTATTCATTTTAAATTGAGTTGTTTTTGTTAATGGCTAAATTTTTATTCAAAAATAAAACAAAAAGTTCTTAAGGAAACACGGAAATTTGATTCTTTAAATATTACATCAGTCAAGTGACCTTTTTCTCGCTGCTGGCACTCTTGAAGGCTAGCACGAAAGTTTTTTTTTCAAGTGTGCGTACAGAATGAGTTCTTCCTTTTGGTATTTCTTTGGCACATGAGGCAGTATTACGAAACTTGTGTACCCACTTTTTAATTGACAACTCTCTTAAATTTCCATTTATGGTGCAGTATTTTAATCGACAGCAAGACGCGAAAATCAAGGAGATTCTCACACCCGACGATTTCGTCGCGGCCCAAAATTGTGCGATTAAGGCGAGCTTGCAACTGGGACTCGTTGATGCGCGAAAATTGTGTTAATCTACACGCAATCTGTTGGTAGATTTTTCACGACTGCATCAGCAGGATGATAAAGAGTGAACATCGGCAGTTCAGGATGGTTGAGAAACGGTTGCTTTAAATGTATTTAACCGAAGGTTGATGTGAAGTACTCCAAAACGAGATTATATTCGTAATTTTAGATTAGTAGCCGAGACCTTGAGAAATTTGCCAAATCGGCATTCATAATTCTTAACTTTTTCACCTTTCGGTGTGGAGAATCATTCATACCATACGCGAAGTACAATAGAGGTAAATGGTATTGAGAAATTTGCTCAGTGTAATATAAGAAAACCATAATGCCCAAGGTAAAAAAACTGAGTACTCCAACACCTGCCACTGCTAACTTTAATTCCCTCGCGCATTCAATTACCAATACAGATTTGCAGATGGAGCAAAAGCAAACACATTCGCTAATACCTAAGGCTTTCAGCGCGCCGAGCCGCGTGTAGTGGCAGAAATTTCGATATCTAACGTTTCCCGTGGCTCTGCTCACAAACGCAACCCACACAAAGGGCGGGCTTAAATTAACTGTTCCAAGTTGTCAGACTTGAGAAATGTCAAACTGCTTTCCGCTTTGTCTCCGCGCAGATAATATATCTGCTAGGAATTATTATTATAATACACTTGCGTTAAATTATATACAAGAGCCGAGCGCTAACACACGCTTTGGTGCACGCTCTGAATGCTGAACTCGTCCGCGGGAGCCTCGATGGCTGTTTGTCTCCAGAAGCCCGGAATATGCAGATGTATTCAATGGAATTAGCGCTGGAACTCTTTCTCGAGCTTGAGCCGATTATGGAGGGGCTCAAAAATGGCATTTGTAACCTATATTCGGATTTCGGGATGGAATCAGCCCCCAAATCTGCTTTCGCATCAGAATCTGACAAATACAAGAAGAGGGCTTTCCACGTCGCAGCTAGGATTGGCAGAGATTTCTTTTGTATGTGTGCCATCCGTGGTGAAAGTGAGATCAAAGGGAGCTTTTCCGTTGCAGCTCACGAAGCGTCCAAATATTTTTGTTTTAATAAAGGGTAAAAGTTAATCATTGTGTAGTGCTCTGCTTTGTAAACTTTTCGAACTTGAAAGCGGAAATACTGCTTATCCTTGCAAAAACTTCCCATTTGTTGTTGGGTATTGGAAAATGACTTCGGTTGCGGAAGAGGTGGTATTTCCAATTCGATTAAGTTTTGTGGGATTCTACATAGCATTTGGGAGGTCCTGGGTTCGATTCCCTGAGTCAACAGACTATCTTCTCTGAGGTGTATGCCATCCCTCGTTTCTCTTACCCATTCTGCAATTTCTGTTCTTGGGAAGAGCAGCCTACTCCCAATTGGGGGAATTGAAATATCTTGAACGTTTTTACCCTACGATATAATGATTGTGAATGTTTTTAATGCAGCTACTCTGCATAGTTACTATTAATCTTCAAAAAAACATATTTCGAATATTCAACGAATATTCAAATTTTTATATAGTTCCCAAATAATCACAATTGAATGTTTGCGGCTCCAATTCCGCGAAATGATATTCTAAATCCTCGCCCGCTGGGACGGAAAATTAAAATTAAATTAAAGCGAAAACTACATCGGACTTATTTGGGAAACATTCCGCAGTAAATATCAATTCCCGTTTTAATTATGGCGCCGGTCGATTCTCTTTCATCTGTTGTAATCTGTAATTGCGTTGGGGCCCTCCGGATTTGCATAAATTTTATTTTTCTAATCGCCCGCTTTCTTCCCCAATGCGCGGAATTAATTAACTCACGTTCGTTTCTCCTGTTGAGCTTTGTTTACTCGCGGTCTTTCAAGATGGAGATTGGATTCCAAGGAAATTATTGGTTTTGCCTGAAAAATTGATGGCACGTCGATCTTGTCGCCGTGCTTCCAGTTTCATTGTTACTATCGATTTTTATTAATCAAAATGACCAACTAATGGCACCACCGTAAGAGCGCGTAATTAAAATAAATATCAGTTCCGACAATAATAAAAACTGCACTCTCGCTTTGGGCTTAGTCTTGGGAATAATCGGGAAAATGAACGCCCGAGCACCATTAAACTTTGTAACATGACTTCTATTACTATGTTATGCCATTAGTCCGTAATATTTTGGTAATGTCTGGGAAAGGGTGTTATTTACATGTTTGATTTGAATTAATAATGGTAGGCGGTGGCTTTCGTGCCAAGAACAAATTGTGGCTGTACAGATAATGCATTCCTAATGGAAATGACAATATTTGATTGAACTGATTGATTAAAGATTAATTCGGTATGGTGGTCGTCTATCAGATGTGTAGCAGATTATAAATATAAGTGCTGTAGGATATTTGTATAGCAGGCAATTTGATATATATTATTATGCTAAAACACTTTTGAGAGTTAATACTTCACATAACAAAATATCCTGAAATAAAGCTCAGGCGTTTATTAATCCAAATGGCACACGGGCTATTTGAAAATGTCTTTTTTAATATTCGTTAATGAGATCTCTTAGATATTTTATAAATGGTCTTCTATATTGCATTCCGTCAGATCCTATGAATGTTTCTTTCGCAGTATAAAGCGCCCGGCTTGTTGTAACACATCCTTTACAAATGATTAACGATTTTTGTCCCATTGGACAGAAAAATGCTTGAGAGCGAAATCGTTATTGTTGATAAGAAAACTGTTCTTCCGGGAGCTGAAAAACTGCAGCTGCAGTCAAGTTCTCACACAGAACCCCATAAGTTCTCTCATTGGAAATGCCAGGTGAAGATCAAAGATGAGCTTAAACCTCACCGCGGTATTAATAATCGCTCGAGAGAATAAGCCGTTAAGTTTGGGGGAAGATTGCCAAATTTATAGCCGACTCTGTTATAAATATGGAATACCCGTATATCATAAAGTAATACAAGCGCGAAAATGTAGTTTCTGCGGTGTTTAATTAGTTCAACGCCGTCTTGTACACGCAATAAATGGGCCGCCATCTGTTAGGCAGGAGGCGCATCACTCGCGGGTCGCAAATCCACGAAGCCTTCGAGGGCCTTAAGGGCGGCAGTTTGTCGAGCCATTTGACAGGGAAACATTTAACAAACAAGGGAATCAAGTGGATATTCCCTCGTCGCCACATAGACTTAACGCAATAAGTTGTTTACACAAAAAAATGAAATCCCCGGCAAATATTGGTTTTCCTAAACCGAGCAACGCGCGGCCCCCGGAGACGCAACTGGAAAAGACAATCGCGCTCGCCGGGGCCTCCCGAGATCGTGCAGTTACCATCAACTGACAGAAACAAACATTACTAAGTTTTCGGTATTTTCTCTTTTATTACGATCATCAGTCCAAATCCCCGAACCTCAGATGTTCTTTCGGCTCGGCCGGGAATCCTATTATAGACGTTGTTTTAGTCTAATGTAGTTAGGCGGAAATACACGCGCCGAACAGGAAATCGATCTGCAGCCCGGAAAGGCGTTATTGGAACCAGCCAGATCTCGTGTACCTGCGGAGCTCGCCTCCTTAAATGCCATTTGGACATAGTGTTGAGGGGTGGTTTTTACTGCTCACCCTTTTAACGTCGCACGTAGCTGGAATTTCCTCGTTTTGCTTGAGTTCTTGTTTGCGACTGGATCGCTTAGGGGCTGAAACTTGGTCAAAACTACAGTTGGCGTGATCTCTCTTATCGCTGGGGCTTAGCGTGCTCCTAGACCTGCTAATTGAGAAGCTGTAATTGAAACCTTAATTCGATTACCTGCCATCGTTAAAGTTTCCATTTGCAACCATAAGCTCCAAACCCATAACTGGGAACACCTGTGGCCAGGTTGTATGCTCTGCCTATATGAGTCCATAAGAGGAAAGTAATGGAGTCATTCAAGCTACACCCTACGGGGTGTTCGATCTGTTGGGTGTAATTTCCTCCACATCCCTATTAGTAGTACTGGTAAAACTAGTCTAAATCGAGACATTTTACCTTGAATGTCTAATGAAATGCATTTGTACTTACTTGGTAACGCATTATAATTGCCATAAAGCAACTATGAGCTCAGATGCGATAAAACGGCTGACTAACTTCGATAGTTAAGCCCGCACCGATTGCCCCATAGAAGGCATTGTTTTATTTTTACGTCCCGGTTATGTTTACTACAGTTTTAGAGACCATAAACCGCGTACACAATCCATGTCATATTTTTAGCTGCCATAATCACTTATACGATATGACGTGCCTCGCAGAGGCTGATACTGTTATTGATTGGCAATGTTACCTCCTGCTTTAATTATTAGACCTTCTTTGAACTGTTAATAATCACGACATCCTGCTGGAAACTTAGTTTTTCCCGTTGACGCTGACGGGTAGTTTCTTCTGTTATCACATTTGGGAACTGGAAAATGGTCTTATCTCACATTTAATATGACGATGTGGAGGTGATCTGCATATGACAACTTTTCAGTTCCCCGACGCGGACGAAAACCAAACAAAGTGGGAAAGTCTGTATCTAATTTGGGCACGGATCAAAGTTGGAAGAAGAACGGGCGTCGCACAAAGCGATCCCGACGTTAATAATATACACGGCGCGAGCCAATTGTCGTCTAATTTACAAGAGCGGCTTTCCGAAACTGAACTTAAATCCGCCACCGGCTCTGAGGTAAACAAGGCGGAGGCTGCGTATTTATGGCGTATGCGGGCTCGAAGTTTTCCAATTCCGTGCATGGCCCTGCTCGGTTTGAATGCGTCCGCGTTATCTCTAAAGCCCGTGAGTTATTTTATTACGGGACTTCTGTTTATTTTAGATTCGATGCCCGGATTTCGATAGGGCTGTCAAAATAGACATATACATGCAAAAGTGGATCGCTCGATGGGATCCGGGTCGACCAGAGCCGCTCGTGGGAGAGCCGTTTTATGGTCAAACGATGCTGATACAATGCTACCCCCGAGATTCGCTATTAGAGACACGAAAGCTGTTCCGAGCGGCATTTCGGGGTCGTTAGTGTTGTATTGGGAAACCGAAAGAGTTATTCTTAATGCATCGGCCGCCGTGCTTGTTTCGTTCGTCCTCTTGTCGAAAAATGATGCAAACTTCCATCGAGTTAATTAATTGTAAACAAGGTACACGAATTGAGCGATTAGCAGATTGCTGCCAAATAATAGCTAAGCAATGTCTATAGTCAGATACAGCTTCCTCTGTCCACGTGACAAAATTGACAATAATTTGGGCGTACACAATTTTATTCTAGTGCATCTTAAATTAGTGGAAAATTACCCATGCAGCATCAAATAATAAACACACGTAAGCCTTTCTCGGTGTAGTCTGATTAGTGGCAAAATGAGTACATACCCTGAGGGTTCCGCAAAATTTTGACCAAACATGCTGGATTCGCTCTCCGCCAGTTAAGTTAAACGATGAAGAGGGGCTCGAAGATGCAATGAGCTTCTGGCTCGAAATTGGGAACAAAGTGAGAACTCCTCCAAGGCTTCGTTTTAAGAATGGACAGCGGTAGTTGGAGAATATCTATGGGCAGTCGGCATGAGTCTACATGTGTTAAACGAAAGGTTTTTCAGGTTTTGTATATGCCGGAGAGTTACAAAACGATAAATTGATGTACAGGGCGTCGATGACGATGCCGCTATGTAGAGCGTAGTAGGATGCAATGCAGGACGTTCCTTTGAATCGGTGCTATAATCTGTCAAAAGTGAGACTATTCAGTATTTCAAATGCATAATGCGTTTTGGAGGAGCGACGGCGACATTTACGGAACGAAATAACATTCCGCACGTAAGTTTGTCCTGGATTATATTTGGGCACTCTAACGGGTACCCCTACACTCTAACGCGAGAAGAAGTTCGACGATATGAGTCACGCTGCTCCGTAGCACTTGCATTTACATTTTTAATCAATTTTAACATTTTAACAGGCTATGACAAGAAAAGAAAGAGGGTAAAGATATTAAAGTTATGCCGTTATGCAACGTTTGAGGTGTTGTGATGATAGCGAAGATTCTGTGGTTACGAGAAAAGGGGAATTAAAAATTGAAGCTCCTTTAGTCTGCAATATTTGTTGGATGATCTAAGTAAAGGTATATCAAAGTCTAATATTAATTAATCTTACAACATGCATGTTGCTGGTAAGCAAATCTTTTTCATTTTACAGCGTATGAACGATATTGTGGTTGAAGAAGAGGTAAAAAGCTTCTTCGTTCGTTATGAGAGGATGTTGGGAAGATGATATTAGAAACATACAGATATCAATTTGTTACAACGAGGAGTGAGCGCAGTAGGGAAATTAGAACTACATACTTATTTCTAATAATACACAGCTTGTATCGAAATCTAAAGCTACTTCGTCCTACAAGGTACGACATGCTGTTGGGAAATCTAAGAGAAGATTTTTTTTCCATCAGAAGCTACTATGTCGGCAGCTCATGATATGCTCTAGTGACGATGGGTGATGGAATTACAAAGCTAACGGATAGAGACATTGAAGTTACTTATTTTCAAACTTCTGGGAAGCAGTTGTGATCATAAGAGAAAGCGTGTAGCGGAAAGCTACGTCCTCCTACAACGAATGATATGTTTGGAAGATAGAAGAGAATGCTTTTTGTAATCAGAAAGTACTTTGTCGACAGCATATGAGATGCTGTAGTCGTGATGTGTGATGGAATTAGAAAGAAAATTGGTAAGGACATTGAGACTAATGCTTTTCACCACGCCGGAGAAGAAACTATTATGATCATAAGAAAACGTTTATCGAAATTTGAAGCTACTTCATCTTACGACATTGGAAAGATAGAAGAGAATACTTTCTCTGAACAGCAGCTATGTTGTCGACAGCATAGGAGTTGGTATAGTGATGATGGCTGATTAAATGATAAAGATAACGGGTAGGGGTCATTTTACGTAATTATCTTCAGGTTTCCAATATTTATGAGAAACTGTTCTGATTCGAAATCTAAAGCTACCTCATCCCAGAACGTATGACATGCTGTATTCGGAAGATGGAAGAAAAGGATTTTTCCAATCGGAAGCTCATTTTTCGTATAACTATGAGATATGCTATAGTGATGATGGAAGGAAAATTAGAAAGAGAACGGATAGGGACATTGCAGTTACGTCTTTCAACAACGTTCAAGAAGCCATTGTAATGATAAGTCCTGCAATATATGATATGATGATGATAGTGGAATTAGAAAGAGAGAGGATAGGAAAATTACAACATATCAAATGATATTGTGACGATTGATGATTTTTGGGAGACAGAAAAATAATCTAAATATATTTAATTCTTCAACATATGTTGTGAAGAAATTAAAGATTATTTATTTTATAACATGTAAGATGATGTTGCGGCGAGAGACGAGAAAAGGTAAGAAAATTAAAGTTACTTTGTCCCGTAGCATATGAGATGGTACACAAGAAGAACGGTATGTACATTGAAGCTGATTCGTCAAAGTATAAGACCTGTCGAAAAACATATGAGATGCTGTAGCAATAGAAGAAGTGGCATGGATTTTTTTTGTAGTAAGTGTTAGAGAGTTAAAATGATAGTTTGAAGGTGCATTATTTTGAAGTTTTAATTATAATTTTTATTATACCTGCATCAGAATCGCCCTTTAAAGCACGCCTGAGCGTGCGAAGACAGGCGATTAAAGCTCGCCGAGCTTTAAAGGTTGTCAAGGAAACGACTGAATGCAACAACGGACGTGGACGCGACAAAAATGTAAACAATTCTCGTAACTGTCGTAGCAATATTATTATGCGCTCTCGATTTATCACGATAAAAATTATTTCTAAGTTTTTAGTGCGTAATTTATTTCCAGTATTGCAGGTATAATAAAAAATAGCGTAAAGTATTCGTGGATAACTGGTCTTTAAAACACTTGCTCTATTTCGAGCACTCCGGCTACGCCGTCGTGCTCGAAAACTCGCGCGTGTTTTAAAGACCTTGTTATCCACTCATACTTTAATATACTATTTATTATACCTGCATCAGAATCGCCGTTTAAAGCACGCCTGAGCGTGCAAAAACAGGCGATTAAAGCTCGCCGAGCTTTAAATGTTGTCAAGGAAACGACTGAATGCAACAACGGACGTGGACTCGACAAAAATGTAAACAATTCTCGTAACTATAGTAGCAATATTATTATGCGCTCTCGATTTATCACGACAAAAATTATTTCTAAGTTTTTAGTGCGTAATTTATTTCCAGTATTGCAGGTATTATAAAAAATAGCGTAAAGTATTCGTGGATAACTGGTCTTTAAAACACTTGTTCTATTTCGAACGCGTGTTTTAAAGACATTGTTATCCACTCATACTTTAATATACTATTTTGCCATTTATGGCATATTTTGAACCCTGAAATGCAGCACAACCGTAACAAGTATATTGCCGGTTAAATCACGAGTACTTGTTGTTTTGGATGGGGTGCATGTGCAACCGGTGCACCCTGTCGAGGAGTATGTACTGGGTTAGGGTTAGATTTCTGAATCGGGGCAGACAGTTCGGGGCGGTGACAAGTGCTGGACGGTTATATGATAATCGAAGCAGGGGATTCTGCGGAGGCATGTTGTCCCGCCCAGTGATCGCGCGAAGGCATGTTGTTCCGCAGTATTTAGTAATCGAGCGGGATTTACAGTAAGAAAGAACAGTGAAAGACGGGTTGTAACAATAGTTAATCTAGTGCGTTACGGGCAGTACTAGCGAAAAGTGCCGACAGCTAACCCAATCAGTGAAGCTAGCGATGAGGTGCTAAGCGGATGATGCTTACAAATGCAAGGCCGCGTCGCTGCCGGAAGTACTTTGACACATTGTAAAAATGTCAGCATTTGAATTTGAAACTATAGTGCCATAGAGAACAATTGGCGTCACTGAAACGTTTTTTATTATTTGGAAATCAATTAGAAATATTCATCTTGTACTTCACAGCACGATCGTTCCCGTGGATATGTTCCTTCTGTACTCCTATGTATTATTTTTGAGCGACTGTATTCAGATAGATATAGAGATAAAATAACAGGGCTAATTAAGCTTGAAATACACTAAATGTAGCTGGTCTGCAGCGCGTCCGTCCAGCCTGGAAAATAACCGGTCCGGTCCGCTTGCACAAAATGTAGATTAAGTTAACCAAATAGATGCAAGTCAAACAAAGTTTAATTGAGTTTTCACTACATCCGGGCAGGCTTACAACTTTTGCAGTTATGGCATAAATATCGATCAGAAGACAGGCTACTTAGCAACATGAGCTGATTATATTCGCCGGTTCGACCGCTAGTTTGCTCGACAAAGGCGACGAGCTGGAGCAGCTCGGAACGGAAAGCATGCCAGCCTGTAGTGCCACTTTTTCTTCGGCGCGGGTGGCCGCCCTTTAACGAGGCGTTTTGCAAGTCGGCTTTGAAGTTGCAGCGACTCTTTTCCCCATTTTCCCTCCAATTTCGCGACAAGTGCAGAGCAAAGCGGGCCCACAAAGGGAAAACGCAGCGACCGCTGCGTTCTCGCCTAGACGCATTTCGGTATTCCCATGCATGGAGCGTTCAAAGCAAGGATATTGCTTTTCCAGCGCAGGCCGCTTACACCGATTTCCTTTCACGTCTTGGTGCTGGCGACGTCGCATAATGCAAAGCCGAGTATTTACACTACACAGTACTTCAAACTGCGACGAGGTGTATTGAATTTTGCGACGCGTGCAAGGGGTTAATGCGGATGGGGCGCCACCAGAACGGGAGTAATGCTCAGGTATGCACGCCGCCGCGAATTTGGCGGCATTAAGTTGGTTCACTTAAATATAGGGCGACACTAACAAGTTCTGTGCCTCGCGCTTGTTTTTGTTGTGTTGTGCTTGAAGCAGGTAGTGCAGTTCGGCATTCCTTTGTGTCTAATCTAATTCCTGATAGCAAAGTTTGTCTCAAGGAATTTATGGAATAATCTTGATAATTAATGAACTTCTAAGCTGCGTGCAGCTATTGTTCGTTTGCTTGGGAGAAATTGCTGCTGAAACTATACGGTAGGAGGAGCAGTTCTTGAAACTCAGATTTCCGTCTTGTATTTCTGCTTAGTTGCTACAACGCGGAAAATCTTGATATAAATTAATTAATTCAATATACACCTCGCTTTATTTTGACTGACAGATTATGAATTTCCGTCGTTTCTAGTAAATGCAGTGGTTGACAGTAACTATCACCACGAATCTGTGCGTTTGACCGCTGTTACACTTGATTTCTATGGGAACGACAATCACAGCATGGGATTGTGTTGTGACGGTATCGCTAGCCCAAATTGATATGTCGATGCATAATTTCAACAATAAATTTTGTACGTTGCTAATACGCCATAATCTGCACTCGAATCTTTTGAGCGCGCGGATTGAGTATAAACCACGCAGCGCAATCCTTCTTAAATTCCTTTCGAAAATAATACAGATGAAGAGTCCCAAAAAGATATAAAACGAAGGTACCCAGACCGCTAAAGGCACTTCGATCCAGCGATCTGTTTAGCCAGCGTAACTGGAAGAGGCTCCAGCTTCTAGGTCCTCTGGGCTTAGCCGAAGTCGCTGATCTGAGATCTAGACCTGTCCGAAGAAGCTGTTCAGAACCGTAAGACACTTGAGTCCCTAGGCCCACTTAGAAAATCTCGATCCTTAACTCAAAATCGTGTCGAGGTTCAGCGTCTACAAATATTTCCTTGAAACCGCTATCCAGATCGCGTTTGTGGCTTGTTGGATTCAGCATCTGATCACGGTCCGCAGAACATTCCCCAAACTGAACCTCGTGGCATGTTGGCGACACTACTTAAGGTTTAGTTATCCTTCCCTGTGTCATTATGCTCAGGACTCTAAAACTGGACCGCAGAGACGACAGTAAGATGCTCCCAGAGAGGCCGCGGCAAACATGTAGATGTATATGTGATAAGGGTCACAAGGTCGACATGATCTACTTGTACAAAGATATTGCCATGTCCCACGACGAGGTCTCGGAGCAACACCAGAGGATTTGCAAACTCGCCGCAAGTTTGGCACCAGTACTACCCGATTTACTCCAGAAGAGCACCTGAACCAGGTTTGTTAGTCGAAATTTAGCAATATTAGTTTGACACTAAACATAAGCAACGTTGCCATTAGGTGTCATCGTATTTTACATAGACGAATTTTCGGCGGCATGAGATTTTCTTGTTTAATTTAAAGTAAATCTAGTTTAAGAGAAATAGAGTAAATAGAGAGCAATAGATAACAGGTCGCTCAAAAAAAGATCCATCAAAGAGGGTCAACGAAGAAAAAGATAGACATATGCTGTATGTGTAGTATTAATTCAGAAAGTAGGTAATTTTAATGAATACAACTGTCACTTTATGTCAGCTTTATTTGAAAAGTGCTAAACCAGTTTTCAGAGAAATCCTTTAATTTTGTACATTTTATCATGGTTTTCATGATCATGAGGTAGTTCAAATGTTCCTAATGCAATTTTGATAATATTTTTTTGAATCACGTGTTATTTTATATTTAATATGTGCCTCGTCTATATACTCGAGTATGAATTGGACCTTGGCATTCTGACTACCCGTATGGCTAGCGTGAGTAATTAAGTAATGGTACTTGTGCAAACATTATTTAGCCTAGAATGTGCATTACTTCTTGAGACCGTTGTAATCTACATAAACTTAAATATGGTAGTTGTTAGTTCTGTAATTAATTTTAGTGCCTAATGGCAAGTTGATGCCCAGAACCGCAACCAACGATGATAAATATTGGTCACTCCAAACTTAGGTTGGCTCAAAGCGGTAGATTCTTAATTCTTCACAACGTGCATGGTTTAGCTTATAAAGCGGGACGGAACAGCATGTATTTCTTACTAATAGGACATATTCAACTTCGCTGAATGTAGCAAACTCTGAACGCAGTATCAAAGCCACTTCTTGGCTCAGCGAGAATTGGCAGCTGGGAAGTGCGCTGCTCGATATGGTAGAAAAAAGAATGAACACCTTCACTTCCATGATTGACTACAAGCAAATCAGCGTTGATTTACGAGCGATATAGCGAGAGGCTTTTCAGGGCTGCGACGGGTCAATCCGTCGTTCTACAGGCTGGTGATGGGGATACGATAGCAGTTCTCCCAAATATCCGACCGAAATGAAATTCCTCAATTCCTCTGCACAAAAACGAGACGGGAAATGGAATTTCAAACTTCTAGGCGGGCTACATTGTGAAACTGCAATCACGCCTCGCCGGACAAGTTAAACTAACAGGAAATTACTGTGTAATACTCGTTTGTAAATAAAAGTTGATTGCAAAGCAATTGATTGGTGTCTACTAATGAAAATAGGACGATACATTTAACGTGTATTATTAATACCTTAATTAGTCTCTTTCATTTCCAGTTTAATTATTTCCAGTTTTAGAAAGCTAGCATAATTTCTTATCTCATATAATTAAATTCATGTTGTTGTCGAACCCTTGGAGCTGGAATTATAGTTGTTGCTGTTTTTCCAGGAAAGCTATTCTCCCTGAAATTTAATTATACATTTAACGGTTGGCCGTTCCCAACCTCTCGTTAAAACTACTTGCATCGGATCTTTTTGTCTCGCGGCTTGTTGCGGAATAATTCGGGATCCAGCAAGAAGTGTTTATTTTTCAGGCGGAATAATTAATTCCGCAATGGAGTATGCAATCTGGCGTGTGCGTTTCCACATGGAAATGTACGAGCCGCACGTCAGGGATGCAGCATGGCGCCTGATGAATATAGATGAACATATCTGGCGGAAAGTTGATACAGTTTTCAAAACCGCAACACAATAGCGCGGCGACCAAATGCAAATTCCGCTATGTGCACTAATTAACCGCCGTTGTTTGCGCCGTATTCACTTTTGCTGCGAACTTGCATTTGGCGCCGGGGAACCCCCGTTGCAGTACAGTACTCATCTCTGTTTTGTTCCAGGTACGTGCCGATTCGCCGAAGCGGGCTGCCAGGTGTAAGTAATATTTTTTAGGGGCAATAAAAGGTTCGTAAATATCAGAATCGCGTCTATAATTTTTATTCCGCCTCGGAACGTTATGCGGATAATGATGCCGTTTGCGGTCCGCGGCGCAAATGCTTCATAAAAACCTAACCCAATTTTCTGGGGGGTGAATTTTATGGCGGATTTTATCTCCGTGTTGTGGCCACACCGCGGTGCTCCTCGCGCTTTGATCTTTCGCGTGTACATTTCATGAATGCGCCCGGCTTCGGCTGCAAAATAAACAGAAATATTTACAGCGCTGCTTGTGTTTTCATTACGCTTTTATTAAACGCGCGTGGGCCCTTTTTCGCTGCACATTTCGCGCGCGCGAATCCGATATTGTTGCTAGTTAATTAAAGTGCCCTTTTGTGCGAATTCCCCACTAAAACTAATAGAGAATTATAATTGAAACAAAGCACCGAGCATCCCCTTTTTTCTACAGCTCGCCCGGATCGCGCTGCGTTTTACTGTTCCCGGTTTCGTATTGTGAAATCCTGCCCCGAGTTGTAGCGTGGAAAAGTATAAAATCTTTTTGTGGGAAACGCGGGCTTCCCGAAGACGGGGGAAAAGTTTTATATAATCGCATAAAAAGGCCATGAAATGGCGGTAAAACGAATCCTTACTAATCAATATGTGTTTTACACAAAGTTTAAATTTATTTTGGGGTTTCCGAAACGATGGGTAATTGGTTTTTAAGCTGAATCGTCGAGGATGTTACGATTGTAATTTCATTCTAGATACTGTGCAAGTCAGTTTGATAAGCTATGCTTAGTATTTTATAACTAATCAATTTTATGGTATGTAAAATGTGTTCATTGTTTTGTACCATGTGTACAATTGATTTATCCGGCTCGATGGACCAAAAATGTCGAAACTTTGGCCTTGCTTCTAATGTTACAATTTGATTGGTACTTAGTATCCGCAAACCCTTGGCACGGGCCCGTTTCCTATCTCTTGGTTTCAGTTTTTCACTATTTTCGTGATCTTCTTCATTACTCTACTAACCATAATCTCTTCCCTGATGTCTTCGTTTTTGCATCTGTCTTTTAGTGTGGCATTTACAGACCATCTCGGTATGCATTTCTTTATTATTGAGTTTATTTTCTCCATCCGTCTGACAGCCCAGCTCCATATATCACACTTTGTCTCATTTGGTCTTCTTGAACCACACAGTCGATGTATTTTATCTTTTCTCTGCCTACTTTTAGCCCTTGGTTTTCAAATGTTTCCACCCATCTAGTTCTCCCTGTACTTTCTCTTGTGTCTCTATCACCAAGATGATGTTGCTAGCGAATAGCATTTTAGGTCGTGCTTCTTTATAAGTATCAACAATAAGGATGGACGATGAGAGGTTTTTTTAATTAAGATTTGGTGGCAATCAAATTCTGTTGACAGTGAAGTGTCGACGCCAGCCGCGCTTTCTACATATGTCCGATTATATCTATGGTCATGTAGTGCTTTGATAATTTTTTTAGCCATTTCTAGTTATAAGCGGAAAATATGCCCTCAATTGTACCTTTCCCCTTCAGAATTACTAGCTGATTCTCGTATATGCGAGTCTGGTATCAATCACTCATTTTACCCACTTTATAGAATGGCACATCAGCTTTATGGGACGATAATTTCCTTCACCTTGTAGATCGGTACTGGCTCTCCACACTCAACCGGTACCTTTTCCTTGTCAAGTATTCTGTTCAATATCTTTGCCTTAAATGTTATGCCTTTGTCTCCTAGTTTCTTGAAGGTGTCTATTCGTAGGATTCATAGGATTTAAATCAGTAGGCTGCCATTTCTCATTGACCTGAGTGATCAACTACTACTCCTCACCTTTCTAGTGTTTGCCGTTTGTTTTGTCGTCTCAAACATTTTATTAAACTCGCAATGTTAGCACGAGCAGCGGAAAAACTAAGCATAAACTTACTGGAAGTTCTATTCACGTCCGTTGAAGTTTCGTAGAATTCCATTTTCGAGCTATATCGTTTAATCTCTATTCCATTTTCGTATCATCCAGCCGGGGGTTGAGCAAATCTTTGGCCGTCATCATCGGTTTACCTGCCGCTAATAAATATAATGTCTAACCTCCTGTCGTGTACCATCAGTTACTGCATTCCAGCTAAGTACATATTACGTCACTGTGTGAAATGATATTGCATGTTTATGATCGCCCATTGTTGAAGATATTATCTCCTACTTTGTATACAATATTTACGCCGCATATTGTTGGAATATTTAAGAACCGATCTCTTAGCGGACTTAAAATTTGAGCACATCCCCGTCTGGGTATGCTAATTTCTATTTGGAACCCTGGCTGTCTGTCAAACCATCAATACTATTTTGCTCAGTCTGTATTCTGTCGTTGTAACATCACGCGTTCGTGATTTTATCCGGTCTCATGTTTTGCAAGCCGTTTTCAGAAAAATAAGAACGTATTGTAGAGCAAACCTGAGGTAAGGTAAATGCGATTTCGGAGTTGAAAACACCCATTGCCCAAAGCCGTCAGAAAAATTGTGCATGGTGGGATCTTCTTATTACCTCTCTGGCTAATGCCTAACCAATAATAAATATTTTTTATCAGACTCGACCGATTTGACTTTCGCAAGCAAACAGCTGCTATATCATGGACATGACTAATAAACCTCTTTTTATGTTAGAAGATTTTGTTCTATAAATTTAGGGATATCCGAGCTTGCTGCTATTTTTAAAAAATGAGCGAAATAGAAGAGTTGGTTAAAATTGCCATAAGGTACTTTCTTAAGAAATTCGTTTGATTACAGTGAGTAGGCTCATTAGACGAAATTCAGTTGCCACATTAGATTTATTTGTTGTTTCAATAGTAAAGTTCTATTGAGGAACGGGGGCTCCTTTGTTTAAAATTTTACGACATTCAGGTTTTACATAATTTCCAATTTGTAGGAAGGCGTAGGATTGCAATAGTCCAAGTCCCCTTCTATTCAAAAGTTAATTTTGTAAACTGCCACTCGCAAGTAAATCTTTGTCGCTTTCCCGCATATTTGTATTCCGCCCGTATTTCGCGCTGAAAGGCGGAGTTGTTGCGTTAATAGCGCTTATCTTTTTCTTAAGATCCGCGCCGGATCTCTTCCGGTGGATTTCATTTCGCGCGAAGGTAGGAATCCCGCCGTAATGGAATCAAGCGCACTCCCATTTGTAACTAACAAAGATATTAAGAACTGGAAACGTAAGCCAGAGCCGGGAATTATCAGCGTCATAATCCTGTAAAGGTCTCCGCCGATAAATTACTCCACTTTTTGCATGGCTGCGCGCGGGCGAAAGTGACCCCTCGGCCGCGGGCCTTACGGCTCGGCCGACACCTGCCCTCGGCAATCCGGCAATTTGGGACCGGAATCCGAGTCGAATGCTTCTCTTCCTCAATCGCATTTCCAGGATTTTGTGTTTTCTGTCGTCCTTAGGACCTTTTCCGGCCGCCTTTCCAGTGAGCGGCGACCAAGACAAAGCTCAACGCCTGACGGACGCGCTAAGCCGCAAGATTGACTCGGTCACTTTGTTGGTCCTAACGAAGTTGGCGAGAGAATAACGCGCAGATCTGGATGTCTTGCTGAATACTTGTGAAGCAAGGTTTGACAGAGACGTCTACATATCCCTTTTCCGTCGAAAATGTGTTAAATTCACTCAGTTCTCGCCTGGCTTTACAAATTGGATTGCTGAATATTGACTGATTCTCCTGATGGTATTTATTAATTCAGTTACATTTTCCAACTGTCGTGTATGCTTTGATAAACCGCAAACGCGTAACTTTGCCAAGGCTTCACGTGCAATATAATTCTCTTATCCCTCTCCGCGTATTTTCTTACTACTATTAAAGGTTTATGTGCAACATGGAGGTATTTCTGTACTGTTAGTAAAGGTTTACTATTTGGAGATTAAGATATTCCGGGTTCCGGAATATTTAGACAGCACTGCTTCACCTTCCGTACGATTCTCTTATTAGTAACGGTGTGTTTTGCTACCACCATTAAGGGTTTGATGTTGGGACCTAAAAGAATTTATATACTGCCAGTAAAGGTGTACTCTCGAAAAATCAAAGAGTTGCGGATTTCTAAACCTTTAAACCATAAACGAACAACTATATACATGCTTCTTTTGTCAGTACCGATGTGTTTTGGTACCACTATGAAAGGTTTTATCTTGGAGCCTTTCAGGCCTTTCAGTATTGCCATACTGCTAATAAAGGTTTACTCTTGAAAGATGAAGGGGTTGCAAGTTCATTGCTTCATCTTCCATGCTATCTCTCTATCAGTATAGGTGTGTTTTGGTACCATCATTAAGGGTTTTATCTTGAAATCTGAAGGTATTTCTCCACTGCTAGCAAAGGTTTGCTCTTGAAAGATTAAGGTATTGCGTGTTACGGAATATAAATCGCAAACGAGCGACTGTGTTCATGCTTCGTCTTCCATATGATTCTTTTATTAGCATCGTATGTTTTAATACCAGCGTCAAGGATTTTATCATGGAACGTGAACGTTTTGCTATACTACCAATGGAGTTTTACTCCTGAAAGAAAAATATTGCTGGTTCCAGAATATTTAAACCCCAAACGAGTAATTGTGTCAATGCTTCTTCTTACTTGTGATTCTTTGTGCAATATCGTTGTGTTTTGGAACTACCATTAAGGGTTTGATTATTTGCACCAGAAGGAATTTCTGTGCTTCCTGCCGGAAACAGCTTAATCTTGGAAAATTTCGGTTTCCCAAATATCTAAATCGCACATGAGTAACTGTGAATGATTCGACTTCCATGCGATTATCTTATCGGTATCGTTGTGTTTGGGATACTATCATTCAGGGTTTGGTCTTCGAACCTGAAGGTATTTCTGTATGGCTAGCAGTAGTAGTAGTAATAGTTTACTCTTGAAAGGTTAAGGGGTTGTTGATTCCGGAATTTTTAAACCATAAAGGAGCAATTGTGTCCTTGTTTTGTCTATCATGTAGTTATCTTATCAGTATTGATGTGTTTCGGTAACACCATTAAAGGTTTGGTATTGAAACCAGAAGGTATTTCTGTGCTGCTGGCAAAGTTTCGGTTTTTGAAATATTTCAACCGAAAACGAGTAACTGTTTCAATGCTTCACCTTTCATCCGATTTTCTTATCAGTATCAGTGTGTCTGGGTACTGCCACTAAGCGTTTGATCTTGAAGCTGTTGCTGTAGTGCTAATATAGGTTTGCTCTTGAATGATTATGGGGTTGTGGGTTCTGGAATATTTAAACAGCAATCAAGTTATTCGGTCAATCTTTCATCTAGCATCCGATTCTCTTTCAGTGTCGGTATGTTTGGGTACTACCATTAAGAGTTTGATCTTGGAACCTGAAAGTTTTGCTATACTTTTAGTAAAGGTGTACTCTTGGAAGATTGAAGGATTGCTGGTTCCGTAATATTTCAACCTCCTATGAGTAATTGTGGCAATGCCTCATGTTCCACGCGCTTCTGTTATCAGTATCGGTGTGTTTTTGTACCAATGTTAAGGGTTTAATTTTCGAACCTGAAGGAATGACTATAATACTAATAACGGTTTACTTGTCAAGGATTTACGGATTGCTGGTTTTGGTATATTTAAACCGCAGACGAGTAATTGTGTCAATGCTGCATCTTTCAAGCGATTTTCTTATCAGTATCGTTGTGTTTTGGATCAACATTAAGGGTTTGATTTTGGAAGCTGATGGTATGGCTATACTAATTGTAACAGTTTGCTCTTGAAGGATTTACGGATTGCGGGTTCCGGAATGTTTAAACCGCCAGCTAGTAACTGTTTCAATGCTTCATCATTCATCCTATTCTGTTAGAAGTGTCAGTGTGTCTCTATGCCACCATCAAGGGTTTGATCTTGGAACCTGAAGGTGTACTGCTAATAAAGATTTGCTCTTGAATGATTATGGGGTTGTGGGTTCCGGTATATTTAAACCGCAAACAAGTAACTCTGCCAATTCTTCATCTAATATCCGATGCTCAGTATCAGCGTGTCTGGGTACCACAATTAAGAGTTTGATCTTGGAATCTTGCTGTACCGTTAGTAAGAGGGTGCTCTTGGAAGATTGAGGGTGGTTCTGGAATATATCAACCTCCAAGGAGTAATTGGGTCAATGCCTCATGCTCCTCATTTATTTATCAATATCGTTGTGTTTTGGTACCAACATTGAGGGTTCGCTTTTGGAAGCTGAAGGTATGGCTGTACTAATCATAACAATTTGCACTTAAAGCATTTAGGGATTGCGGGTTCCAGAATATTTAAACCGCAAACGAGTAACTGTTTTAATGCTTTATCTTTCTTCCGATTTTCTTATAAGTATGAGTGTGTCTGGGTACCAATATTAAGTGTTTGATTTTGGAACCTGAATGTTTTGCTGTACTGTTAATAAGGATTTGCTCTTGAAAGGTTAGAGGGTTGCGGGTTCTGGAATATTTAAACCCCAAACAAGTAATTCTGTCAATCCTTCATCTACTATCCGATGCTCATTCAGTATCAGTGTGTCTGGGTACCACCATTAAGAGTTTGATTTTGGAACCTGAAGGTTTTGCTATAATGCTAGTAAAGGGGTACTCTTGAAGGATTTATAGATTGCGGGTTCCCGAATAGTTAAACCGCAAACGAGTAACTGTATCATTGCTTCATTTTCCATCCGATTTTCTTATCGGTATCAGTGTGTTTTGGTACTAGTATTAAGGGTTTGATTTTGGAACCCGATAGTATGGCTGTACTAATAATATAAAATAACTATTTGCTCTTGAAGGATTTGGGGTTGCGGGTTCCGCAATATTTAAATCTCAAAAGAGTAACTGTGTCAATGCTTCATCTTCCATTGGATTATCTTTTCAGTATTAGTGTGTCTGAGTGCCACCATTTAGTTTTGGAACCTGAAGGTCTTGCTATACTGCTGGTAAAGGGAGTGGGGTTCAATTTCCTTATAGGTACCGATATGTTTTAGTATCAGTGTGACGGTTTTGAACTTGCAACTTGAAGGTATTGCTATACTGCTGGGGCTTCCCGAATATTTAATCCGCAAATGAGTAATTGAACCAACGCTTCAACTTATACGCCATTAGCTTATCAGTATCGGTGTGTTGAGCTACTATAATTAAGCGTTTTATCTTAGAACCTGAAATTTACTTGAAACTTGGGGAATTCGGTTTCCGGCAAACGCCCAGATGTGTCAATGCTTCATCTTCCGTGCGATTCTCTTATCAGTATGGGTTGTTTCGGTACCATCTTTAAGAGTTTGATCTTGGAAACTGAAGGTACTGTTCTAGTGCTAATAAAGATTGAAAGATTGAGTGATGTGTCTTTTGGGCGTCTTCAAAGATATGTGTTATTTTTAATTCTGCGAATGTGGGATTCTTGGGGAACATTTTCAGGAATTGACCTTCTCGCCCTTTCTTTTAGATTATCCAGGTCAGTGTTTCAGAGCATTCGGTGAGATTAATCTCTGAAGTTCTAGGGCATTTTTCTTGAAGGAAGCACTCTATATTTATGCTTTGCGTGGCAGGCTATCAGGCTCTGGTTTAAAAACTTTTCGTTTTGTCCCGGAATTCATCTTAGTCTGGCAACTCCTCACAATGACGGAGCGATGATGGCTTTGCTCCATCCATTGTTTTTCCGTCGCAAATTCTTCACGCAACAGAGGACAGCTTCGACGCGACGCCGATGTAGCCGCAAGTTTTTGTCTCCGAAAATCCATATGCGTCCGCCAACGTCTAAGAAGCGGTGCGAGCAGATATATTAAAGTTTTTGCATGTGATTTTCCACGCGATGTCATATCCGCCGCATACATCGTTCGGTTCATTTCCTGCAAGCTCCCGGCTTCCGGATTCTTGATTCATTGCTTATGCTCCTTCGGCCCTACATCGGCTTGCCAACCTAACGAATTGATTAATGCCGCTTATGAACGGGTGTGCGCTGGGCACAAACGAACCTCGAACTGGAGGAACTGAGATCCGATGTAATTCGTCGGCTTCACCGAGCCATTACTCAGACCGTTAACGCAATTAAAAAATTAACTGACCCGGGACCTTCCCTCGTTACTTCCAGATTAGCTCGGGTGCTCGCGGTGGCGACGCGACCTGACGCACCGGCGACGTATCGATTCGCAAAACGCTTTTTGACTGCGTTTTTCTGGCTCGTGGGCTTCCGTTGGATATATTGGTATTCAATTCGCGGAGGGGATCGCAACCGCGAAAATTTAGGAACTTATGTAGTCCACACTGGGGTTAGTAATGTCTGTTATCAATTTTTATGTTTTTCAAGTAATTCGTCGCCAGTGAAGTTTCTAATTCGATTTCGCTTTAATTCAATCTTGGTAACAGTATATCGATCTGGTCGGGTACAGCAGGCGTTACCCTTGAATTATTTGTGTACTTGTCGCCAAATAATTATTCCAACCAAGTTTCAATTTATGCCGTCTAAGGTTCTAAATGTATATAAATCGCCATTAATGTAGTAACTTTAGTAACAGCGGCAGAGTATCAGCTACTGTGTTGAATAGAACCGCAACAACTATTATTCTGTCATATTTTATAGTAAACCGTGCAAAAAGGAGCTTTCAAAGTATGCTGAAACTTACTATTTCTAACCTTGTAATTTATGGGGCTTTCAGGTCATTCTGCCAAGGTACAACCACTTGGTTGACGAATTTTTCACTAATGGTACTCGACAAAGTTCTTCTAAGATGTCTTTCGTATCTAACTTGATCAACAACTACAAACAGAGAAGTTTATTTGGGAGAGCACTGTGTGCTCTGAGTACCATATATCGTCCACATTTACTAGCGTTGGTGTCTTCTTGATGACTTGGCGTTGTTTGCCCATTCAAGTGATGGTTATCGTTGAAGAAGCATATTTGTACGGAACATGGCATCGATTTTATGAGCTTGCTTAGTCATAGTTCGGTTTTATATTCTGGACGCGGTTAAGGCTATGTCCATCAGCATTGATTCTGTGAGCTCCGTTAAATCCATAAGTGATTCGATAATGTAGTTATGATTGAGGCTACGTACATCCACATCGATTTTATGGACACTGTTGATGTAATAGGTTTATAAACGACCCGATATTGTGATCATGGTTGAGGCTACATTTATTTTATGAGCTCCGTTAAAGTCGTAGTTTTCATATTCGGCTTATATTGTGGACACGATTGAAGTCTATCAGTATTGATTACGTGAGCTCTGCTAATGTTTTATATGCGACTCGATAATGTGGTCATGACTGAAGTTGAGTATATCCACATCGACTTTATGGGCGCCGTCTTTTGTCCACTGCTGGACGTAGGCCTCATTTAATGTTTTCCACTTTCTTTTGTGTTCTGTCGTGCCTATCCAGTTCTGAACTATCCTTTTTAGATCAACCGTCTACCGGATTGGTGGTGTACCTCTGCTTCTTTTATCTTCTGTTGGCTTCCACTCTACTATTCTCTTCGTCAATCTATTATCTTTTAATTATGTAACGTGTGTAGCTCACCTCCTTGTAATGCGCTTTACAATGTCTGTCAATCTTGTTTTTTGTCATATTATGTCACTCGGAAATCTTCCTTTTGATCATACCAAGTATGCATCTTTCCATTGGGAATTGAGCCACTTGTAATTTCTGGTGACTGTTAGAGTTTCAGCGCCATACGTGATAACTGTTACGACACACTGCTTGAAGCCTTTAATAGTGTAACGACCTTCGGGCCTGATCACGTAAGAACATTCCAGATCATTCCAGAAAGTGTCACGACCTTCGGGCTGGATCGCATCAGAACATTCCAGAACTTCGAGAAACGACTTTGGAACCAGGTGCGATGAATGGGTCAGCGGCCTCGGTGATTAATACGCATGACACGTCAGCCTTGCCGGAAGGGTCGAGACGCTTCCGGAATGAATCACCCAGCGATATAAATACGAGCGGCGAAAATAACAGTTTCAGTTCGAATTCAGCATCAGAGCGCCGAGCTCCCAGATAAATAAAACGCGCGAACATGTAAATAATAGAAATAAATAACCATATAAAATCGTTAGTGTTTAAGAGTGATATAAATAAATAAGTGTGTTAATCCGTATGTAATAATAAATAAATGTATCGATAGTTCGTTAGTGCCTGTATTAATTTGTAATCTGCTTGATAATTCTCGTGTGTGCTTGTAAATAATAATCGTAGTAATTCATTGTTGTAAATAAATGTTTGAACCCATGTTTGTCGTATAATTTTAAATAGCCCGAACGTTAAAAACGTAACAATAGAATAGTTATATATACGACTAGATATTGTGATCATTGTTGAGGCTATTTTTATCCACATTTCTTAAGCGCTATTAATGTCAGTTGCATTTGGTCACGGTTGAGGCTACGTCATCCACATCAATTTTGAGAGCACCGTTAATGTCCTAGTGTTATATACTCGGCTCGATATGGTGTTCTCGGATGAGACCACGTCCATTCACATCGATGATGTGAGCCACCGTTAATGTCATAGTTGTATCTGCAACTCGATGTTGTGGCCAAGTGAGGCTACATTTATCCACATCGGTTTTATGAGTTTCGTTAAATTCGGTTTATTATATACGGTTTTATATGCGACAATGTGGTCATGCTTGAAACTACGTATATCCACATCGATTTTAGGGGCGCCGTTAATGTAATAGCTTTGTATGCGACTCGATATTATGATCATGGTTGAGGCTACGTTTATTCACATCTATTATTTAAGCTTTGCTAACGGTATGGTTTTATATACGGCTTGATATTCTGGTCATAATTAAGGCTACATCTATTCAGACCGATTTTGGTAGCTCCGTTAATGCCATACTTGCAGTTACTGCTGGATATTGTTGTCTCGAATATAGTTACGTCTATCCGCTTCGAGTTTGTGAACTCCGTTACTGCCATAATTATATACGTCTCGATATCATGATCGTGTTGGAGGCTACGTCTGTCCACATCGATTTTGAGAGTGCCGTCAATGTCGTGGCTGTGCTTACGACTCCATATTATGGTCATAAATGTTTCTACGCATATACACAGCGATTTTGAGAGCCCTGTTAACGTCATAGTTTTATACACGATTCGATATTGTGGTCATAGTTGAGGTTGCGTTTATCGATATCGATTTTATGAGCGCCATAGTTATATACACGACTCGATATTGTGGTCGCGGTGGAATCTACGTCTATTTACATCGATTTTGTGAGCGATGAGTATATTCATTCCCATGGATTTTATGAGCACCGTGAATGTCATAGTTTCATTTAAGACTCAATATTGTCATCAATTTTATTAGCGCCGTTAACGTCATAATTTAATTTTATATACAACTAGATAGTGTAGTCTTAATGTCATAGTTTTATATACGATGCGATATTGTTATCCCGGTTTAGGCTACGTCCATCCACCTCGATAAATCTTGCTTTCGGTATGGGAATTAGTGATAATGGCGCCATTATATTAACTTAATGTTTTGTTTAATATGTCCTAGTCATATTATTTTGTTAAAGTGTGTTACAAATCGAATAACAGTCGATGAAACAGTAACATTATCGCCTCGTGAGAGCACTGTGGTCTATATTCGAGTTAATGTTTCTATATAAACTTTATGATACTTAATAACGTAGTTTTGCACAATATGCAACTAATGTAAGATTTTGTGAAGTTTGCCATTACATAAATTAAATTTATGAAGACGTTATGGCTTTATTTCACTACCAAGTCTAGCCGTAGAATTCTGTATTTATAAAAGCTACTGCGAGGGAATAGAGCAGGAGTTAAATGCCGTAATAAATTCACCATATCAGCCGAGGCATAAAGATTTCTGAGATTAATAGCTGCTAATACACTGAAGGCTACTTAATCTAACAGGTGGCGATTTCGACTTTCTCAATTGTGGTTAAACAGCTTCACTTTGGTTCTAAGTGGAGACATATAGTATATCTAGAAAAACGGGCAAAACCGTGTAAACGTTGCCAAGAATGCTCTTCTTGTGAATGCAGTCATTAAAATTGTCAAACTATGTTTAAGGAGGTTTTATAATTTTGTCCAAAATAATTATGCATTGCAGTTATGGCCTTGCTCGTGTATAAGAAAGATCCAACGAATGGACCGGAACTGAATATCGACGCAAGCCCATATGTATGTCCGATGAACCGTAAAAATTGTGATGTATCTTGTATCGATCGGAGAGGTTTTGAAATTGAAAGGGAACAATATAAAAAACGCCTTAATCAGGGAGGTAGAACTCTGTACAGGGCGTTGTAGAGTTTGAGAACCAATTATAAGGTTGACATGAAAGAACAGGTAACAGATTAGGGGTTTATTTTAATTTCCGTAACATTTTTCAGGTTAGATGCGAGTAATTTATTAAAATTAGAATATTCAGTTTTCTAGAGCACTCGGAATTTGTAAATAACTTACGCCTGATAAGTTTTGCTGATTAGAAAACTGTGCTACCAGAAATGCTGCACGCGTGAAACTAATTCTGTTTTATGGGACTACAAATTATGTCTAGAATGTAACATGCTAGCTAGCCATGAAGCTGTTACGTCAAAATGTGTATTTCGTCACGCATTTTTATATCACGCTCTTTTGAATTAATAAGCAGCAGGCCGTGCCCGTTCTCTATAATTAATAGCAATTATAATGCACGAGGACTTTTAGCTTTAATTATATTGTTAGAAGTTCGTTTGTCTAGTGTAAAAATTGCAAAGTGCGCTAATCATTGTCGTGGATAAATTTGATCTGAAATTCCCGGGCTAGTGAAAAGAGCAGAAAAACGTGCCTGACTGTTTAAATGTATCCGGGGATATCCGGCTTTATTTTTATTTTGAAATAAATGAAATTGTATGTAGCAGGTGTTAGGCGCGCTTTTGTGTATTATCTTAACATTCAAATTCCAATACTTTTACAGTATGTCAAAGTGGTGGATGCAACTCACCCATGACCACACGGCGACGGCGGGTGCGAACAGTGCAAGTGTTACTTTCCTTGGCTCAGTGGCGTAAGCCGGCGGCAAAATGTAAAAGAACATGAACTTACTAACTTGTATTTCTCATCGATAATATTAATAGTACTTACCGGGGGTGGCTGCCTCCTGGCCCCCCTGTACTTCCGGCAGCACGTTACAATACCTGGTCTTGCATCAATCAATCAGCGTAAACCCCTTAGCACCTCATCGCTACATTTACTGGTTGGGTTAGCTGTCGGCACTTCTCGCTAGTAATACTGCCCAATAGTAGTCCACGGGATTAATTATTATTACAACTCGTACAGAGTCGGTAAGAGCCCGGTGGCTACTGGTCTTTCACAGTAAAGCAATTGCCACACATCCTGCTCGGCTGCAACCCACTGCGGAACAACATGCTTCTGCGGGTTCGCATCATCACTTCGGATCATATCACGCTTCTGCGAGGCCACTAGACGGAACAGCATGCTTCCGGTAGACCACTTGACGGAACAGCATGCTTTCGCGGGACTACCCCTCATTAAGCATCTAGCACGAGCACGAACCTCTGACGTTTATCATCAGCTGTAGTTACCGAAAAACTACCGAATATTATTCAACTGACTACGATAGTACGTACAGTAGCTGTCATCTAACTCACTAGCTAAGGGTACACATGGCAGCGCTCGCAGATTCGTCTCTCAATGTTGCAACTTAACAAACTATGCAACCCACTTTCACAACAATTTTATCCGTAACCTAGTACCCTCGGTGCATTGGTTGCACGTGCACTCTGGGTCTCTAAGACAAAAGATCGTGATTTAACAGCTAATATATTGGTCGAATTTGTATTATATAGGGTTAAAAATGCTTCAGATATATCAAATGTTTTAACCCTAATGCGAGAATGACAAATATAATGGCTGTAGATGAAATAACGTAACTTTATTTTCTATAGTTAGCCTCAAGCGACTATTACGTATTCTCCAAAGCTGCTACATAGGTTCAGGATTAACTCTTCGTTAAACAACAAGACTTTTCACGATTTACATTTTGATTTCGACCTGATTCCGGCAAGGAAGCAACGCGATTACGCGTGTTGGTTCCGGCAGGCGGGCGCTGAATTAAACATCAGCGTCTTTTTGCACACGCGACGAAATTGCATAAGCGCGCAAAGCAAATATTTCGCGCCAGGATCCGAACAGATAGGCTCGTGCAAGTTAAATGGGAGAGATAAGACGACAAATGTAAAGTAGATCAAGAGAAGAAAGGAACCGGTGGCTCGAAACCAAATTTCGTTACAATCCCATACCGCGGGCCACCGTATGCCAGGAGCGGCGCAGTCTAATTTCATTTCTGCGTGCCGCCCCGTGCCGATTTGCGCGGCTGCATAAAACCCCGCGGTGTTCGATTTGCGGCTGTATATACGTATATGCGCCCGCCAAATGCAATTTATATCTTTTCGACTGGCACGAGATATTTCAAATTTTTAATATTAGAGTGTGTAGACTGCAGGAAACGAGCGCACTATCTGGGGCTTCATATTTTGTCGCGCTGACTCGTTTTTCCTCAATATCCAAATATTTCAAATTTTGCGGAGTGGAGCTGGTTGACTGGAAGTGCTTTTTAAGGACAGCTACTCGGAACAGCTTCTGAAAAGTGTCGTGCGTGACAGTACGGCGTAGTTTCATCATTTTGAAAAGTTTCTGTTTGTAGTAATATCTGGAACGTGTGGAAACCGATATCTGGAAAGTGTGAAAACCGATAATATGTACACAAATCGAAATGCAATACAATTTATTCAACACATTTTCAAGATTTTGTGAACTTATTTGCACACATAATTAACTCGATCAGAAATATGACTCTCAGAAGGCGTGCGATTCCTTTAATACCAGTGGGAGATAAGTATCAGTGCATTGATATGGCACAGACAAGATTTCGGGAGACTAAGTTAATTAGTCACAGTGTATTTCATGGTAAAAATATTTTTACTTGTCAATCACATGTGTTGCTTACTTTAGACAACTTTATGATCAATAGCAATTTTGTTGTTCAAAAAGACTCTCGACAACAAACGTCACCTCTTTCAGTTTCCTAGAACATTTCACATTGATTCATTTACCGTTTTGTTGTTTACAAAACTCTTAGACACTCTCTGAAAAACGGTTTACCCACGCGTTCAAGGTTAAGCCTACGCCGCTGATCTGACACTTTTGGATGGGACGATTCTGTGCTGAATACGAGGCAGGGGACCCACCTGGCCACCTCTGCAGTTGTTCAGTCCTGTACTGGTCCTCGAGCAGGAAGGCTACTCCTGGAACGCACGTTTTGATGCCTGCTTTGCGCCGCTGGTTTATTATTGCTAAGTTAAAGGAAGGTGACCGAAATTAACCGAACCGCATGTCTGTTTGTGGCAGATGCGGCTTACGTGTTTTTATTTTTGCGATGCCATATAACTGAGAGAAGTAACTTTAAAACTTCTGCAGTGCTGAAATCCTTGAGGTTCCTTTTTTTGCTAATCGAATTACCGTCGAACTCCGTATGTCGAAGAAAACGAAGACCAGATTTGGGCGTTCCACTTCTGGGAACACGTGGGCTGGGCTGTTGTCAGTCTAAAAGTAACTTCACCATAGGATATACTACCGTGATGTCACCGCAGGACTAGGGGATCAACCCACTGAGAATTTTTTTGTAATATTGTGCGTTGAATATAACATATCAACTCGCAATCTATGTATTTTATATATTGCAAGACAACAATGCAGACACGTGTTAGACGGGAGTTTATGTGTGTTATATTAAAATTCAATTTTCGATACTTTTGAAATGTGTCAACGTGATGGATGCAACTCACCCATGACCACAAAGCGGCAACGGGGCGCAAACAGTGCAGGTTCGTGCATTGCTTGACCCAGTGGCGGAGGCGGGCAGTTAAATGTAAAGGAACATAAGCTTACTGATCTGTAAATCTCATCGATAACAATAATTGTACTCACCGGGGGTTGCCTCCCCCTGGCCTCTCCGTACTGCTGGCAGAGACGCTACAATGCTTGGCCTTGCATCAAGCGACATCAACCCTTTGCCCCTCATCGCTGCCTTCATTGGCTGGGTTAGCTGTCTGTACCTTTCGCTAGTACTGCCCAATAGTAATCCACTAGATTAACTATTGTTACAACCCGTACAGAGTAGGTAATAACTACCGTAGTATACTGGTCTTTCACAGTACAGCAAATACCGTAAATCTTGCTATTGCTCTAACGGGGCTTATAATTTGGAACTCCATGCTTCCGGTGCGGAACGACATGCTTCCGCGAATCACTGTGCGAAACGTCGTGCTTTCGCGGGATTCAACTCTTTGATTATCACATAGTCGACTAGCAAAGCAAGAACCTCTGACGTATGCCGGACGCTGTAATTTCCAAAAAGTCTACCAAATGCCATTCAACTAACTACGATAGTACGTACATTTTACGCTAGCTAAATTAATTTACTACCCAGGAGATACGCATGGCCGCTCTCGCAATTTCGCCTCACATTGTCGCATCTTATCACCGCTTACGCCAAGAAATAACTACGCAAATAGCCCACTTTAACTAATACATCGCACCTCTAGCACAACCCCAAACGTTCTGTCCTGTTTTGAATTCCATTGCTAACCGAGCCCCCTTCGACATGGTGCATTAGTTGCACATGTTCTCCGGGTCCCTGAAACAACGGACCGCGAGCCCAATACATTCGTCAAGATTATATTATATTCCAGGGCTCAAAACATGCCAGATATTGCAAACGTACTAATTAAAACTTAAAAATAATGCGCTCTAAAACCGTCAAACATTTCATCTCTAACACACGTGTACAGGTAATATACGCACAAAATAAATGAAAGTAATGTGAATTCATACTGCAAATAAAACTTTAGGAATTCTCACGACGCATTGGGCGACTTCTTCTGAGCTGAAGGAATCGCAAACATCTGTAGTCTAGAATAGACAACTCAGTGGCGCCCAACAAACACAATAACCACCTTCTACGTCTCTCCCAAACTGACCTTTATACGTAAACACCTAAGCTCCACCGACGTCTCTAATGTGTAACAGAACCCCCACCAATTTGTAGTTGAAGTTAATTCAGTTTCTTGTATTATGGATGGTACTCGACTAAGCGACATATTCTGGATTCCAAGAACATTCTTCATTGATTCACTTATCGTTTTGTAGTTCAGGAACACTATAATGACCTCTTCTCTTCTTTCTCATTCTTAATATGTTCTTTTCTACCGCTGAAGCAATGTCGAGGTTCACTTTTTGTCTTGTTTCTAATACTAGAGTTCACTCTTAGGTACAAAGAGTTTTCGTTTTGTTGTCCAAGAAGACTGCAGATACGTTGGCGTCATCAATTTTGCCTTCAAACAACTGTCGTCTTTAATTTAACTTGTTGTAGAAGATTGTAGAATTGAAACCCTTCGGCTACTAGAGGTCCAAGAAGACATTTCTGATTCTCCTGTTTGGAATCCAAGGTTTTATCCCAGATATGATAAAATACACTTAGTTCCATTATTTGTCGAGAATCATGCCTCACAACCAGTTAATGTTATGGTGTTAAGCCCGATGGAGGATGAGCAAGTCCGATGAGCGCTTTTTCAACTACTTCATTTCTGCGTTCTTTCTATTTTGTTGTGTTAAATCCGTATATATAAACGTGTATTGTGCCTGCGTCTATGCGTGAGGCTCTGCGTCACATTTTCATCAGCAACAATCGGGCGCACTTCGTCCGCGATCGGCCGTCATGTCGCGTGTACTTTATAACGCAACAACAAACAGACATGATGTGTACCCCTTTGTAGGCGAGTGGTTACGGCGTTTGACTAACAGTCGAATTTCCCAGGTTCGAATCCCACGGACGAACATTTTTTACGTTGCGAATTAAGATAATTCGCATTACTAGGTATTAGTAGCAGTATATATTATATAATTTAAAAAAATTTTGTATATTAAAGACGTGAAGAAATTTCTTTCTGCAACTTATTTACCATTCAATTTTAAAAATGCAAAAACTATTTTAAGTAGCGTAACGCCATCTCTGTGGTGGGCTCAAAAGCTAGTTATTTTATAATTGCTGCGTATGCTACGTCACCAAAGAATATTATTTGTGCAAGGAAATAATTACTATTTTATCAATCGTGAGCAGATACTCTCTAGACCAAAAAATCTTTTATTGGAATTCAGAGAAACTATTTATTCACTGTATGTATTTATTCACTATTAAAAGTTTTATAGTTTAGTCGAACTTTACCATATATGAAAAGTTGTAATGTGTCTTTTAGGAACGCCTTCGTTGGAGGCCTCGTTCATTGTCAACTAGCTCAGTGGCAATGAGATCTATCTTACTTCAATTACCCCAGTTTGTGGTTGGGGAAAGCCCCTGTTGAAATATTAGCTTCAAAAACCTAGTCAAATTTAAGCCAATTTATTTACACACCAATACACAACCAACAAATCTATTTGAAATGGGATATATGGGAAACAATATCAAATAATACTAGCGTTAAATAATTGACCACGAAGCGGGTGCCTATTCTTACCCCGCATTTATACATACAATATTAATGACTCACTTAATTCCGATCTCAGTGGCGACCGTTGTTTCACTAATTACAGTATAACATCGCCTAATTGCAGTGATGACCAACGAAGTCTAGGTGTGAACTACCTGTACTCCCGCTGTTCGGCCCGGTGATGCTTTTGCTATTGCGTCACTCGTTGACGCGACCGGTTCTTTTGTTGACCTCCTGGCTCGAATTTGCCAAACTGCAGTGTCTACAGGAATTGGGTACTTCTGTGTAACTAATCGTGCTATTTCAACATTTCTCTTTGTTTGTAGTTATCCAAGAATTGCAATATCTCTGCTTTCGGCTGGCGCTGTGTCCATATTCAAAACTACCTCAACCGGCCCGCGAACGAAAGCAAAGCTCGCAGTTAGTTCTTCTTTGTTTATTGCCGAGAACTTACGTTGCTTAGCCTTTTGTACATAAGACGGCGAGAAACATGTCGAGGATCCTTAAAATAAACATTTTTTTATGTGTTTTTTCAACTACACTTACTAGACATAGAGAAAGTTACTGAAATATGTGGCAGACGTTAGCTCTACTCGAACTGTTACCTTTGTTTTCTTATTTTTGCTAAGAGACAGCGGAAACGCTGGGCAACTGTAAAGTGTACAAAAGAACAGCATTGCTGGAATGGTAGCTTTTTTCTGCTGCTTGAATTCAATATCAATTTTTACGTTTATTTATTATTTCATGCAGCTTTCCCCAGACCCGGCCGCAGCCCAGCCGGGCCTTACAAAAACCATAAAATATCGCAGCCTGCCGAAATCAGCTGCTTCGTGCAGCTTACGCTGCGGAGGATTATTTGTGTCCCGGCGCGTTTATGGCGATATGAATATGTGATATTCAATGCGTGTCAACAGCAACTAGCACATGATGTATGACTTGTATTGATAGCTGTGTAAACAGTTGTAATTAGTGGATCAGGGCAATCCATTCCGCCTAAGTGCCCTGCGTGCAAGCGGCGCTCCAGCAAATACATCGCAGCTATAAATTCCGATTTGATCGCGCTGGGTCGGCCGTTTTGGTCGAATGCGACCAATATTCAAACACGCGCCGATAGAAAACGTGTGGCTGGCTCTGTACAGCGCCAGCTTTGTTTGGAATAAAGGCGATATGTTCGCTTTGTAGTTAATTAAATTTTGGTTTTCGCGGCATGACATAGTGCTCCACCATGAAATTCATTATGGCGGCTGCTGGAAAAAGCCTCGTCGAAGTTTGAATAGTTCTGAAGCTTCCTAACTTCCAGGTCGCTCAGATATCATCAGCTACAGCTATATTTACAAAGAGCGGATGCTGTTGGCAAGTGGGACCGATGCCTATAAAGGGAAGAAGTTTCATTACGGTCTCGATCATGGTGAATCGAAGGTATTGGGGAAAACGCAACGTTATTAGCTATCAGCAGCATTGAGCCTCCTGGATATTTCATGCTATCATAAAACAATAGCTCCTCTCGCCATTTGGTCTATTGATCGATAACGAGAATTTTACGATGATATTTCTTGCGCCGTATTAATGTTATGTGTAGTAAACAGAAGATTTATGAGGGCAGTTAGATTGTTGGCGTGGCTATCAACACGCGGTGTTATATCACGGGTTTAAAACAGTTTCATTACATCCAGGTAAATGACAAAGGGGATAATGGGACACTAAAATATACATCCAAATACTGCAATGTTACGTCCTGCTAAATATGGTTTTAAAACCTATTACAGATGGGGAGTGGCTAAAGCTTGTAATAACTAAATATTGAACTAGAGGATGAACGTAGACTGATTTAATATAACGATATTATTAGAGTTAACTGTATGCAAGTTTAGAGTTTCAGTTATTTGACTAGTAAATTGCTGGGTTTCCATCAACCGTCAACATTGATAATTGAAGGTCTTTATGGTGCTCTAATGAATGCAAGCACTGGTTTTGAAGCAGAAATATGTGCTCATATAATATCTATAAACACGAGACATAGTTTTTGGGCAATAAGCAGTGTGTTACTAACCGATTGTGATTAACGGGGCAGTTGAGCAATCCCCGTTAAGCGGTTACCGAGTATCTGTAACTATGCTTTTCGGAAGAGCGGTTAAGGTTAACTGTGTTTCGTGGTGTCCAAGCCCTCGCCGCAGTTGCAGGCGTCGCCGTCGTCATCGGTTTTCCCAACCCGCAACAGACAGGGGAGCCACGAGGTGCTGCTTTAGTCACTTCATACCTTGCGTCTCATTGCATCGCGATCGTGTCGCGCACCCTGCGCCACACCAAGCCCTTGGGTACGAAGATGAGAAAAATTGGAAGCTATACTGAAGAATGGGAATGGAGTTAGTCATATGTGGTAGGGCTATTTTGAATTCAGATGATGAATATACTGGAGAAACATAACCAATAAGGTTTTTAAAACAGAAGAACTGGTGCAACGCTCTTGCGGAAAAAAGGAAATGTAGTAAATAGCATACGATAGAATGAGCAGTGGCTTTATTAGCTGCTGTAAAAAATAGCAAAGTCCACTGATGGAACTTAGAATTTTTATAGTATTGTAGGACCAGGTTATTCCTTGACTAGAGATGGAACTTGCGGTTGTTGCTATAAGAGATAAGGTGAGTTGGCCAGGCCTAACCAATTCTTTACAGGCAATTTTAGCCTTCGTCTATCGTTACCAATGAATACACTTTCATGGTTTAAAGTATATTGATTTAAAATAATAATACAGAAGCTTATATACAATTAAATGCGTGCCGTGTTTATAACCTGCTATTAAAATTACGATCGTATGCACTTAAGACAGCGTTGTTCACAACTCGACCTACTACACTTCCGTAATGCAAACCTTGTCAAAATGCTCGCTGTAATAATTCGTAATATGACCTAGTGCGTTTGATGAAACTGCCCAGTCTTTCTTTGTTTACAAACACTTAATTGGCACGCTTTCACTAGTCCTTGTAACCTACTTGCAGGCACTTTTGTGTTTACACGGTTTCAGTTCGTTTTACACTTTTTATGTTAAATTCGTGGTCAAACAAAAGTTTGAACAGCTTCAATTGCCATAATATTTCTTTGTTTGTGTATTTATGGTATATATAGATTACAAGGAACCTATAGAAACGCATGCTATTATGATCTTACTAGATAAGGAATTATGGAATTGTATTTACAACCACAAACATCCTTTCAGGTCTAAGGTTAATTGACAAGTCACAAATGTAAATTTAGTGATAGGGCTAAATGTACTTTCACATTAAATTTACCTAAAGTGCCTTCTGCAGATTTTTTATACTTCCACCTAATTTACTAGTTTCATTGTCCAAATAGGCTTGGATTTTTTATGATTATTCCTACCCTGGTCACGAGCACTTCCCAATTCTGATCTGGCAATTCGTCCATTGCTGCTAGGGGTTGAGGGTTTCCAATAATGGATTTTCTTTTAAAACAGCTAGAACAGGGACCAGTCGTTGAAGATGGTTAGAATCGTTTAAAATTAAACTCCGCATTGAATTTGGCGCACAAATAGAGGAGGAAGGGTTAGTATTTTTATTTAGTTGAGCCCGGCACGCTAAAGAGAGCGTGGGATAAGATAAGTCATTTCAGTGTGAGTAGTTGAAAAGCAATCATCACGCTCGTCTCGTGCACCAAGTCTAAATAAGACGGGATATTTTTAGAGCTGAACATGGACAGTCAAGCCTAGGGATTTTGTGTTTGTGTTGTGCATACCGTACCGCCGATGTCATTTATAGTTTATTGTTTTACATTGCGTGTGTTATTTTCCGTTAATTTTAAGTGTGCTATAATAAGATTTTGTACGCGTTCGCAGTGCAGTAACACCTTGAGCGTACCCGTATGTCATTATTGTTTTTCTCTGTAAAATTCTGTCGCGTATGCGGAATTCTTAAGAATAATTTGGAAATTACTTGCGGCTACAGCTGCAAGGTAGACCCGCTTAAATGTAATAATATGAATCGTACCTTAGTAAAGCTCTTTTCTGCTTTATGTATTGTTATTTATAAAGCGCAGTGCAGTTGATCGTGTTTTGTAGCTGAGGAGGCATTCTCAAAGGTACAGAGATGAGGTAAGATACTGATCCCGGAGTTGAGCACCGTCACATTTCCCATCGCCAAAAGGTCTTGTATGGAGACATTTTCGACTGAATTTAAAACATGCACAAAATCATTTGTTCCGCCCCATACCGATGAGCACCCAACAAGCTAGTTACATGTTGTAAACGGGCATATACTGGTAACAGAGGACGGGTAGATATTCCATTGTGTTCGAACTTTGACCAAGCGGATTTTGTTGTATCTTGCAGGGAAGAATTCGATTCTTTTATTAAGTAGTAATTTCAACTTCTTTTTGTTATCAGGTAGAATAACTTTTGCTCCTTGGGTCGATTGCTCAGTCTTGAGTTGAATGACACTTCTAAGTTAGTCTTTGTGGAATCTTTCTTTGAATTGTATTTTGATAGCGATAAATTTGATGAACATACATAGACGAAGTCAAGCCATTTTGATCTGTCGCAAGGGTGGTAATGGGTCTCTTATTGATGACGTAGGTGACTTTAACCATGCAGCAGGTCCCCAGTTCATTCTTCGTCAATGTGGCTGAACCTTAATGGTTCTAAGTAGACGTTTTCTGATACCACCATGATGCAGTGAACGGATAGTTTAATAGCATTTAAGATATTAATAATTTGTATGGTATTACATTGCAAGTCCCAGTCAACGTTCTAGGAATAGCGGTAAGACTACTATATGACATGACTATTGGCTAACCTTAACTTTCTTTGCAACTGCTCGCTTTTCAGTTAGGGTTACGATGGAAATGGAGACAATTTAAAGAGACGTTTGCCGCGCGACCGTAAAAGTTGAAGCCACTTCTCTCTAGAATTTTCACTGCATTCGCACAAGGTTGGAAGCGTACGTCTTCGGTGTTATTGTAGCGCTGCTCACCATACGTGAAAGCACAATGCTCGCTCACTTTGAAGTTATAATCGGCGAAGTGTTGCGGAACGTCAGTCTGCGTTCACGAGCGACAGCGAAGTGTAAACCAAAAGTTATGTAAGCATAGACAGTTCCAGAAACTGCGAAAACCTCAAGTAACACAAAATACGCGGCGAACCCTCTTGGAACTTGTAGCGTGTTGCGGGGACTGGAAGTCTGCGATTATATTTCACCCGCATACTCGCAAATTAGGTTAATTTGACATATCCCTACTTCTAATTTCGGATTAAAGTTTGTGTACCGAAAATTATTATCCTCCAAGCTGCAGGGCTCCGTTCGGGGCTTCGGCAACTCGCGCGATTTATTATTGAAAGATGAGGAATTAGCTTCACGGCTTCGATTAAGGTTTTACATCTCGCGACGATTGCGGCAATTAAGGTTAGTTGCTTCAGAGCTATCCCAAGCGAAAACTGACAAAACCAGTTACGGAATTGTGCGAGGAGTGGAAATCTGCGACATTTCCGATGCCCGAATTGTAGGCGAAATTCGGGGACAGGTTCAAATTTTAATTAAAATTAATTCGTTAGAAACTCGTTGGACTGCGCCTTGCTGGCAAGACTCGGGAAATCCATCATACCGGTAACGCGAGCGGAACAAAAAGAAACAGACTTATGTTAGCAATTAATAAACTCGGAACTTTGTTGCTTGCACAATTAACAAATTACCGAACAAGTCGGAACAACTTGCTCGAAGTTAGGTCGTAGTTTTGTTGGCCTCTGATGAATTCCTCCTAGACCCCGACATCCTGAATTAGAGAAACATAACGTTAACGAACGATCCGCGCCCCGTCTTCGCCGTATAATCAACGTTGTCAATGATTAAGTTTCCACGAGCTCCACCGCTTTTCCGGGCAATAATCTTTCATTCATCTCGGATCGGGCGCGCTCCCCGTCTTTATTAATAAAGTAATAACCCGAAACTAATAATCAAGTGGCCCGCGATCGCGCTTCCCCATTTCCAGGTTCCCGGCATCCGCTGCACAGACTGAGAGTGTCGAATAAATGTAATAGAACTTCAGTTAACAACTTCCATTTCATTGAAAACGTGACCGGAGTCTTTAACTCTCTGCACTGTTTCATCATGACCTCTCCGTGTCTTCGCCCGCCGTGATATCCGGTTGCGCGCAACCCCCTGTTATTAAAGGTCGGCGTATGAGGAAGTTATCTAGATGATGAGATAAGCGTGGATTTTTAATGAAAGCTGGGAGGCGGGCCTTCGCCGGTTATTAGGATGTATGTGTTTCTCCCGTGGCGCAAAGTGACATAAAGGGGATTGTTTAACTTTTACCGAGCGACCAGATTAGATATTTTACAGTTATCGTGCGAAATTTGCGTTTAGAGGTGTGCTTCTCCTCATATTGGCGCCGTGTAATTGAAAGTGGTATTTATGGTAATTCCGTGCTTTCAAATACCGTTGCAAACTTCGCCTAGTTCGGGAAGCTCCTTCCGCTTCTTAAATTGTGATGAACGTATGCTGAAGGGGGGACCTGTTGACGTTTTCAATTGTTGCTCCGTGGATTTTGTGGCTGGTTAAAGCTGTCAGAACTCTATTCCCTCTATATTTATTATTTGAGCTCTTAAACCGACCCAGCCTGGGACTGTCATGAACGAATAACTCCTTTTCTTTATTTCTATCAAATTGAATCGGCTTCTCTACTGACTGTATTGTAACTATGACGTGACGAGTACTGAGCGTGGCGGGGTTAGACTTTTTAAATTTTCTTTTTGGGATATGAATGCGGTCTGTATATTCTGAGCTTTCGTCAGAGGGGCAGACTACCCTTAAATGTGTACGCATTCATAGCGTGTTTATTCAGCTCAATTGTTGGTTGTTGTCCGTTTCAGATGTAGACAGGAAAACGGAGCAAAAAAGGCAAGTCGTAACAGTTGTTTGTGGAGAACCTTCTACCAAGAAAAGTGTCATTCTATTTTTAGTATGCTGTAACATTAACATTAGTATGGTTGATTAAAATTTCAAATTTATTTACGATTCCTCTGGGTATCCGTGCTCTCAAGAGAACTGATGAACGTTACTGAAGTAGTTAACCTGTAAGATGTTTTATCAAGAAAATAATTGTTGGTTATTAGAAGGAATTCTGACCAGTTGGACAGATAGTAAATAGTACTATTCTTACTACTTGAAGTTCGTTAGATGAATGCGGCAAGCGTCATGATCAATGTTAAAGTAAGACACTCCTATGACGAAGGATGAGGAGCTGTTGCAGTAATATGTAGTACTATTGCTGCATTAGGATAAGTAGTGTAATGCACTCTCCGCATTGTATCTTTGAAGAGTCGTGGTTTTAGTAATGATAAATTTTACAAGTTCATTACAAAGCAAGCAAGAAGTATAATAAGTAATGCATTTATATGTACTATTCAACTTCAATTGACGATGTTGTAAATATTCAGTTATGAACATTCTTGTCATTCTTGCTCGTGAGCAAGACTCCATTCATATTGTAGGCCAAAAGTAGGAACAGTTATCGAGTCAGAATAGATATTCAAGAAAGAAGTACTGATTAAGTAAAAAGTAAGAAGTGAAACTTCATCGAGTCAGAATTAATAGCCAAGAAGGAAGTAGTAATTTTCACTGAAGACGAAAAGTGTAAAAGGTCATCAAGTCAGGATTGATAGTCAAGAAGGAAGTAGTCATTTTCATTGAAATCCAAAAGCTGGAAATGCGATCGAGTCAGAGTTGATAGCCATGAAGGAAGTATGCAGTTTTATTGAAGACGAAAGAACGAATAGTGATTGAGTTACAATTGACAGTCAAAAGGGACGTAGGCATTTTCATTCAAGACTAAAATCCTGAAGGGTGATCGAGTCAGAAGTTGTAGTCATGAACAAAGTAGGCCTTTTCATTGAAGACGAAAAGTATGAATAGTGATGTAGTAAGGGTTGATAGTAAAGAAATAATTAGTCATTTTCATTACAAAAGACAAGCTAGAAACGTGGTCGGTTCAGAATTGATAGTCAAGAAGGAAGTAGTCATTTGCACTCAATACGAAAAGTGTGAAACGTCATCAAGTCAAGATTGGTAGTCAAGCAGAAAGTAGTCGTTTTCATTGAAAACCAAAATTTTGAAAGGTGATCGAGTCAGAATTGATAGTAGTGAAGGAAGTATGGAGTTTTATTGAAGACGAAAAGTGTGAAAGGTGATCGAGTAACAACTGATAGTCAAGAGGGAAGTAGCAATTTTCATTGACTACGAAAAGTATGAATAGCGATAGAGTCAGAATTGCTAGTCAAGCAGGAAGTAGTAATTTTCATTGAATACGCAAGATGTGAAATGTGATCGAGTCATATTAGATATTTTAGAAGGAAGTAATAATTGTTACTGAAGATGAAAGGTATGAAAGGAATCTGGTCAGGATTGATAGTAAAAGAGGAAGTAGTCATTATCATTGCAAACGAAAAGCTTAAAAGGTGGTCGAGTGCGAATTGATAGTCATGAAGGAAGTATGCAGTTTTATTATATTCTATTTTATACACACAAAAGTGTGAATAGTGATTGAGTCACACTTGATAATCACGAAGGAAAAGTAATTTTCATTGAAAACGAAAAGTCTGAAAGGTGTACGAGTCAGAATTTGTAGTCATAAAGGAAGTCGATCTTTTCATTGAAGACGAAAAGTATGAATAGTGATCGAGTCATATTTGATATTTTAGAAGGAAGTAGTCATTTACACATTTAGACGATAAGTGTCAAAGGTGATCGAGTTAGAATTTGAAGTCATGAACGAACTGTCCTTTTCATTGAAGACGAAATATATCAATAGTGATCGCGTGAAAATTTTTAGTAAAGCTGGAAGTAGTCATTTTCATTGTAGACGAAAAGTGTGAAAGAAGGTGGAATCAGATTTGATATTTTACAAGGAGGTGGTAGTTTTCATTGAAGACAAAAAATGTGAAAGGTGATGGAGCCAGGTTTTAATATTCAGAAAGAAGTAGACGGAAAGTGTGAAATGTCATCGATTGTGAATTGATTTTAGCAGGAAGAAACAATTATTGTTGAAGATGAAAAGTACTAAAGGTCATCGAGTCAGAATTGATATTTAGGAAAGAGATCACTTTTCATTAATGACGAAAAGTGAAAGGTGATCGACGCAAAATTGACATTCAGGAAGGAAGTAGTAATTTTCATTGAAGACAAAAGTGTAAAAGGTTATGGAGCTAGAATTGATAGCAAAAAAGAATGTTTTCATTTTCATTGAAAAGAAAAAGTATGAAAATGGATTTAGTTAGAATTGATATTTCATAAGGAAAGACTAAAACTGTGAAAGGTGATCGAATCAGAATTCATAATATAGAAATAAATGGCCCTTTTTTTTGAAGAAGAAAGGTGTGAAAGGTGATTTAGTTAAATTTCATACTCTAAAAGGAAGTAGTCTTTTTCATTAAAGACCAAAAGTCTGAAAGGTAATCGAATCAGAATTGATATTTTAGAAGCAAATAGTCATTATCATTAAAGATTAATAGTGTGAAAGGTGATCGAATCATGATTGATAATCAAGAAGGAAGTGGTATTTTTCATTAAAGACGAAGTGTGAAAAGTGATGGAGTCAGATTTAATGTTTTAAAAGAAAATAGTTATTTTCATTGAAGATGAAAAGTCTGGAAAGTGATCAATTCAGAATTGATTGTAATGAGAGAAATAATCATTTTTATTGAAGACGAAAAATTTGAAAAGTGATCGAATCAGAACGGATAGTCATGAGAGAAGTAGTAATTTTTATTGAAGATCAAAAGTGTGAATGGCGATCGTGTTAAAAATTTATATTCAGGAAGAAAGTTGCAATTTTCATTGAAGACAAAAGTGTAAAAGGTTATGGAGCTAGAATTGATAGCAAAGAAGAATGTTTTCATTTTCATTGAAAGGAAAAAGTATGAAAATGGATTTAGTTAGAATTGATATTTCATAAGGAAAGACTAAAACTGTGAAAGGTGATCGAATCAGAATTCATAATATAGAAATAAATGGCCCTTTTTTTTGAAGAAGAAAGGTGTGAAAGGTGATTTAGTTAAATTTCATACTCTAAAAGGAAGTAGTCTTTTTCATTAAAGACCAAAACTCTGAAAGGTAATCGAATCAGAATTGATATTTTAGAAGCAAATAGTCATTATCATTAAAGATTAATAGTGTGAAAGGTGATCGAATCATGATTGATAATCAAGAAGGAAGTGGTATTTTTCATTAAAGACGAAGTGTGAAAAGTGATGGAGTCAGATTTAATGTTTTAAAAGAAAATAGTTATTTTCATTGAAGATGAAAAGTCTGGAAAGTGATCAATTCAGAATTGATTGTAATGAGAGAAATAATCATTTTTATTGAAGACGAAAAATTTGAAAAGTGATCGAATCAGAACGGATAGTCATGAGAGAAGTAGTAATTTTTATTGAAGATCAAAAGTGTGAATGGCGATCGTGTTAAAAATTTATATTCAGGAAGAAAGTTGCAATTTTCATTGAAGACAAAAAGTGTGAAAGGTAATCAAGTTAGGTTTGACATTTTCAAAGGAAGTAGTAATTTTTATTGAAGACGAAAAGTATAAAAGAGGATCGAGTAAGATTTTAGAAGGAAGAAACAATTTTGTTGAAGATGAAAAGTACTAAAGTCATCGAGTCAGAACTGATATTCACGAAGGGAGTGGTAATTATCACTAAAGACCAAAAGTGTGAAAGGTGCAGGAGTCAGAATTGATAGTCATGGAGGACGTAGTAATTATCATTGAACAGAAAAAGTACGAAAGATGATCGAGTAGAAGTGATTTTAGAAGCATGAAACAATTCTCATTGAAGATGAAAAGGCACTAAAGTTGGTGATCGAATTAGAATTAGTAGTCAAGAACGTCGTAGTGCGAAAGGTGATAGAAGAAAAATTGAAATTGAGGAAAGAAGTTATAGTTTTAATTAAAAATGAAAAGTGTGAAATATGATCGGGTAAGAATTGATTTTAGAAGGAAGATACAATTCTTGTTGAAGATTAAATGTTCTAAAGGTCATCGAGTCAGAGTTGATATTCAAGAAGTAGTCAATTTCATTGAATACGAGTGAGAATTGCTAGTCATGAGTAAAATAGTCACTTTTATTCAAGGCAAAAAGTGTGGAACGCAATCGAGACAGTATTGAAAGTCATGCAAGAAGTAGTCATTTTCATTGAAGATAAAAGGAGTGAAAAGATATCGAGTCACAATTGATAGTCAAGAATGAAATAGTAATTTTTAGTGATACCGAAAAATGTGAAGGATTATCGAGTCGAATTCATATTCAAGAAGGAAGTAGTTATTTTCTTGAAGACGAAAAGTAGGAAATATGATCGAGGCAGAATTGATATTCAGGGAGGGAGTAGTCATTTTTGTAAAAACGAAAAGTGTGACAGGTGATCAAGTCAGAATTAATATTCAGGAAGGAAGTAGTCATCTTTATTGACAATGACAACGAAAAATGTAAAACGTAATCGAGCCAGAATTGATGTTTTAAAAAGAAGAAACTATTCTTAGTGAAGATAAAAAGTATGAAAAATAATCTAGTGACAATTAATATTTTAGGAGAAAGAAAACATTCTCATTAAATACGAAATCTATGAAATTTTAAATTAAAAAAGGCAGTCTTACTAAAGTTTCGTGTTAAGAGACGCTAAAATATAAATTTATTTTGAAGACAATATGACAATCTCGATTTTATGTATCAATTATTGCGGAACAATTCTTAATAAATTATGTAAACGTCAAAATTGTATTGTTTACACTTTTTATTTTATTGTATTCTTTATATTTTTTGTTTTCTACGTTTGCTTAAAGTTCAGTAACATACAACCGTTTGTGGAAAACAATAACATTCCTTTTATTACTTTAGTACACACGAACAAAATACAACATATACAAATTTGTTAATATTAATTTAAAATACAAATACGAATTGTGAGTAGCCTGGTTTTCGATACTGAATTATTTATTAATAACAGACCTTGGAAACTATCCTCGGTCCTCCAATTTGCTCCAAAATGGTACAAGTCGAAATAGGCAGAAAAGTGATAAGTGATCTGATGTTACGTAAAAGTGATTTCGAAAACTAAGCTACTTGTGTTTATATAGGGTGCGCCTCAGTAGAAGGGATATTCCCTATTCTTTTGACTACATTAGGATTGTCCAGCTAAACTCCCTTTGCTCTATTGTAGCACAAGAGGTTGAAATAACTTCCGTCGAAAAGGACTTTCTCTTTTCGAACGTTTAAAACTGTATTATTCACCCGGATTGAATTTCCCTTTTCGTTTGGTTTATTGTCAGTTGGGGCAAAAGGGTTTTTTGGCCGATATCCCTGCGTTTAAGACATAGCTTCGGCTGTGCTAGAAATTGCATCGTGACGTTTAGACAAGTTAGTTTTGATTGTTCAACTCGACGACACCAATCACACTTGACATTATAGATGTTTCTTATTGTACGCGTACAATTGATACTTTTGCAGGCGTACTGTTTCATCTCGAACTCCACTTTTACTAGCTGATTTAGTACTGCACTTTAAGTCACATTTTAGTTTATGACCTTCTTTTGCACGAAAGACGTTTTCAGGCCATTCAGTACTGCTGCGCTACAGTATTCTATATATTTTGTGTCTTCTACGTTTGCTCTTCTTGAATATTACAGTTGTTTAGTTTAAACTTGGACTTCTAGTGTAGAATGGGTCTTCTTTTTTAGTAGGGATGTATGACTTTCAAAATTAATATTTGTAAGGGTAGTATAGATTCACTTCACATTAACATCAAGTATGGTGTGACTTAAAAGAACTTATCTACTACGAATTGCGTAGTTTAATTATAAGGTGTGCAAATCATCACTAGCTATAAAACTACATGTAGTTAATTTTGTGTTGCTGTAGTTAATTGATAATTCGTATATTTTTACATTCGCACCAAACGAGTTCACAGGATATTAAACTGCTTGAATGTTTAATAGGACAACTTATCATTCATCATTTCCTGCACAAAAAAGGTTTGATGTGGGTGAAACGACTGGCATAAAACGGAAACTGGACGATAGACTTTCTTATTTTTAATATCCACGTGTGCATAAGCACGGCCTCGAGTATTCCTGCATAAATATGAATTTCTCGAAAATAAAACGCGGCTCACAAGGCGCATTTCCGAATTAAACTGAAAAAATTAGGCGAGCAATTTCGGTTGGCCAGGGGCGGTGCTGCTCCTGCGAGAAGACTGACGGAGATAAGGCGACAGCGCGGTATAGAAATTAGAAATGCTGAAGAACGGATTATCTGGGGGGATAATTTCCTGCTTTCCTGAATTACATCTACTTTCTGGAAAAACAGGCATTTGTTACCGGCTAACGGCGCGTCCAAAGATATCATCAGATAATGCAGGTATTAAACATCCGTTTCATTTTCCAAATCGCTTTTGAAACTCCTCATGCCTGCGAGCGCGGCCGCGATTATTACTTTTTTCCCGCAGTTAAGGGCCTAATCGCCGCCGAAGTAATTTCGGCCGGGCAATATTGTTTCAGCCTATTAGGATTAGGGATCGGCATCGATCCGCTTTTACTCGCCTTTTTAATATGCAGATCTTTTTCGAATCAGGGAAATTCAATTTGAACTGCCGCAGCCGCATATGTAACCGCGCGGCAACAATATGTATGTAAATTCGCTAAGATATGTAGGGAATTTGCTTTAAACGTCAAGTGTACCTCGGAATTCTTCCTGCGCGACCTGCGCCGTCTCCCCGGAAGGGTTGTTGCTGCTTCGAAAACGCAACCCTTATGATATTCGCGGCACACGCGACGTCTTTTAACCGGATTAACTAAATTTGCCGGAACTACCACCAAGTTAGTTGCTGCGCATTCCTCAAACTGGGGCAATTAAACCGCGATTATTCCGGCTGTTTTTTTTTCGCTCGATGTTAAATCGAGCAAGCTTGTGGAGAGTCTTGTAATTACAAAGAGAATTGAGCTACTTTAATTAGATTTTTTTTGTGAAAAATAGTAAAACTTACAGCAAAACCCGACTTGAACTTCGTGCATGTGCAGGAGCATTCATAAATTCCACCATAAGAAAAGAGTTGGTAGAGTTTGCGGAAATCTAGATGTAATCCATGCAACTCATTATTTTCTTTAGCATTCTTGGGAGTAGGCTATAGAAACACTTGTGGTACAGCCGGAACACTAATGATAAACGTGGAATTAATGGAATATTGCAATTGATTATGTAACTAGCACAGTTTACGGACATAGCGATTTGCTTTCTTCATCGATTAAGCTAATGAAGATGGTTCATGTTCGTGCTCGCGCTCGAAAGGTTACCTTAACATATCATCACATTAAAAATAATGATTAATGACAACCTCTACTTGGTATTAGACATTGTGAACCCGATGCATAACATGATTTATAGGTTTCTATTTAAGGAGTTTCAACCTTCTGTACAGAAATAAATTCCAATCAAAGTTCTAAGTACTTTCCTTGCAAAATTGCGCCAAAGGGAAGATGCGCAGAAAGTCATATATTTCCAGAATGCGCCTCACAATACACAATCGTTTGCATTATATTTATAACTCGGAGGATTTTGTCTCTATGCATTAAACTTTTCCCATCTTCAACTTTGTGATGTATGCAGCTGGCTCCATTTTAACTTGCATTGCTACCGATTATATGGCCCACATCAGATGAAAACAGGTATGGCCAGATGACGAGTCAAACGTGAATATTGGCAATTATTTGGCATCACCTATCTATAGCAGTTAACGAATTATAGCGATTATATTGATGTGGCTAACCTAGCCAAGTTACAGCTTCATATATTTCATGTGATAATAATAATTGGACCATGTCAAAGAAGATAAAAACCAAATTATATGTGATTCACTTAGAGAAATAAAAGCCAGACAAATAGTTGGTGTAAACCACACACTTACTAAGAGTTAAGATACTGCGATGTCAGCTTGTGCCCCACTTAGAGAAATAAAACTCAGACAACGAGTTGGGTTGAACCACAAACCTACTAACAGTTAAGTTACTGCGGTGTCATATTGTGATTCAGAATTACAGTTAGGCAAGGAATGATCTGTTACAGCAGTCCCCCTGATAATTCCCGGAGCTACCACGCGCACTAGGCTTTGCTTTCTTACCTGCTGCCCCCCGATTCAGATATCTTTTACATAACTTACCAAAACCGCCCCATTGAAAGTTGCAGAGAGGACAAAAAATGAACAAGTCTCAATTTCATTGACAGAGAAGCCTATACTCAACCGAGCGTTTAATTGGTTGCTGCCCTTTCAAACCCCAAAACGTAGATTAACCCAAACAGATTTTGAAATGAATTTCCCACTGTGCCCCAACATGTGTCTTTTTGTTCCAAAGTGCTGTAACGGCATTCTAATATCGCCTAATCACCATGTCATACAAATTATGATCGCTTTTTACCTTATTAGGCTGCCTTGTTATGGCTGCCACGTCCTGTACTAAACTAGATGGCATTGCAACGTCCAGATTTCGCTCCAAAGAATATCGCGGTTTACACCAAACACAAAACAGACGAAAACTTTCGTTAATTCCTGTAAGTACAAATAATTCTCTCATCTTTAGCTAGTAACCTAGGAGTTTTACCTGAAAATAAATTAAAAAGTTACGTTCGCGCGTACCCGATCCCTTTACAGTACACACACTAACGAACAAAGAACTGAACTGGCTAGGGTGTGTATGTAGCTCGAACGTAAGACAGCGGAATACTAAAACAAGCTTATAAGGCGGGGACAGAACAAAGGACATTGATTGGAAGACAAAGAGATATGGAACGAGACCTTAGTAGAAATAGCATCATGAGAAAGAATAAGGATGGAAGTGAAGAAAATTATACAAAATAGGAGCACCTATAGAAGATGAACAAATAAGTACACAAGAATATATCACGCAAATTCAAACTGGCGTGCTAACAGTCAAACTAGGACGTTGATGACCGTGAAAAGACTCGCCGTGGTTCTTGCTTCGATGGCGTTTATAATTAGCTCCTGTCCCATTGCGTAGGCTGAAGGATTTACAACCCCTGGCTCGTCTGCCCGATGGTTTGTAATTCCTAATTCTTTAGATACGCCAACGCGCCATTGTGTCTTGCGACCTCAACCCTTCTCTCAAGACAATAGCCCATTCGTTGAGGCGGATTTCCTGCAGTTCGGAATCGACTAAGATGTGTACGAATGTGTACTAAGTTATTCGGACATTGCGTTGTCAGAGCTTGTCATACTCTTGCGACTTTTGGCGACTGTAATCTAATATATGGCTGTCATGTTTTCACCGGATGTTACTCATCCTTGGAGGCTTCTTCCTCCAATCCTTTCAACGGGGTTATTTATGACAGAAACTCTATAACATTAAGGTGATTTCCAATACAGACCACAACTGTTTCTTTTCGGAACCCTTTTCATTATGAATTACCTTTTCTTCAACAGAATTCGACATATGTTTTTTCCAAATGAGCGTGAATATACTGTTACAAATGCTGTGATTGCTAACCTATCAGTTAGTACCTCAAAATAAATGCAAGAGCTTTTCTACTCTCATTATCCAGAAGTAGCAAACCTTAATTGAAGCGACCCAGAAAGCATCTTTAGTAGAACTTGAAGTTTTAAATTATATTTTGATGATTAATTGCATGCACCAGCAATGATAAGAATCCATCTATCGCATCGATCTCCATTAAAGGGTTATAAAACTTCTTCCTAACTGCTTTATATGAAATCCACGGTGGGAATTCACAAAATCTGTGGAAAGGAATTGGAAAGCAGACGGGAATATCAATCAGATCCAGCTGTTGATTTCAAAAATATCTGCTTTATAGTTGTGTATGAAACGAAAATTGATGGCGATTGATAAAAGCGCAATATCGGCTGGTAGTGGAAGAAGAGAAAAACCATTAGAAGGGGTTGGTTTGAAGTAGCTTAGTGTAATTGTACTTCTTGGATAATGGAACTAATTTTTACGTTAGTTTCTTTGTAAGTTTTATGAACAATTTAAAGGCGCCTACTGAAGGGTACTTACATACAGATGAGGTATAAAATCGTACAGTTCTTGGTTTTCCAGTAAATATCTTTCCCGGAATTGTAATTTAGCGCAGTTAGAGGGTCGTTGTCTAATGAAATTGTTCCAAGGTGCAGTCTACTATCCAGTATATCTTCCGGCATCGACTGTTAACGGTTGGCAAATTGCTCGGCATTACGGGTTGGCTCGTCCCACGAAATATGTGGTGTCAAAGCCAGATATGTAGCAGTTTAAACTAGTAGCGTGTCTCACATAAGGTTTAGTGCCAAAATTTATGTCCGGGTGTTACGAACCCATGTAGTCGAGTCCGAGGGTGCAGCATCGCAACTTCTCGTCAATATATCTCAGACAAATGACTATAAATTGAAAACTTTAATACTCCCTGACACTGACAAATCGTCGCACGTGTTCGAAGAATAAAAATGCCGGCCCTCGCCTACATCGGCGATAAAAATTAATAGCTAGCCGAATTTCGCGAGTCGCCGCGCGTATTCTAATAACGCGGCGCTGCCACCAGGAAATGGCCTATAAATCCACATCTGCAGGTGACATCGCCGGAAAATGATAGATGAAGGCGGTGAGTGCGCACTTGTCGACAGGCGTTGACGCCGCTCTCGATTTATATGCAGAAGAGCCGGCAGGTGCTGGCAAGGCGCGCCCCCGGAAATTCGCGAAAGGGTCAGCCTTCGAAGGCTCGAGACAACAACTACAATAAGACGTCAAATGAGGGTCGCCTTCTTGACGGCTCGAAACTTGCAGACATTATTAAACGCCTGTCCGGGCATTCGGAACGCGCAATGGTCGCCCGAAGGGCTGCTGCAAGCACCTAGTTAAAGCGAAATGATGGCCAAGGGTACGCGACACCTGCCTGCAGCTTTGTTTTATTGAGAAGGGCCTATCGGAAATTGCTGCGAGCGCTGGAACGTGACTTTAAACATCTTGATGAGCAAGGAGCTTTTACTAATTCAGCTCTTGGGCTGGTAATACGTATATGTGAAATATTAAAAAGCTTCCAATAAAGATAAAATGTAGGTAGAAATACCTGCCTGTGGTAGTCAATGGAAAACTGTGACTGTATTAAGATGCCGGGTTTGGATACGAATGACGAATGGTAGAGGAAAGTATCGAAGTAGACAAGTTATTGTATTAAAGTGGATAATCACTGATTAGCACAACGAAGAAAGGAAGATTGACCTATAGCGAGAAAGCCAGATGAGGTTCCAGCAAAAGACGTGTAATAGAATAATAATAGTAAGATTGCGGATACGAGAAAAAGCAAAACTTGACAAACAGATAGTTGATAAAGCAACTAGAAGCCAATGCATATTGTCATTGGCTGGACACTTCGCGATCCGGAATGAAGGGGTTTTGCAAGTTGTATAAAACGCATCTGAATAGGACTGCAGGAGATAAGAAAGAGAAGTCTGGTGGATGTGGTAGTTCTACGCGTAATACGGAGAACTACTGCAACAGCTTATAAATTATTTAACTCTTACTTCACTGGGTACAGCGCAGTCCGACATTGCAGGGTTTTGCCTGTTAGTACGGCGGCGTGAGTATCATTTCTTTGCCTTTCTTACTTTACTAGTTACAGCACAGCCCGACATTGCAGGGTTTTCCTTGTTAGTACTGCGGCGTTTGTATAAATTCTTTGCCTCTCTCTTACTTTACTTAATACTGCCCGACATTGCAGTAACTAGACTCAGACTGGCAGCCAGCCTTTCTTGGCGCTAGGCGAGCTACCAACAACCGTCCGACGTTATTTTCATACTTCGGAACACCGCAATAATTGTAAAAGTATGTAATACATTTACACTTGGTCCTAATAAAGAATAGTAGATCCCATGACGTTGTTTTCTTTCGCTGTTAGAACCGAAGGTCTCCAGCCCTTATACGACCTGAGTAAAGATAGCCCACGTACCACCGTTTAGGTTAATCATCTGTAACCCCGCGCAAGCACGCTGCCATAATTAGGAAACACACAAAGCCAAACAGGGTGTGCACCGTTACAAGGTATCCAAACTCTACCTTCGTACCCGCCTTCTCAGGGTGGAAACCAAGCTGTTTTGTCGTAAGCAAAGTCTATTGAGAAATTGCTGTTAGTTCGAATTCATCTGTCTAGGATCCGGCAATATATTTGCCAAGTTTTAAATTTTAAATTATCTCGCCCTGAAGTAAACGTCAGCTAAAGGGGGTTGCTGAAGTTGGTGAAGCCGTGCCTCCACCTGATAACGTTTAATTTGCTCGTGAGAGAACTTGCACGCAGTTGTACAGAGTACAGGCAAAGCACATTGTACATATAATAACTTATATTGAACTCACCAGATTACAGATCAATTTTGAATTATTTGAGGAAAATATCCATAAGGTGACGTCATGGTTAAATCATGCTTTATCAAGCCGATTAGGCTGGTCACAATCCAATCTGTCGGTTGACAATATTTTAAGCCCTCCCTCAAGGGAGGGTGGTAGCTCAAGCTACTGCCCTGGAAGCGAACACCCGAGGAACACATATCTAGTATAATAATAGTAGCCGATTTACTTATAAATACACGAAATATTTAACTTAATATGTCAACAATACTGGCTTGAAGGCCAAATGAGTCTGTAACTTGAAATAGTGATCTTCAAAGGGCTCCAGCTGTCTGGAGGCACGCCCGGCGTGATTACAGGGCTTTCTTCAGACCCGGGGATTCTCGGATATGTTCGCTGGCTCGACAGAAATACGGAAATTCTGTTGTTTTGCGTGTGCGAAAATGCGACTCCACAATCATTCGTTGGCGTCCAGGGTAAGTAGCCCGAGCTGATAAGAGTTTTTATTATCACTCCAGTTAAGACCGATGCAACCGCACTGCGTATAACAGGTAAGGCAAGAATGCGCAACTCCGTTGCTATCCGTTGCTTCTCTCAATGCGCCCCAAAAAGGTCGCAACCACGAAATAATGCGCCCAGGGCGAGAACCGGACGGGCTGCCCGCTGTGTTAAGCAGCAGGTCCGCTCTAGGTCTTATGCGGGATTGAGGAGTTCAAGCCGACGGTGTCGCGCAAGCTGCGACGATAATCGGAACTAGAATATGGCCTCTTCCATTGACCATAGACGAGAAAATCTAACGGTGTTTTAAACATTTTTAATAACAAAACAACTACCTTTCGACTTCTTTATGAATAGTTGGTGATTATTGTTGCTGCTTTAAGTGGGGTTGGATTTTAATAAATGTAAATGAAGAACTAGAAGTCGTCCCCACAAATTTATTTGATTTACAAAAGGTAAAAAATTATAATGTGTGTGACTAGTTTCGACAAAGTGTCATCATCAGACGTAACATTTTAAGGGCTAAGGGTAACAATAGTTGTTAAGTATTTCATAAAATTTGCAGCTTCGCTTGTAGTTGCGTATTGTACTATGCGCATTTCAGAACTCTTGCAGCGTACCTCCCCGCGCCACTTAAGCTCCGTCTGTCAAACTGACTGCACGCGGGAAGGTCCACTCCGAGAAACGCTAATTCATTGTTTACATGTTAAAATGTTCGTGTGTTAATTTATTGCAAATAAATTACCTACTTTGCTTTCAACGAGTGTATAATTTAGTGAAGAATAAATTCATACAGTCCACTACAGTTCAATCCGAGCTCGCAACCAGAAATTTCCAACATAGCGGAAAACTGGGAAGCTCCCCCACAATAGTCAATAGTCATTTTTCTTGCAACTTTATCTAACTTGACTATTGTTGCCCTTAGCCCTTAAAATGTTACGTCTGATGATGACACTTTGTCGAAACTAGTCACATACATTATAATTTTTTACCTTTTGTGAATCAAATAAATTTGTGGGGAAGACTTCAAGTTCTTCATTTACATTTATTATTGTTAATGTTATTATGACTTTTCCAAATAGGTCTTCTCAAGACGCATAAAATCAGGTGGGTCGTTTACTAGCGTAATTTCTCTTCACAATTCATCGAACGCTGAGTTATTGTAGTTCAGCGAACTCATAACAATATAAAGAACATTATTGTTCATAACGAAGTCCTTGTCTTCGCCGTAGTACTTGACTCTTCCTCATAGAAGTTTTTAAATCAGGCCACGCAGTGTAAAAGTATCCATTCGTGCCGAGCTTAAGCCCGAATTTCAATGTTTGCGTCTTTTTAAGGGGCCAATTTAAATTTACAATATAAAATACCCGCTTTAGCAGTCCTCGAGAACACGGCAGCGCTCTAAAATTTTATGAAGACAAAGCCAGCGCAATAAAGCCAAATGCGCTGGGGGAGATACTTTTTTTACAGCGCACTCTTGATTTCGCCAACTGAAAATAATTCTCAGTCAACTCAAATGAATCTTGAGCTCGGGCCATACGTCAGCCCGCACGCTCAGGACTCCTTTTTCCTTCGCGACACCGTACGAAGCACGTTTGGTTTTAGAATCAATTTAGCTTAAATCTGTTTGCATCTTTTTATTTTTAAACGTGATTCTCTCTCTTGGGCTCGTGCGGGGCGGCGGCGTGGGGCGGATTACCGCGAGGGCGGATTTCGGATCGCGACGAATTGGCGTTTTAAATCTTACCTCGGCATCCCGCTCGAGCAGTTTTATTCGGCTCTTAGGCCATGGCCTGCGGGTGGCGCAATGTAATTAGTTTAAACAAAAAGCTGCGTTTGAATACAGCCCGAAATTTGATTTACCTCTGCGAACTGGCACAAAGGCTAGTCAGAGGTAAAGCATTGTATATTACACAGCAGTTGGTATGCACCCGGCAAAAACAATAGCTGCCTGGGAATTGTCAGTCTGAGCGCGCGGTGTTTTGGAGAAAGGAGCAAAACCGACGAAAATACGGAGAACTAAGTACAATCGGTTCATGTTAGGAGAACACTATTCATTGAGCTGGAAATAAAAGTTCATGAGTTAGTCTTGTGGGCATACCGGTAATTGTTATTGTTACTTTCTGCCCTCTGTTGCTGCAGGATTAATGTCTGTTTGTTGATGTGAACCTGTATCTCTGTCCCATTTTTTAACATAGGTAACTTACCTACTTTGCCATAGGTCAATGCATTCAACTAATCATTTGGTCTCATCCATGGGATCGGTAACACCCATTTCAGATGAGTTTCTTCTACAACACCATTTGGTAGTTTATAGTTTTGACATTAAATGTCCCTGTATCTTCGTTTCTCTTTGTTCGTGGATATTCCAATATTGTAATAGTTATTAATATTGATATGATTCTCTCAAAAGCTTCTCTCTATAGGTATCGTTGTCGCTACTAACAATGGATCCGCGGTACTTGAACTGGGTGACTGTCTTCACGTTTTCTCCGTCAATGTTGATGGCTTCAACCTTTTGAGGCCCACACTTTATGTACTCTTGCTTGTAATAATAAACGTCGTGGTTATCAACAACACTTCAATCAAATTGAGATACTTTCGACATATATACAGGGTGATCTACAGTGTCAGATATAAACTTCGACAGATGATTGCTGACGATATTATAAGTACAAAATTGTATATGATACACAGGGTTTTACAAAAGTATGTCAATATTTCTGAAATTTTACCCAGGCTATAGTTTTACATTATGAATAACTTTTTCTAATAACATTTTGCGTAATATGAACACATAAGGTACTTTATCATGATTTTTTTTAATAACACGCGGTTTCTTATTCTGCTTCTTGCTCCAAAAAACTATGACGCCGGCACCCTAGTGATGGCCACTTTTAAGGAGTCGCTTCTAGGATACTAAGGAACGTTTCTGCCAAAATCAGGACAATTTTTTATAGGTTTTCTTTAAAATTCGTCTAATATGCCTGATCTAACGATATGTAGCATGTAAAAGATCCTTTGCTAGGGTTAGAAATCCTTAATCTTGGCAAAATTCTAAGTAGCACTTTGACCATATGGCCATAGCAGTCGGTGTCTAAGGTACCTGGTACTCCGCATGCCTAAACATTGTCCATAACAAACAAACAAACAAAGAGCAAGTGGTTTTGCCCCAGTGTGAATTTCAAGTAGCTGTATTATCTTAAGGAAGCGTTTAACGACAGAAGTTCATATACGATTTTTTACTTAACAGCAATTATCTGTCGAAGTTTGTACCCGACCTTGTAGATCACCCTGTACAAAGCAATGCACAAATAGGAACGCAATTATATACTTTGTGCGATTATTAGCAGGAGTACCTACAGTGAAATGACGCGTCAAGTTAGAGCTCGGTGAAGCACCACGTAAAGAATCGGCTCTTGCTTTGATCGTTTTTATACTTACTTTTTCCCATTGTGACTCGTCTGCCCAGGTGGTTTGGACTATTCTGTAATGTGCTAACGGCCATTGTGTCTTCAAGGGTTTTGCATCAGCGAGGGTATTTATGACCCCTCCCCGACTCGCTTACTCGGGAGGTCAGGAATTGCTTCGTTCTTCTGATTGCGCAAATGGAGTTATTGTTTCTTCGAAGGTTTTATGTGTCATCGGGTCTTGTTAATCACACAAAAAAGGGTGCCTTTGTCGATTTCAAGCGCACCTTCTTCTAACATATGAGGGTTTTGTGTTCACCGGAACTTCCCTATTCAGCATTTATGTGCTTCAGTATTTAGCCCGTTTCGTGGCGGTTATTCATTGCTGCTGTACAGGACATTTTGTGACCGCTAGATACTTAGTCTTGTTGGTGTTAGGTCCCATGCCATATCCATGCAACCGAGCCTTTCGCTGTTGCGTTAGGTCTTGGAGTTGTTGCCACACTTTCTTCACTAGAAATATGTCGTCAGTGTAGAGAAACGACCGCGGATATCTGGATGTCACTTCATCTACAGCATTTTCATGAAATTGGCAACCGTTAATTGAAGAAAGTTTGAGTTTTAACTGCATGAGTAGTTCTTAAACAGAAGTCTTTAGATAAACGTAGAAGTCCAGGAAATTTTGCAGGTTCAAGTTCAAGTTTTACTAAAAATCTCGTTATCGACGTTTTTCTAAAGTAGAGCTTCCGGCTGGGAGAAGAAAATAAGACCGTTTGCGTCAGATTTAACAGTCCAAGAGATAATTCTCCGGACCCGCGGAGCAGGAAATAACTGCACCTAAACATAACTTTACGAGCCGATATAGAAATGTCCAAATGTCTCAGCCGGGCTGAGGAAGTCGGAATTTAGTGGGAGGCGCGGCACGCTAGATTAAGCCCGTGATGGCGAAAAAGCAAATCGGTATTGATGTAAAGGGCGAATGAATGCGCTTTATAGTGTGTATAAAATGTCATTACCGGCCCGTTTTCAGTCGTATTTATAGAGTAATAAAGTAAAATGCAAATAGCCGTGTTGAAATATGCAGCATGCCGTTAACTGCACCGAACCGGCGGGCATTTTAATATCGCATAATTGACTTCTTCGACGAGTGTCGGACCTGAAAGGCTTGGATGGATATGACACGTCTAGATGTGAATGGCTCCATACAGACCGACCTTCTTATTTCATGTTTTTGTATTAGATTAAAACAATACTTTTAATATACCATTACATACTAGAGCCTGTATATCGTATATACAATTAAGTCAGCGTTGGTTGGAATTGCAAGAATATGAAACTATTCTAAGTCTGGCTTCCACATAGATGGGTATTCGATGAGTTGATAGCATTCGAGGTTTAAAAGTTTTGTCAGGGGTGGTTAGAATTGTTGAGATATAAAAATAAAACTGTCATAGGCCTGACTTCCAGATAAATCGATAGACGGGTACTTTTAGTATCTTCGTATGCCTTTTGGTCTCACAAACGCGCAGCACAAGATTCCACCTGATTATTTGATTGAGACAATATGATTTCGTAGATTTAATGTTATTTAGAGTTTATTAATACAAATTCCAGCACCATAGGATTTCAGCAAATCGTCCGTAGTTTTTAAAGGTCATGAAATGTCGCCATTCCCTTGTTTGCGTACACAAAGTGCAACTAAAAATAGCCCCGTATCGATTTCACGTAATTCCGAAAATGTAGGGCGATCAATTTATAAAATAAGCAATTGTTTCGCTTCGGTGCCCCCCGAGGAGAATAATATTAGCTCGATCCGTATTTCAGGTCGATTGACAGAAACGACGGCCAAAGGCGTCGCCATTATTTACTTTCTCTGATAATATCAAGTTTTGTATGAGGATTTTCTAAAATCTGAAGTCACGCAGCGAGTACGCTAATTCGAACGAATTTCGGCCATAATAGTTAACCGCGCCGTTTCCGGGGTTAATTGAGGAACGGTCATTAGAATTTTCAGTTATATTAATTTCAGGCTCATTTCGAGCGGGGAATTTGCCACGATTACCGAGCAAGCGCCTGAAATTGTTCCGGTTTTCACCTGGTTGCGTCGTTTGCAACACGATAGCTCGGTGCATGCTATTTTTCTGTAAAATGATTTTGGCTTTTTCATTAGCTTCAGAAGCTTAAAGCTTAAAACGTCGGGGATTGCGCTATGGCGTTTCCACCAGCATGTTTATAATTGTTGAAGCAACAGAACCTCCTCAAATATACTGAAAATACACGGGCAGCTTTGAGATTTAATTTTGGATGCTGAAAAAGTTCAAACAATGCTTGTTTTTAGAGCATGCACAAACAGTTGTAACAAAAAATCAGCCCGGGGGTATACACAGTAGTATTAAACTAGCAATATGTCAATAAATACAGCTGGTATGATATTAAAAATTAAAAATAAACTTTGCTTGTTTGTTAATGTAACACCAGTGAAAATGAACTTCAGGCTAAACAAGTGCCCACATTTATGGAAATTAAAATCTGCTGAAATAGCAACAAAATTGAATTAGTTGTCTAATTTATACCTCCAATTAATAGTATCTTTGGACATTTAATTAAAAATCTCATGCGGAAGGCGCTGCAATAGTAGAAAAGCTCCTGGAATGTCGCTGAAAATCCCTTTCGGAGCCGATTTTTCGCGGCCAGAATTAGATTTCAGTTCGCGCGCATTTAAAGCGCACGTCGAGTTTAATTTTATTTCGCGGAGAAAAAGGGATTTTAGATATCGGAATATTTTCTTTTTTAAGACCTCTGCTTCGGGCTACAAATGTTGATTTTCTCCTTCTCAAAGAGCAAATCCAATTTAGTTTTGTTGCCGAGAATTTTCCCCAAAGTTGTGTTTCTGTTTTCTGAGCTTCTTCGATCTGTGTTATGGATTTAATGCACAAGTTTCTCGCGAAAGGGAAAGGTCTTTAATTGAATTTGGGAAAATATTCCGGGTTTTACGTAAGTGTTCTGGAAATTTTAAATCTGAATTGCGGCAAGCTAAATTAATTAATTGGAAGTTTTTAGTGTATTAATTTTTTTTAATAGTATTTTTTCAAATGATCTTTGCTACTACCGGATATATTTATTTTTGCTTTGAATTTTAGAAGGAACTTTAATGTGTGCTCGTAGAATATATTTATGGTGTTCAGCCTTGAGCTAAAAGCTCAAGCCCTGTTGTTGTTTATTTTACAAATTGTACGCTTGGCGGTTGCAGACTGAAAAAGCAAATTTATTTTCTCTTTTGGAGCACAAAGTGCCACATTTTGTATCGAGGTAACTGCAATACTATTATGGAGTTTTTTTGTAGAATCTGCACGATAGCATTAATTTCTTAAAAAGACAAACCTTGTAGTAATTTTTTTACTAAATGCCCCTACTACCCGAATTAATTGTAGTATAAAATTAAGTTTTTCCAAGTGTAATCGCGACAGTTTTCCGCTCCAGGCCGTCATTTCCTGTAGCTGAATGCTAAATTGTACTTAAATCACATCGCGCTCAAGTTTTTTCAGCGCTAACAGAAGCAATTTTCTGCTTCGGGCTGCTAAGGCCGAGGTTTGCTCCGGAATTAAAACTGTGACTCGATTTGGCTTTTAATTTCAGCAGAAAGGCTTCGTTAGTTTGCAGTTGCGGCGATTGCTTACAGCGTTTGTTGCGAAACAGTGTGGAACGGTTTTTTAACTAGGGAGTTAAGGCTTCAGGAAGCAGCCTGTTCGCAGAAGCCTTTATACTTATCTAAGTATTTTCTATGTTGCCCAATTAGTCGATAAATTGGCATCATAGTTTGCAAGCATTCCTCAGAAAGAACAGTTTCTATATTTTCTCAACTAACAGTCCTGTTTGCAGAGATTTTAGAACTATTTGTTGAATGTTTAGTTGCTTTCCTGCACACCAAGAGCTTTTTATATTTCTATTGGTTCTCGCAGTTTTCAGTGATGTTTTCAAGGATGTTACAAGGTTAGGAATTAGTGGTTCTATTATTCCTGAAATATGACAAATCTTGTAGACTATTTGCTGGATGTTTAGTTGATTTCTCGAAGACGAAGAGCTGCTCAATTACTTATTGGTTCGCCAATTTCCAGCAAAGTTTTCAGAGCTATCACAAGGTTACATTTTAAAATTAGTGCCTCCGTTATTTTTGAACGATGAAAAATCTTTGTAACTATGTTTGGATGTGTAGTTGCTTTTCTAAAGACGAAGAGCTTTTTCTATTTCTATTGGCTCTCTCAGTATTCAGTATCGTTTTCAGGTATATCACAAGGCTGGATTTTAGAATTAGTGGCACCATTGTTCTTGAACCGTGAAGAAGCTTCATGACTATCTGTTAGATGTTTACTTTCCTGGAGATAAATTGGTTCTCCAAGTTTTCAATAATATTTTCAGAAATGTTACAAAGTTAGATTGTGGAATTCTTGAAACATGACAAATTTTCCAAACTATTCGTTAGATATTTAACGGCTTTGATGAATATAAGGAGACTTTTCTATTTCTACTGGTTCTCCCAGTTTTCAGCAATGTTTGCAGAGATATTACAACGTTGTATTTTGGCTTTAGTGACTCCATTATTCGTGAAATGTGGCAAATCTTCTACACTATTTCTTGGATATTTAGATGCTTTGCTAAAGCAGAAAAGCTCTTTATATTCCTAATGGTTCTCCAGTTTTCAGCAATGTTTTAAAAAATATCACAAGGTTAGATTGTGAAATTAGTAGCTCCATTCTTCCGGAAATGTGATAAATCTTCTAGACTATTGGTCGGATGTTTAGTTGCTTTTCTAAAGACAACGACTTTTTTATATTTCTAATGGATCTCCCAGTTTTCAGCAATGTTTTCAAAGATATCACAAGGTTAGATTGTGAAATTAGTAGCTCCATTACTCCAGAAATGTGATAAATCTTCTAGACTATTTGTTGAATATTTAGTTGCTTTGCTAAAGATAACGAGCTTTATAGATTTCTAACGATTCTTCCAGTTTTCAGCAATATTTTCAAAGGTATCACAAGGTTAGATTGCGAAATTAGTTGCACCATTATTCCAGAAATGTGATAAATCTTCTAGACTATTTTTTGGATGTTTAGTTGCTTTTCTAAAGATAACGAGCTTTTTATATTTCTAATGGTTCTCTAAGTTTTCAGCAATGTTTTCAAAGATATAATAGATTCCAAAATTAATAGCTCCAGTATTATAGAAATGTGATAAATCTTCTAGACTATTTGTTGAATATTTATTTGATTTGCTAAAGATAATGAGCTTTTTATATGTCTAATGGTTCTTCCAGTTTTCAGCAATGTTTTCAACGATATCACAAGGTTAGATTGTGAAATTAGTAGCTCCATTACTCCAGAAATGTGATAAATCTTCTAGACTATTTGTTGAATATTTAGTTGCTTTGCTAAAGATAACGAGCTTTATAGATTTCTAACGATTCTTCCAGTTTTCAGCAATATTTTCAAAGGTATCACAAGGTTAGATTGCGAAATTAGTTGCACCATTATTCCAGAAATGTGATAAATCTTCTAGACTATTTTTTGGATGTTTAGTTGCTTTTCTAAAGATAACGAGCTTTTTATATTTCTAATGGTTCTCTCAGTTTTCAGCAATGTTTTCAAAGATATCATAATAGATTCCAAAATTAATAGCTCCATTATTATAGAAATGTGATAAATCTTCTAGACTATTTGTTGAATATTTATTTGATTTGCTAAAGATAATGAGCTTTTTATATGTCTAATGGTTCTTCCAGTTTTCAGCAATGTTTTCAAAGATATCACAAGGTTAGATTGTGAAATTAGTAGCTCCATTACTCCAGAAATGTGATAAATCTTCTAGACTATTTGTTGAATATTTAGTTGCTTTGCTAAAGATAACGAGCTTTATAGATTTCTAGCGATTCTTCCAGTTTTCAGCAATATTTTCAAAGGTATCACAAGGTTAGATTGCGAAATTAGTTGCACCATTATTCCAGAAATGTGATAAATCTTCTAGACTATTTTTTGGATGTTTAGTTGCTTTTCTAAAGATAACGAGCTTTTTATATTTCTAATGGTTCTCCCAGTTTTCAGCAATGTTTTCAAAGATATCACAAGGGGTCTTATTATTCCAGAATTGTAATAAATCTTTTAGACTATTTGTTGAATAACTAGTTGCTTTGCTAAAGATAACGGACTTTGTTGTATATTTTAATGATTCTCCCAGTTCTCAGGAATGTTTTCAAAGATATTGAGACTAATTTATTGTCTATTTCGTAAATTTAGCAATCTCCACGAACAGCGGAAGGCCGAGCAAATAGGCAACTGGTTCTGCAAATGTCTATTTTGTCGAATGCAGTTTTCTGCTTAGTACAGTTTCCTCCTGCAAGCTGCAGTCTTTCCGCCGATTGCAGTAATAATTGTCGCTAGATGGCAATATAGTTTGGCATTATTTCCTGTCCAAAAATTTTACAACGGAGTTTTTTGACGTTCGTGGCTGTTTTGTGCCGGATCTTTTGCCATCGGCCGTTTTAAGGCTTTCTGAGATGGGTTTTTGAGCTTGTGGGATTGCTAGCTATGTCAGGTTAATGCATGACAATCGATTTAGTCATATTTTGGACCCAAAAACATGCAGAGATGACTCGTTAAGTGAGCACATTTTTTGAGGTTTGTGTATATTCTAGCAGTTTTTCTGGTAAGGCATTTTATTCTTTGGTGGTTAAATTGCTAATTTGAAATGTATATATAGCCTTCACCCTACGGGCTAAGCTGTTCTATTAGAGTGGGAAGTCTTTAAAGTCGCTATTGGGCTCCCAGCTTCTGAGTGGAATTAACCTAGCCGCTCCTGAATGGAACGGGCATTGCCCGAGCAGCCTACCGTAGCCTCTCTTCGTGCAGGCAGAAGCAGCTGGTTTTAACGTCGCCTCTACCTCGTGCTGCATGTGCAGATTATGTACAGATTGGGGTTTGAGCCTAACGGCTTTCTGTTTATTTGATCTATAAATTCATATGCAATCGAATACATTGCTAACGGCTTCACCGTCTGTTATCAAGTTGTATTTTTATGTATGTGTAAAATCAGCTCCGGCTTCCAGCTGAGTTTAATTCAGGAGTAGGTAGCGTATGCTCAAAAACTAGCTGAGTGGATGGTTACACCACTTACGTTTGTTCCTTATAATTATCGCCATATCACGTTTGCTGGCTGGGAAAAGCGATTCCAGCATATCATAGTGTATACCGGCTAACATGCAGATATATGAATGTGAGATTATTCACGATATGAATTTGAATCATTACGTGTGGAACGCAGTAACGTATAGCATTAATTCAGTCTCCGGTTTGCTTTAAAATTAACTGCTATGGATATTTTAAGGTTTAAATTAATCCAGTTTGGAAAGTAGCATTTATATTTACTCAGCAAGGGCTGTGTTTCCATGCACACTATCTCAGGTTTGACTTTTTAAATATGTGATATAGTATTATTTATGTGATATAGTATTGTTTATTGTTTGTTGGTGCCAGTAATTACAATCGATTTTACTCTCCCCTGTTGTTGATCAATTACTTATTTGAATCATTATACGATATTTCGAACTGTGGGTTTCATTGATTATATTGTATTGTTATCTTTGAGCAATTTAATGCGGGAACATGGGCCTGAATCATTTGGCGCCCCTATAATAATTTATATCTATTAGTTTTGAACCTACGTCCTTCCACTGAGTTAGTACGAGTGCATGTGAAATATCGGAAATTTATAATGTAACAATATCACAAGGTTAGATTGTGAAATTAGTAGCTCCATTATTCCCGAAATGTGATAAATCTTCTAGACTATTTGCTGGATATATAGTTGCTTTGCTAAAGACAACGAGCTTTTTATATTTCTAATGGTTCTCCCAGTTTTCAGCCAGGTTTTTAGAAAAATCGCAAGGTTAGATTTTGCAACTAGCGCCTCCATTATTTTTGATTATGACAAATTTTCGAGAGAATTTGTTGAATGTTTAGCTGTTTTCCTGAAGGCAAAACGCGATTTACATTTCTATTTGAACTTCTAATTTTCAGTAGCGTTTCAGAGATATTATATCGAACTACTGCCTCAATTAACCCTGAAAACTGGCAAATCTTCGGAATGATTTGTTGAATGCTTGATTGCATTCTCAAAGGCAGATTTTCAAATTTCTATTGGTGTTCTCAGTTTTCAATAATGTTTTCATAGCTATCACAAAGTTAGATTTTAGTTAGTGCCTCCAATATTCGGGAAAGGTAAAGAAACTTTGAAACTATTGGTTGGATGTAAGATTGTGGAATTAGTGGCTCCATTATTCCTGAAATTTTATGAATTTTTTAGATCATTCGTTGGATATTTAGTTGGTTTGCTGAAGACTGAGACCTTTTTTTATATTGTATTGATTCTCTCAGTTCTCAGCACTGTTTTTAGAGATATTACAAGGTTGGATTTTGGATGTAATGGTTTCATTATTCCTGAAATGTGGCCAATATGCTAGAGTTTATTTTACGTTTAGTTGATTTTCATGTTTCCAGTGATATTACAAGGTTAGACTTTGGAATTAGTCCCTCGTATTATTCTTGAAATGCTAAGAATTTTCCGAGATATTTGTTCAATATTTAGTTGCTTTCCTGAAGACCTTCGTCCATTTATATTGGTTCTCCCAGTTTTCCGTGATTTGTTCAAATATATCGGAAGGTTAGATTTTGAATTTAGTGCCTCCATTATTCGTGAAATTTAGTCCTTAGAGCTGGATATAAATCAGTAGCCTATGAATGATGTAATTGTAGGTGATTGCACTTCAAAATATTGTTTAGACGGTAATATTCATGAGATTTTGCAGTTCTTATTATATCAAATTGGAATATTTGATGTAAGATATCAACGTAGATGAAAACATGTAAACTCCAATCAGAAATGTAAGATAGTTCCAGTCTGAAAGCTATAAATTTCATTTGCGTCGACTATTTATGTTTGACGTCGAAGACCAATAGCAAAGATTGGCTTAGTTTTTATCGACTCGAATTTAATTAAGACTCGTGCAAGTAGACGGAAACTTTTTCATTCTGATATTCGCGAGTGGCGAGTGTCTCTAATCGATAGCCGGCAGTCGTTAAAACTTCCTCAATGAAGTGCCATAAGTATCTCGGCGAGGACAGAATTTTAAGTCCATAAAGGCGAAATGAAGCGGTGACCGGCCGCCACGAGCTCTCGCGGGATTTTCACTTAATAAAACCCACAGTTTGAGCAAGTTGGCATTCGGCGCATCAATCATGGCAAATGTTTTCTTTCACGGCTCCACACACTTCCAAAACGAGGCCGGGCGCCGTGTCAGGATAACGTATCCAGACTTCATATTCGGGGAACATTCATCACTTTAATAGGAACTTAGGCCGCGCGAAGGATCTTTGAATTTTGAAGCGTGCGGCGCGATTTCGCTGTCAATTAGCGCCTGTGTGTGCGGCCAGCTTCGCAAAAATATGATTAGCGCTAATCGTTACCCGTAATTTGGCTCGCTAACAATTTGTGTTTGTTTCAGGTACGTGCTGCTGCGATCTCCGGATCCTGAGGGTTGTGGAGTTAAAGCTGTCTAGCGCAACCAGGTCGGAAATTCAATTGTTGCCAGTTTGGCGAAAATTTGTACTTTTACAGCTTGTAATAAAAATATTTGCAATGAGGTTGTGTTTTCAACATTAACGGCCGAGGGATATTTGATCCTATAACATACAACACAAATTAAAATTGTGAAAAACACTGTGTTTTAGTTCCACCTTAACGTGCTGGTCATTCGAGCCGGATTATGTGCCAACTACTAGATATATTTAAGATGTTTATCGAAATATCAGTATACGTGGTATTGCATTTAGATGCCAATTTTGACTAGTATGCTTGATCCATGAATTAATATCTCCTTAGACCATATTCACAACACTTTCTTTTTAGTATTTGGGTACTGGCTTTTAACTCAATATACAAACTTTAAAATTACTCTCAATCATACTCTCACATACTAGTTAACTGACCTATCTTCAAAATTAGAAATCTTATTTTACATATTGATTATTGAATCATTTTCCAATGAAGTCGCAGTGATATAAGCAATTCAATCATTTAAATTAGAATTTGGATTTCTGATTTACAAGTAGTAAGTAGTTAATAGTTTTATTTCAATTGGAGCGTTTAATTTCAAATTCTACCCTTTAACTTCGTTCATCTGAATGTCTTATCTTACAAAGGCAGAATTTCATATATTGAATTCGACATTTTATTCTGCAATTCCAATTTTGTAAATGTTAGTTCCCAATTTCATGATTTAGCATTTGATAACACCCAATTCTGAATTTTAGTAAATCGGAATGAGCTTATTCGAATTCGATTTTTTAACAAACCGCGAAAAAGCCTGGAAACCCAAATTTATTACCTGAATTTTAACTTTTAGCACAAAATATTTAGGAATCTCTCTCTATGTTATCAGTTTTGCGACTGGTTTCTCGCAGCTTTGTATATTTAGGAATCATTGACCAACAATTACGAATTAAAAACTGGAATTACTGGTAGATTCGAAATTCTAATTTTCGATTACAAATCGTCACAATTTCCAGTTTTATAAATGTACAGGGTGAGCGAAACTCGACGTCTCAGCTCTATTATAAGGAAAGGAAAAACCATAGAAAAAATATGAAAAGAGGTTCTTAAATCGAATTGAGTAAGGTCCATTTTAAGCAAAATTTTCATATTTTTCCATACTTTGAAACTGAGGTAATGACGTATCGAATTTGTTTTACCCGGAAACACCTATATTTTCGCATATTTAAAAAGAGCAAATTTTTCTGGATACATTTTGTGAAGAAAAAAATTTGCTACCTACTTTCGTTCAAAAATTATAATTGTAAAAAAAATATTATCAAAAATACGCAATTGTCACGATTTAAACAAGTAGCCTTTGGAAACAAATAGCAAAGTCGCATCTGTCAATAATTAAAAATTAGTAATTATTACTATTAGTTAGTATAAATTATTGATTTAACATTAACAAACACATAATATGTTACTACTATTACCACATAAGGAAACAAAGTATGAAGGCAATTGTCAATGTAACCACCTGCTACTTCGAAACACTTATCCAATCTCGGCCTTACTTCTCTCACTGAAGCCTTACCTAACATGTCTCTAGATAGTTCATCGCAAGCATTTGTGAAGTTTATAATCGTGATAACCATTTTTTTTCAAAAATTTTGGTACCGAACTATATTACATTCAACTCATGACAGGCTTGCCGAATCGAGTTCCTTGGATGGTCTTCAAAATACTGCAAAACAGTGGCAACAGTATTCCCAGAATCGACCCTTTTAACGATTTTTCTTTTCTTTCGAGAAGAAAATGCCTCGTTATTTGCACGTAAATTGCATTCCAGTCTTGCAAATATATTTAAGCTTGGAATAACACTTTCGAGGTATCTCTGGGCGTATAACTGAACTGCTATTCTAGAGTTCTTTTGAGATTCCCCATAAACTAATAAGATGTCGACTTTTTCGTTGTGCGTGAACATTTGTCCAAGTCAAATGACAACAAAACAGTATTTGTCAACCACTAGTTTAATTATTGACAGATGTGACTTTGCTATTTGTTTCCAAAGGCTACTTGTTTAAATCGTGACAATTGAGAATTTTTGATAATACTTTTTTTCACAAATTTGCTTAAAATTTTTGAACGGAAGAAGATAGCAAATTTTTTTCTGCGCAAAATGTGTTCAGAAAAATTAGCTCTTTTTAAATATGCCAAAATATAGGTATGTTTCAGGGAAAAACAAATTCGATGACGTCATTATTTCAGTTTTCAAATATGGAAAAATATGCAACTATGGCTTAAAATGGACCTTACTCAATCCGATTTAAGAACCTCTTTTCAGATTTTTTTTATCGTTTTTTCTTTTCTTATAATAGAACTGAGACATCGAGTTTCGATCACCCTGTACAATATAAAAATTTCGACTATCCTATTTGAAATTTTGTTAAAAAAAGGAGCGCGAATCTTCTAAATTTTAACGTTAAATGATTTTATAAATTGAAGCACAAAACGTATTCAGGAATTTCGTCTTCAATGGAATTCATAAAATTTTCACAACAATTTATCAAATTCCACTTTACTCCAATTTATGAAATAAAACTTTACAAGCATTCGTGCATTTAAACACGAAACCAATTTATGAATTTCAAATTACAAGTATTTATAAAATTAAATTTTGCAAGAGTCGTAAAAATAAATGGCAAAAGTTTACCTGGAATTTTACTTCATAAAAATTCATGAAAATAAACTTTACCAGAATTTATGAATATAAATACGATACGAATTTGTGAATTTCAACTCTGCACGCATTCATAAATTGCAACGTCACAAGCGTGCATGAATTTAAGCTTTAAAAGAATTCATTAAGTTTTACTTCACAAAAATTCATCCTAAAATGAAATGTTTCAAACGTGTATGAATTTAAACTTCAAAAGAATTAATTAAGTTTTACTTGACGAGAATTCATGAAATTAAACTTAATAATAATTCATAAAACTTTAAGAACGGTTTATGAAATTCCACTTTACAAGAATTCATGAAACTAAAAATCACAAGTATTCATGAATTTAAACATGAAACCAATTCATCCATTTTAACTTCACATGCATTCAGAAAATTTAACGTCACAAGAGTGCATCAATTGAAACTTTAGAAGAATTCATTAAATTCAACTTCACAAGAATTCACAGAATTAAACTTCATAGGGGTTCATGAGTTTAAATTTCAAAGGAATTCATAAAATTTTATTTCACAACAGTTCATGAATATCAATTTTGCAAGAATTCATGAATTAAACTTCACAAAAATTCATGAAATTAAACTTCACAAGCATCCATGAACTTAACGATGAAACGAATTCATGCATTTCAACTTCACTAGCATTCATAAAGTTCAACTTCATAAGAATTCATGAATTTAAGCTTCAAAAGAATTAACGAAATTTAACTTTACAAGAATTCATGAAACTACACTCCACAAGAATTCATGAATTTAAACATGAAACTAATTCAACAATTTTAACTTCACGAGCATTTAGAAAATTTAACGTCACAACAGTGCATTAATTGAAACTTTAGAAGAACTCATTAAATTCAACTTCACAAGAATTCACAGAATTAAATTTCATTAGTTCATGAATTTAAATTTCAAATGAATTCATAAAATTTTATTTCACAAGAGTTCGTGAAAATCAATTTTGCAAGAATTCATGAAATCAAACTTCACAAGAATGCATGGAATTAAACTTCACAAGAATTCATGGAACTAAACTTCACAAAAATTCATGGAATTAAACTTCACACGCATCCATGAACTTAAAAACGAAACCAATTTATGAATTTAAACTTCAAAAGAATTAATGAAATTTAACTTTACAGGAATTTATGAAATTACACTGCACAAGAATTTATGAAATTTTACTTCACAAGAATTCGTGAAAATCAATTTTGCAAGGATTCATGTAATCAAACTTCACAAGAATTCATGAAATTAGACTTTATAAGAATTCAGGAAATTAAACTTTATAAGCATCCATGAACTTAAACACGAAAGGAATTCATGCATTTCAACTTCAATTGCATTCATAAAATTTAACTTCACAAGAATTCATGAATTTAAACTTAAAAAGAATTCATGAATATTAACTTTACAAGAATTTATGGAATTACATTCCATAATAATTCATAAAATTGTACTTCACAAGAATTCGTGAAAATCAACTTTACAAGTGTTCATGAAATTAAACTTTACAAGAATTCTCGAAATTTTCAGAATTTATCCAATTCTAATTCCGAAGAATTCATGAAATTAGATTCCACAAGAATTCATGAAATTTTCCCAACAACTTATCCAATTCTACTTTACAAGAATTCATGAAATTGTACTTTACAGGAATTTGCGAAACGACTTCACAAGAATTAATAAAATTTTCGCAGTTTATCCAATTCGAATTCACAAGAATTCCTGAAATTAATCTATACAAGAATTCATAAATTTTTTTTAACAATTTATGCAATTCTACTTTACAAGAATGCATGAAATTTTACTTTACAGAAATTCGTGAAAGTCAACTTCACGAGAATTTATGATATTAAGCTTCATAAGAATTCATGAATTCCGAATTTACAAGAAATCAAGAATTTTTGAATTTAAACGTGAAACCAATTCATGTATCTGAACTTCAGTAGAATTGAAGAAGTTCAACACGAAATGAACTGATGAGCCTCAACGCCAAATGAAATCATGAATTTCAACACGTAATAAAATCATAAATTTCTGCTTCGAAGGAATTCATGAATTTAATTTCAAAAGAATTAATGAAACATGGAATGAATCGATGTAGTTCCTACAGAAACAACTTTAATGTGTCCATCCTTCCTCACGTGTTAGAGTTACCATAAACAGGTTTAACAAAACTCACTTAGTCATCTCCAAAACCATTTATTAGTATGAACTAACCGCTACAACTGTTTTTGCATATCGAATACGTAAACAGATCATGAAGTTCAACTTTTTTAACGGATTGCATATACCAAAACAATTGTAGCGGTTGGTTCATATTAATAAATAGTTTTGAGAATGACTAACTGAATCTTATTAAGTATTTTCGTTACATATGCCTGAATTTTAAATTTGAGAATTGAAGATTTTAAACAGCAAACAAGTTCACGAATTGCAATACGCAACGAGTTCGTGTATTTCTACATGAAACGAATTTACGAATTTCATTACCAATCTAAGTCGTGAATTTTAACACGAAATGATTTCGTGAATTTCAATTTCAAAAGAATTAATGAATTTCGATACGAAACGAATTCTTGAAATTATTAAAGAAAGGTAAACATCCTCATAAAACTAACTCATGAATTTCAACATTGTAAAATTAATAATTAATGAACTTCTACACGGCATGACTTGGTGAATTTCCAAAATCAATTCATAAATTACAACGTCAAAAGGATTTACAAAATTCAACTTGAAAAGAATTCATGAACTTAAACACGGAACCAATTCATCAATTTCAACTGCAAAAACATTTGTCAAATTCATATTAATAGAATTGAAGGAATTTTATACGAAACGAATTTATTAATTTCAGCACGTATTGAATTCATTTGTTTCCACGGCTAATTTGACCAGGAAAGCCTCATACAGATGCCACTCATATTTTGGAATGGAATGGAATTGTTAGTTGCAGATTTTTAATGTTTTTGCATAAAATCAGAATTCTAAAGATTTTGTTTGATACTGTCGCGTTTGCACCACAAATTTTAATCAAAAATACATATTTAAAAGTTGCTAGTAACAAACCTGAATTTATCTTCGTAATTGCCCATTATACAATTGGAATACTCGTATCGTGTGGATCTTCCAAAGTCAATTCCTGATTTAAACTTCGAAGCGGAATTGTGAAATTTCTAGTCTTGTAAAATACTATGTGGAATTGCTAAATGTAGTTTTCAAGCATTTTATTTATAAGTCTGCAATTCTAAGCTAATATGGTCAAATTTGGAATAGTCGGAAATAAATAAATTGGCATTACTAGTTGCAACTTGGGTTAAAGTTATAAGCAATTCAGTATTTTGTCTTCATCGACTCCATTTTCATTCCGGAAGTTTTTGAATTTAAGAATCATGTAAAATATTCCCTTTTTATATAGTTTTGATGCACACGATTTTATTAACGCATTCAAATATAATTATATGTAGTAATGTTCCAAAATAAGGCTGTAAAAACAAAGTCTACGCACATTGTCAAATTATATACTTTATTTATGCATATATCATGAATACATTGTAATAACACAGTGGAATGCAGCACCATCAAAGTTTTCTAACTCTAAAATCACAGCAATATTACGCGCTACAGCCTAAAAGCAAGCCCCAGCAAGTACGATTAATTAAAATTCCTCGTTACACAAATTAATTATTATTTTTCGGCGTCCCAATTTGTCAAGCGGAAAAACAAAAGTTGGGACCTTCGCGAAGAGTAGTTTTTATTGTTTCCATAATAAGACTTTAATTTTAGATACAGAAAATTTAATATCGAGTACAAGGAATTTTAATTAAAACACGAACTGAAGCTCCGGCCTGTCCTTCTGCAGCTCTTTCATGTGCTCCAGGCTCAAATCATTCCTGCTTATAAAGACAACCTTCAGCGCGGCAAAATCTTCGAACATGGCGGCTTCCAATACCTCTAACCCGTTGTTCTCCACGTTCAGAGTCTCGAGCTTTTTCAAAGCCCCGAAGGGAGCGCAGTCGAACACCCCCAACTTGTTGTCGCTCAGGTCCAGGCTCGTCAAGGACTCCACCTCCTCGAAAACGTCCGGATCCAGCTTCTCGATCGCGTTTTGTGCTAGAACCAAACTCTTCAAACTTGCCAGCCCTGTGAAGTTGTCCTTTTCCAAACCCTCGATGCTGCAGTTCGCCAGTTCCAAGCGTTCTAGCGATACTAAAGTTGCAAACTGTCCTGGTGCCAAGTTTCCGATAGGGTTGCCACTGAGCGACAAAGAAATTAAGTGAGTAAGGATGCTGACGTCGAATTCCACAACAAGGTTATCGCACAAACTCAAATGCTGCAGAATGGACTCTCCGCTGGGATTGAAGGTCTGAAGCTTGTTGTGGTCCAAATTGAGGCTCTTTAGCCTCTCCACGCTGAAGTTGATGTCATCCAAGTCGGTGTGCGAGAGGGTGAGGCTTTCTAAAGTGCTGAAAGCGTCAATGGTTTCCGGTTCCAGCTTCATTGCTGGTAACACTTCCGGCTCTTCATCCATGGGAATGTTGGTGCTGACTAGGAACTCCTCATGGTCGCGCGATATAACAAGTTCTTGCAGCTGAGGTAGGCTCCCGAGTAGACCAGGGTAGAGGTCGGAGAGTTTTCCGTAAATGTATAAGCGTTGGAGGTTAGTTAAGTGGTCGAACAAATCGTCGGTTAAATTGCACAGGTTGGGACAGAGCAGCCTAAGCGTGTCCAAGGCGTCTAACCCGTTGAAAATGTCTGGCTCAAGCTTGGCGATCTTCTGAGACGTCACTTCCAGCCGCTTCAAGTTCCCTAGACCATCAAAGACACCCGCGTTGAGCTCCTCAGAGCAGCCCCCCTTGACAGAAATGTCCTCCAAGAAGATGAGGTCCTCGAACAGACCTGCTTCGATGGGCGTGCCGGCGTCGAAGCGGATCTCCAGCTCGGTCAAGTTGGGGAACTTTTTCAGCTCACCTGGATCGAGGAAGCTGGACGTGGGCTCCGGAACCAGGAGGCGGGTGATGGCGCCATCTTCCACTCCCGCCACCTCGAACTTCTCCCAGTCCCCCGGCGACAGGAGGCAGAGGCGCAGGTCGATGTGGTTGTTGTAGCATTTCAGCTCGTTCTTGCCGTCGGCGTTGCGGAAGTAGATGAAGAAGGCGGCCTGCTTGTCCATTGTGAAGCACTAGATTCGCGAACTCGAAGTGGAACGCGTCCCACCAAGCCCTCGCCGTGACTAAGCAGCCGCTATGGCAACTCCGGCACAACACACGTCAAGGCCGCCCGCGATCGAATTTAGCGCGGCTTTATCGCTCTAATCGTCAGCTTGGAGTCGCTCGATCGCAGACGGTGCGGCGCTTTCGTGGCTTTAATCGTCTGCAGCTTCCGGTGCGCTCTTGCCCACGCAGTTTTTTCGAATTGGGAGTTAATTTTGAGTGTTCGTTCGATTGTGAACCAGAAGTGGGGAGTAACCTGAAAAGCTTCAAGCTAAAGTTTTTTTTGTACATTTTCAATTAACTCCTTATTTTACACGTTGACAATAACCAAACGTTAGTTTCGGTTTTACGAAATCATTAAATACCTCTCAGTTTCCTGCGTCACTATAAAATTTTTCAATTAGGACGTCGAGGCCCCGGACTCACCTTTCGATTTTTCCTGTGAAATATTGGACCGGGAAACAATAGCTTCCAAGATTAATTAATTTAAGATATACAGCCGGCAAACGGAACTGATTAAAATTATTGGAGTAAATAAGGCATCGGCAGCGACGATGTAATTCTGGATGAAAAGAAAGGAGACAAGGCGCAATCAATACTCATCGGATGAATTTGATTTATGGAGATTTGGAAAATTGTAGGTTTAGACAGAAAACAGCTCGGAATGAAGCTACCTGTAAAAATTAAATATTACTTCATGATGTCTCTGTTTCTACAACCTCAGTAACAGATCCAATATTATTTCCATGGAAATAGCTTTCAGCTAGTGTTTATTGTACCGATCTGTTATATCGTTAAAGTTCGCTAAATAAACGCAGATATTTGCGTTTTACATGGAATCGACCATAAACCCCTTTGTGTTTGCATTTCATAACAAATATAAAGTCAACCGAACGTATTCAGGGCGCTTAAATTTCATTAGCCCATTCGCAGCTTGTATACAATTGTTCTAAACAACGGTAATTCGCGTTTGCTGTCTTTTTAAAGCAAAAAAATTTTTTTTGTTGGATTAAACCTGAACTGTTACATGTTTTTTTATTAGCAAACGTTGACCTAAATTTACAATAGTCTCATAAATATGGCGCGAACCCGAATCTGGGAGTTTTATTCGAAATTGGCTTGTCACATTAGTGCGTATGCTTTCTTTTCTAGCTGTAGGAGGGATGATTATATCATTAAAAAAAGGTCATGGCTTTTTTGTCTCAAATGGTGCAATGTTGTTTTGTGATTGTAATTGTAGGGGTACCTTACGATGCCCACGCATCCTTCATCGATTTTCTGCTGCTATCCACGTGTTGGTGATTGTCTAATGAATCTCAAAAGTTCTACCACGTAATGATAAGGAAACAAAATCAGTTAAGGAACATAAAATGAACTTCCTGTATGAAGTTGCCCGAACGTTTCGTTTCAGGCCTAACCCACTGCACGACAGGGTGGGCTTTTCCAAATTTACGAAACTACAATTTTTCTAGACAGTGTTAAGCGCTTTTTAGTGTGTTATATTAAAATTCAATTTCCGATACTTTTGCAATGTGCGAAAGTGGTGGATGCAACTTACCCATGACCACAAGGCGGCGACGGGGTGCAAACAGTACAAGTTCGAGGCTGCTTTGGCACAGTGGCGGAGGCAGGCAGTTAAATGTAAAAGAACATAAACTTACTGATCTGTAAATCTCATCGATAATAATAATTGTACTCATCGGGGATTTCCACCCCCTGACCCCCTCGTACTTATGGCAGTGACGTTACAATGCTTGGCCTTGTATCAGTCAGCATAACCCTTTGGCACCTCATCGCTGCCTTCACTGGTTGTGTTAGCTGTGGCTACATTTCGCCAGTACTACTTGATAGTAATGCGCTAGATTAGCTATTGTTACAACCCGTACAGAGTCGGTAAAAACTCGTAGGATACTGATATTTCACAGTAAAGTAATTACCGTAAATCTTGCAAGGCTACTGCCTTCTGCGGAACTTCGTGCTTCCGCGGGCTTACATTATCATTACGGAACTTCATGCTTCCGCGGGATCACTGTGCGGGACTTCGTGCTCCCATCGGGATCTATACGGCCGATTATTATATAATCGTGCAGCACGAGCAAGAACCTCTGACGTCTATCATCTGCTATAATTGCCAAAAAGCTACCAAACATCATTTAACTGACTACGGTAGTACGTACATTCTACTCTACCTAATCTAATTCACTACCTTGGAGTACGCATAACACATTATAATTAATTATTGGTTCGCATACTCGCAGAATCGCTTGAGCCAGATACTAACTACGCAAATCAGTCCACTTTCACGAAACACGTCTTAGCCTCTACCACATCCCGAAACGTTCTCTCATTCCGAATTCCATTTCTAACCTAGCGCGCCTCGATACGGTACATTGCTTGGCTCTCCGAAACACGGAATTTTGACTTAACGCCTAATATATTTGTCAAGATTATATTACATTTCAGGGCTTAAAATATTCCATAAATGGCAGTTATTAAAACTTAAAAATAATGCACCCCAAAACTATTAAATATTTCATCCCTCACAATTGAAGTCTATTATTAAAGGTGTTGTAGCTACATTAACCTTTGTGTAGGCAATTTAATAAGTCCACCCGGAGAGCAGTCATGGAGGATATGGCGATGCCATGGTTTATGAGAATTGTAGCCTCAGGCTTATTCGTTAATTCTAACCAAATGTCTCATCTTGTAACAGTGATAATCTTCTTAAACATCTGATTTTTTGCGCTTACCATCACGCTCATCATGAGGGGGGGGGGGGGCTTTAAAGCTTCTACAAGGTATATCTTGCTCAGTGTGGGATATAAGCCTCCGTTGTTAATATCCATTCTTTGCTGTCTTCAGATTTTCGTCTACATCGGAGCCCTGCTAATTCTTTCATGCGATGCTACAAACTGCCGAAAGACGAAATAGAGAACTACAATATGTACCTTGGATGGGAAAAAGATAGATAGATCTACCAGTGCGATGGTTGTTAATACCCGTTCTTCTCTGTTTTTTTCTTTATATCTTGTTCCTGCAGTTTTTTATGTTGCGATAAAATGTCGAAAGATGAAATAGAGAAATACAGCAATATGTACTCTCAATGGGAAAAAGAGAAAGAGGAGGCCTACCAATGCGGTGGCTGTTAATTCTTCGCTGTCTAAGTGATCGTCTTCTATCTTGCTATTACTAATTTTTTCATGTGAAGCTATAGACTACCAAAAGATGAAATGGAGAAATACAACACTGTAGACCCTGAATGGAAACAGATAGAAATCTGCCAGTGCGACGGTTGCTAATTTCCATTCTTCGGCGTCTTCAGATTTTCGACAGATTGAGGAGAGATGAAATAGGGAAATGCGACCCTATAGACTCTAGGTGGAAAATAGACAGAGCGAGTGTCTACTACCAATGCAATGGTTGTTAATTTCCATTCTTCGACATCTTGATATTTTCGTCTCCATCTTGATTCTGCCAATTTTGTCAGATGATGTTTACTTATTTATTTATTTATTTTGCACTCAGGCAAAAGCCGTTTGGCCAATTATAGGCGTCGCTCTGCATTTATGGAGACTTCCAACCCCACTAACGACTATCATGATGTTGTTATGAGAGCCGGGACCAACTATTTCCGTGACAGCCGTATCACGAGGCGCGGAGAGATGCAACCGTGGAACTCCCATTCAAGTTCTGACCAGAACGAGCGTTGCTTAACTCTACTGATCGAACGTGGACGCTTGTTCAAGCTACATCACCCGGGACCCTATGTGTCAAAATTGCTGAAAGATTGAATAGAAAACTGCAACACTGTGTACCGCAAATAGGAAAAATAGATGGAGGTTCATCAGTGCTATGGTTGTTAGATCTCCAATTGGCTTCGGTCTTTAAATTTTCCTCCCCATCTTGGTCTTGCGATAAAATGTCGAGAAATGAAATAGAAAAATGTGTCACTATAGACCCTAGATGGGAAACAGATGGAGAAAGTCGAACAGTGCAATGATTGTGAATTTCCATTCTTTACTGCTTGAGATTGTTGTCTTCATCTTGGTCCTACTAATTATTTCATACGATGCGAAAAACCGCCGAAAGATGAAATAGAGAAATACAACAATGTGGAGGTCTACCAGTGCGATGGTTCTTATTTCTATTCTTCTGTGGCTTCAGATTTGTATCTCCATCTTGGTCTTGCTAATTCTTTCATACTATGCGACAAACCGCTGAAAGATGAAATCAAGAGATACAATAGCATGGAGCACGGATAGTAAAACGAGAAAGAGTAGATCTACCAGTGCGATGGTTCTTCTTTGCTATCTTCAGAATTTCGTCTCCATGATAATAAATCTGGCATGCGATTTTACAAGCAGCCGAAATATGCAATAGAGAAATACAATGTGGACCATGGATGGAGAAAATAGATAGAGAATAGCTCCGAGTGCGATGGTCCCCATTTTTGCTGTTTTCAAATTTTCGTCCTCATTTTCGTCCTGTTAAGTCTTTCATACCATGGGACAAACTTCCAAAGGATGAATTAGGGAAATATAACAATGTCAGCCGTGGATGGGAAAAAAAGAAAGATGATATTTACCAATGCGATGGTTGGCCATTTCCATTCTTTACTGTCCTCAGATTTTCGTCTCCAGGTTGGTCCTGATAATCCGTTCACACGATGTTTCGAAATGTTTCTTGCGTGTTTCTTTGGCTGCTATACATAAAGTAATCTGTTGTCCTTGATATAAACTTCCTAATCAGTCTGTTTCCTCGCCAATAAAGGTTTGTAACAATGAATTGATACAAATCTTTAACCGTTTGCTCCCCAAAACAAAGATTACTTTTATGCGTGGACAGCGGCGATCGGTTTGATACAAATTTAGACGACGCTGACCGTTGGGTGGCACAGCTTTCTTCATCTAGCCAACGGTTCAATACAAAACCAGCACGACAATAACCAAGAATCGCCGCAGTTTCAATAGGAATCCAGATATTCGCATGAAAACGCCCTCGTGACTGCCCGGTCAGGTAACAGAAATTAGACCTGACGCCCTAATTATATCAAAGATAAATTCGTGTAATTAGATTTTTAAAAATCTATCTGGCACGCTAATTAAGTCGAGTTTGATGTCAAAACACGCGGATTTTGGTCAGATGCAACATGATTCAGATCAACTATGTTGCTCAACTGAACTTCACCCTGCATTAATAATATTATAGATGTATAAAACTTTCTTTTTCATATTTATGTCAATAAAGACACCTTATTATTATTATTAAATAATTCTGGCTGGCCCCTGGAAAAATTTACCCTCAGAAATCTTTCAATTCGACCAATTCGACGCCAATCAACGCAGGCAATGGACACAGTGAGCTTAAATAGCTCCAAGATCTTCAATCAAATTCAGTCCAACTCTAAGGCCGAACCACCTCGTTCGCCTAAGAGCCTGATAGTCCCAACTTCCATAGTTCGCCCATAGTACGGCAGATGTACCTCTTGTGGTCGCCCCGAAGTTACTTCTTCACCAGTAGGCCGAACCAAGCTTCGCCTCTGCAATAGCCCTGTCCAGGTCGAAATCCTCGTTCAACGGGCACTACGCACCTGCAGTACTTTCGATGGTCGAACCTTTTTTTTGGCAACGAGCTCGCAGCCCTGTTTAGGTCGAACCTTTCACTCGCCCGGCACCACGCATCCTCCAAGAGGCCGTACCGTTACTCATCTGTGTCACAATAACGTTCAGGCCGAAGCAGCGTTTTCTTTTCCTATTTGTAGGCCCCACACCTTGGTTGAACGCCTCTCGAACTTCTAGTTAAGCCATATAATCAATGGCCGCTCCAGCGTTCTGATTACCACAGCATCCGTAAGACGGTGAGTCATATTTATTGTGTTATCCTCTACAGTTTAATTTTAAGGGTTTTTTGCCGATCAGCACTTTTCCATTTTCGTGTCGTTAAATCAAGATGGAAATCTACTGATCTTTCGCATCTCACATTGTCATGAGTTAGACTTCATTCTACTCTATTCTATTCAAACTCAACGCGTCATAACCTTATGGAAAAGTATTTCTTCTAGGTCAATAAATGACATCTTTTAAATAGCACTTTAGAGATTATTGCTTCTTCCAAAACTAAAAGAACTACTTTACAATATAAGGAGTTCATCCATTATTTGTCACATTTATATCAGCTTGGTTTTTTTCTAGTATGTTTTTTTTTCGAAAGGGTAATCAGGCTTATGCTTCTGGCGCATCTGTTTTTGAGAGCGATGTTCGTTTCTCTTTATCGGCTTTAACACCATACGGAATTTTCTACCCTCCCGTAGCTGAAGGGAGGTTCATGTATTACCGTTTTCCTAATTAAACCCATCTCGAGCTGAGGATTGCAAATTGTCGAGGAGACGCGCTTCTGAGGAGCTGCCTTTGACATCAAAACGAGTTTCGCGAGTCTGCTGTGCATAATGTACTAATGTTGACCGTCGCTATTGGCTGAGCGATAAAATAAATGTTTGTGGAAGCACACATGCCGCGGGCGCCCAATTTCGGAATTAGCATGCAGAGCTGCGAACGCATCTCGCGGAACGAACTGTAAATTAGTCTGGCCATAAATAAACACGCTAATAAAGCGAACACGGCACAATAGAAAAGGCAACTGTCGAAAACCGTATTCGATTGCGATTGTATTGAGTTATAGCTGCGCCAGATAAGGGATGACGCCGCCGCTCAGCCGGAAAATTCTTTTATCTCCGGATTCATAAGCCGTGTACGCGATACGGGCCGTTGTTGGCGAGACAAAAATTATGCGGAATATTGAAAGTTCGGATTATGCTTTCATGAATCGCCGCACGTGACCCACATAAATCGCTTTCAGCCCACTTTATCTAGCTTTTGTTTCGGGAGGCTACTATTTTTAAGCAGTATGGAAATGCGGACCGCAATAAATTCCATCGCTTTGCTTAGATGTTTGGATGCGCCCAGAACGTGTTCATAGTTCCGCTTCGTTGTCAAGTGAAAGGTATCATAAGCAGAAGCTGAAGGGCCAAATCAGCTTTAATTACAAAATTATGATAGGGTAAACTTCGAGCGACATTTTCAACGCAAAGATGAAAAGTTTAGATATTGAATACTTTAATTCCGCATGGAGGCTTCCTTGATATTACAAGTGAGGAATTTCTGGCGTCTGATAAAGGCATCATAGCAGGTCAACTCACTGCAACATTGAACATTCTTATGTCGAATATTAATGTTCCGCAAATCATTTAAGGCATTTGGATTATTCGAGCCGAAACAGTCTTTAACCCGGCAGTGCACGGGTCACGGTCAAAATGACCGGGTTTTTAGTTTTTACCTTATTGTTCAAAAAAATCAAATGTAAACAGTGTCTAATATTTTAGGTATACCTCCCTTGATCGTTGGTTGGCACGACTGATAGCATAAGTTTTTTTTTCGGTTTGATTGATTGTACAAAGTTGGCTCACTACTTACAAAGTGACGGAGCACGGTCGATTCGACCGGGTTCATGCACTTGTGTACGTAGCACTAGGCCCTAGGAACACACAAATGTTTTGTGTACCAACTGCGCGGAGAGCACAAATTATGAAGATATTGAATAATTTCTATCCACAATGCATTAAATGTTACAATTTTTGTGGTATTCTTTTGAAAATCTAATTTTTTTCGTTTGTTTTCTTATTTCCCGAAGTTTCTTGTGTAGAAATAATTGTTTAGGTTTTTTATACTTAGCTTTTTAAAATGTTTATTTGTCATTAAATTTTTGTGGTAACTTGGTATTATTATTATTTCAATTCTAAAAATCGGTATTTGAATGACTTAAGGCCATCATATTTGAAAGCAAACCCTTTTGAGCGAAAAAAATACACACGGTCATTTTGACCGGGTTTGTGCACTGGTGTTCGGCAATTTCACCCGTGTACCGCCGGGTTAAAAGAGATACATGTTGCTATTAGAGAAATAAAGCTATTTTTTTCTTACGTTTCGGTCTGTCGAGCCGGATCATGGTGTCGAACTTGAAGTTATAAGGAATTCATCAATTTGAAATTTTAATGAAATATCAGTGTAATGCATTGTAATAGTCCCGCCTAATAAAGTATGTAATAGTTTTTAAATAAAATAATTAATGGCAAGGGATACTACACTTTATAAATTGTATTGGATTTAATTATGAACCTGCCTGTCAAACTCAATACAAATTAAAAGAGTGTAATAGTAATGACGACAAATAAATGGTTTATTGCCCTTTTCTTATTTTATTCACCCGCAATAATTTCCGGCTTAGCTCTGTAGAACATGGGATAAACTTGGTTCGGGGTGGAGGGTCATAAAATTAAGAAAAACTTTGACAAATAACTCGTTGTATGCCAATTTAACTCTGGTATTAGAGCAAATGCACAATTTCAATCTGACGTTTAGATAACCTCTAAATTTGACTCGGTAAACACGATGAGCTGCCTGTGCGAAAATAGCGTTAAATTGAATTTTAAAACACCAAAATGGCTAAAAAGCGTCAGGTAAATATTAATACTGTGACGTAACAACTGCTAAGCTCGTTTTGTTTCTAGTGTGACGTCGAAACCCACGCGCGATCGGTTTTTGTTCTATATCCGGCCAAAACTGAAAAATGCTGCGTCGTCTTGCACTTTTGAAGGACGCTACCTGAATTTCTCGAAGCTGGACGGACCTGGACAAGTAGGACCTGGTACTACACCTCGTAGACAGTTTGAACTTGGGGCTGCTGCAAAGGCTTCTTGTGAAATCCTACTTTAATCGGAGGCCTCTCGGACGCTGGATATCCTTTTCAATGACGCCACGCGAATGATGCACTTGGGAATGGCTTGTTTGTTGGAATTTCTACACGTACGGGCTTCTAAAGGTCCTCCCTACACACAGCAGATAATATTTTTGCTGGGCGATGCTGCTTGTGTAAGAAAATGGGCCCCCGAAGTTACTCGCACTTGGATGAATCCTACTGCTGTCTAATCTGCTTCACTTGGACATCTTAACACTTGGCAACCCACAGATGCCCTGTACACTGGTTAATAACTTTACGCACAATTGAAGAGTGGAAATACCAAAGGGAGTAAGTGGCAATTTTTGAGAAATTGAGATTTTTTGATAGAAAGATTATAAATCCCGTGCTGTATGTCTTGTCAAAAGAAACAAGTGCCATGTATACATATAAGGTCTGGGGCCTTCCTCGGAGATGGCGCTTTCCGTATGTGATTTAGCAATTTGAAATACAAAGTTAGTATGTGCCGTATATGACAGTTAGTGTGTTGCTTACTTTCATGTGTTTATGTTGCGTTGTGATGTGGCACTTACTATTTTCCAAAATGATGGTTATTCTATTTTTTATAAGTCTATTTTTCAGACATGTTTTGATTTATTATACCAACTACGTTTTGCGTTATGCGTTAGACTTACTGAATAAATAAAAAATAGTATTTAAAATGTTTTTAAGTTTTATACGGTTTTTCTTAATTATCTCGAAAGTATGATTTGGGCAGTTACTCCCTTTGGTATTTTCACTCTTCAATTGGTGTAACTAACGACTTTTTATTTACAATTTTATGTGATAAATTGAGCTCAATCTAGCTTCACCACAAATTTTACAGGCTTGTTTAGTTATTATTAACAAAAGACTGTCATGTCACTTAGCAACTAGATTTTCAATTTTTATAAAATAAATTAGGATTGATAACATGTTTAACCTTTTGGACTACAGTTTTGATGTCATGTCTTTACCTAACTACTAAATTTGTCTTTTTCTTGGAATGTGCAATAACTGTCTTTCGATCGGTTGCTTTCTATTTTTCATTGCTCTTTGCAATCATTATTTTGCTACCACTGTTTTGTTTACCTTTCAACCAATTTGCTGGTTTACATTATTAATACATAATGCTCATATTCTTTCTGTAAAAATCATTCTGTATCATTTTATTCTCATTATGTCTGATGTTAATAAGCTTAACTCCGTCAGTTACAAATTAAATTGCATTAGCCCTTCCGAACATTCATTATATCTGAAACTCTTCTGTGACCTGCTTTATTTCATGCTAACTTCTATCCTTCAAATTATTAGTTACTGCTGCTCACATCAAGTGCACTTATTAATGTAAAGTACTGATTATCTTGCAATAGATAAAATATGTAATTCTGTGCTCATGTCGACCTTATTCATTTAGTTAATTAGGCAATCAGAATTGCTATGGGCAGTGAACTATTACAATATAGCATTACCCAAAGGTGTTTTCTTCTCATTTCTCACTAACAATAATCTCCTCTATTTTAGTAACAGCGTTTATTTAAAATTTCTATGTGTTAACAATGGAAATACGAATAAAAGACTCTGTAGCCCTTTCAATATAGTTTAGTGACTCAGAAAGCAACACTTCAGAAGTGAGAACAATAAGTCCGGGGTTTTTCATGTTATCTTTCGCCGCTTTATTACAGGCAAAAGAGTTCAAATGTAAAATGTTTGCGTTCTGACAGAAAGATAATATAGGAACCGTACTCATTTACAATATTAAATTGTCTTGGGCTCACAAGATTATGTCAACTGCGTAAATGTATGACGACCTGCCAGTTTGTTTGGAGAGTTTTGGCCTTTTAAGTCTCAAATGACCGTAACAGAAATGGAAGAATATTTTTCAACAATACCTTCTTCAGAATCTAAGCTCATTATATGTTAAGCCTTCCCAGTTTATTTATTTTTGAAATGTTTGTTCGTGAACCTGAATCACTTTACAAGAATTGGTGGTCCTCATGGAGCCACAGAGCTCAAATATTACGAGTACGCCAATAGTACAATTTGTAGGATGTAAAGCTCCGTGTCAAGGCTCAACAGAACAGCTCCAGCTCGCATTCTAGTCCTTTCAGGCCAATCCTGCATTAAATATTTATTCATTTGGACGTTAAGTCGATATTTAGAACATACTTACGTTTTTTTTTTCAAAATATCAAATGGCATTTTAAAATAAAAACGTTCTTTACAATATGAGAGTATGTTTTTGTATTGTACCAGAAGTTTTAAGCTAAATGCATATTGGATATACACAATAGTCAAATTACAATGTGTTGATTTTATTTTTTATTGTATTTACTTTTATCACGTCCTCTCAGCGTATTTTCTATCCATTTTGGTCTTTCTAGTCGAATCCGAGATTTTCGATAAGACAGGCCCTTTCAAATTTCAACTTAAAAAGGCGAATATGAAAGGGCCCGCATAAAATGTCGATAACCTTCCAGTTTGTCTGGGTGTATTGTATAGCAAATGATCACCCCGATTGTCTTTTGTTGTTGGCCTCTCTTTATGTGTGGACAATTCATTGCATGCCATTAAGATAATGTAGCATATCTTTCATCATCGCTTAATTACACATTGCGGCATTGTAATTTTCCATCATAATTAGCAATAGTGCTACTGCGTGTACGTATACTAAATATACGTAAAAAAATTGCCTACGAATTGGGGATATTTAGGAATGCACGATTTCAACCTGATAACCGATATCCACAGAAGATAGAGTTTTTTAACAGTTCCTAGTCAGAATTTGGAGTGCTAAAGGAGTTTTTGAAAGCAAACTAAAAACAGTTTCGATTTTATAAGTTGCAGTTTGCAACTGTTTTCAATGAAGCTTCAATAAGTAATTTTTGGATGTTCAGTTAGAACCACTGTCTCAATTGCTAGCGATTATGTAACGTAAAAATATTATGCCTTTTTATAAATACTCCAGTTTTTAGCTTTTTGAATAGATCTGCTCTGTCAGGTGTGGTATTAGGTCGACGCTACATTTCGAGAAGTAAGCTCGTGTTCTTTTTCTATAGATTTTTTCTTCTATAACGGTTTTTCAGCCTGTTCGTCCCTTCTGATGATGCGACCGAAGCACCAATATTCCCTTTTACATTTTCGTTCAAACCTATAATCGCACAAACACGACTTTACGACATAATCGGGAAATATACCTAGAATACTTGGCCCTAACTCTGTTACGATGGCAGTAACAAAAAGGTTTGACGGCTAAACTGCAGTGGAGATGGGCAGGTTCTTGACGACCTTTGAGTTAGGGCTGTACTCCAGTAAAAGGGGTAAAATGATGTTGCATAAATGTTGTGTCACCACATTCGGAATAGATCTGGGTAAAATCAACAACAGGTAGGCACACTCTGAACGTGGAAGTAAGTAGGCCCGACTTTCTACTTCTGCCTTGGCACAACTTGAGGTAGCGACTGCAACAGCTGATTCAAACCTACCTTTGATGGCATCAATTTAAGTATAGCAATGAACACTTGAAAATGTTTATACTGGTTACAATTACAAATAATCGGCAAAAAGTGTTAGGTTAAAGACGCAAAATTTAAATTAAACGCCAGCGACAAAACGATAACGATTGACATGGTTACATTTAAAACAGTATTAGCGTTAAGTTTTACGACGAAAACTACTTTACATGAGCGAAATTAGCAAGAATTCACTTTAAAACGGTAGTGTCTGTTTGACACTTTAGACTTTAACCAACGAAAGCATAGCTTGACGAAACTTCACTTCAACAAATCACTGTAAATTTAAGGGCTAACATTTACCTTGATAGAAAGTCAGATGTACTGGTTACTTTGGTCCTCATCACCTGCAGGTCGCATCCCCAGGCCAATGCAACGAATAAAAGGAAACAATTGGAAACTGCACAGAGCGACATTCAAGCAGCCGACGATATAAATCCCCGGAAGGGAAGAATGAAGCACTCTACGACAGGTAGATGCAGTACGGTACTTGGTGCCTTCACTACGATAATGATTTAGCGCGTCCACGGGGTTTTTCATTTAATAATCCGCCATTGGCGTAAATTTGGAGTTATCAGCTCCACGGAGCAGAAAAGGATCCTAAACATTTTACGACATTAACTTGATTGACTTGACAACGGCTAAAGCCCCGCCGGAATGAACAGCGTCTCAACCACTCGAGAACCGGACGGTGATTGAAGCTTCGGTCAACGATTCGGAAACGGGATGGGACCACGCAAGCGTGCATTGCCTTGATCCTTGTCTAGCTTAAGTAGGCTGATGAACACAATATAATATTTAGGCTCAACTTACGGAAAGTACTAGCTTGGGGAAATTGTTCTAACAATTGCTCTCCGTATAAGAATATAGAGCGTTGTTACAGGGAAGTTCCCCTTTATACCACGTAACAAGATTGAAGGTACTAATGGTACTGTAATGATCTAGTGATCTACATATATCACAAGAATTCCAATAAATACAGCTGTGTTTTAATCTACTGATATAATTTATAATGTAAATGCAGTTAGTTGAGTTCTTATAACCAATAGCTTTGCGCTACCTAGAAACCTACATTAACTAATTTCTGTTTGTGTTGTGTCGGTGATTTAATGGGGTTTTCACCAGGAAAACCTCTCTCAGCGCCGGGAAATCTAACTCTAAAAAGGAGTTTATCTCGCTTCAATGAAAGCGCGTACTGCATTATGCTCACAAGATATCAAACAGTAGATCTAAGATGACAGGCCAAAATAAATACATTTCCTGTCGGGAACAGCTAGAAATGCTGAGGCCTGCCTACATGCTTGGTCTCACAACAGTATACTGGCTACGGAAGTTTAGATGGCGTAGTCAGCCTAAAATAATTTACATTCGCTGAGCGAAGAATTAGCGGGAATCTAGGCGGTTGCAGTACAATGGAGGGTGGGATCAGTGAAGTGTTTGCGATATCCGGTACAAAACCGTGATAAAACTACCCCCATAATCAACGAGCCGAGGACAGCTTCAAAGATCCAGCGAAAACACTGCAAACCGCACCCAGGTCAATTGTTGGTGGGTGCCTGGATTCTGATTGTCTTCGCGCTGATATTTGTCGATGTGAAGACGTGCAACGCATTGCCCTCTCCGTCCGAATGAAAGCAGTGGCGGCGTCAATCTTTCAAATTGGCCTAACAGTGTATTAATGGCAGTCTGGTGTACGTGTAGTTACTGCTGTTTTTGCTAGTTTCCGGTTGATTTCGTTGTATGGGCGTTCCAAATACATATTAGTGTACTACCTCTATTCCTGAAGTTTCGTTTGTATGAGTTGAATGTGTCAATAATCATAAATTTTGTCTTTTTCTGGAATCCTACTCCTGGACATCATTTATCTGCTTCGTGTCTTTCTTCCATTCTAACTTTATTCTTTTTCCTTCTAATTTTGTCTCCCTCTCTTCCCGCATCTCTCCATTCCTCGACCTGTATCTAATAATTCTCCTTTTCTCTCTCCCCCATTTCGTATTTTTGTCTTCTGTTAAAAGTTTTTTTCTAGCTACCCTTCCTTTTAATGCTGCGGTCTGAAGATCCACGTTGGAGGTTAAATTGTAATGCGTATTTTAGAAATCCCCCACCAAATTGTGTCCTGGACTTTGCAACCTCTACACTTTTAAAACGTAATTTTGCACTCTTTTATTGCTCGATATCAAAGAAATCAGTTTCGTCTGCCGCAGTCTTCGTTGTCATTAAGGAAAGCATAGCACAGTAATGGACCTGAACTTGTACTTTTTCATTAAATCAATTTCCAAAAACTGTTTTTACTTCGCCGTTATGTAACAAACAATACCTCCTACGTGCCAAGGATTGCTTCTACTACGCAGTTATATGAAAGTTCGGACAGCTGCTTCTATTGCGCAGGTGATAAGGCCAGTGCGCACAGGCCCCTAAGAATAAGTCATTTGTAGACAGCTGCTTCAAAAGCCATCTTTCTACTGACAGCCTACTGCGCATACGCTCAGACGCAGTGTACACTCAACACAAGAAAGCGGGCGTTTACGCCTGTAGGCGGGCTCTGACTGACTCGATGTTGTTTGCGATGCCGACTTTGGGATAGTGAATTACAATATTGATGGCCTCTCAAGGCTGGTTGATGAATGCCAGTTGTACAATATCCGAATTTGAGCTTCCTCGTCTGGTTCCGGCGATGTCTTCCTTATTGTGGCACTCGTTGCCGCGACCTCTTTCTTTGGTGGCGTCCTGGCCCCAATCGTCAAACTACAGTGTCTGCTGGACTTTCAGCACCTATGTACAGCTCATCGGCCACTACTTCAAAATCGTCCTTACCTTGTAGTTCCACAGCAAACGTAGAAGCTACGCTTTTGGCTGACGCTGTGTTCAGCGGCCTTCAGTCGGCCAGCTTTTGATGCACATTGCCAAACCGACGCCGCAACCCGACGCTTTTACGTGGCATGCGTGGCGCGTGTTTGAAACTTATAACGACACACTTAAGTAATTATAACCATACAATAGCAAACAGCTATGAATGTCGATGTATAACTCCCATGATCTCAAGGGCGTACACTTGCCTTCACGGGGCAGAGTTGTTCCAGCTTGTTGGGTGAAAAGCGACGGAGCCGCCGTTTGAGGTGTCGGGCTATAGTAGCAATACTGCCTAGTATACGAAACGAGAGAGTTACCTGAATTGTCGTTAGAGGTTTCGAACCGGCTCGGCTGTCTGTACTAGTATCCGGGACGACTTTTGCCAGTCGATTGAGGTGGTGGACTAAAAAACTGATACTAGTATCCGATACGTGCCAGGTCGTCTTTTAAAGTGACGGACAGAATTTCGATGACTATTTATTCGAGTCTAGCTACTTCTAACAGATCTCACGAAGTTTGCTCAAAAAGCTGCGTACGAGCCACCCCGTCCTACGATGCTGAGCTGCAGCAGAAATGTGCGGTAGGAAGTGCGCTGTCGACGGTTACTCGTCAAACGTTTACACGAGTACTACGGGTAGCTATCACAAGCCCCAGGAACCTCGATACCTGGAACCCTGGTGTCTGGTGCATATGTGCCTGGCTGACTGAGATGAGGACGGATTCGTAGTGAAAACGTAACGTTTCACCCCCCTTACTAAGGGCGTTATAAATGTATACCTTGGGTTAGCTCAATCGGAGACAGGGTACGCTCAAACTCAATTATATATAATTTGACAGTTCAGTCCTTGCGGGCAGCTGTATTCCTCAGGTTAGAGTTGAGGTGGCTGGTGTCGCCTTTATGGCTACAGGAAGGCGGAGTAGGACGTATTTGGTTGTCCCTACAGGTAAGTTAATTGCCGCAGTTAATTTATTCGCGCTGTTTTCAGGCGTACAATAAAATTCAAATAGGTGCAGTTAATATTGGTATGTTAATATTCTCGTGGATTACGGTCGTAGGGGCTTATAATGGTCAGGAAATACGTTTAAGAGACAGAGAGACGCTATCACAGTTTAAACGTATTAGTTGGGGTTCTCGTGGAGACGTTTAAGAGGCAGAGAGACACTGTCACAATTTAAACGCATAGGTCAGGTCAAGTCAGATCAGGTCAGGACGCTGCCACAATTTAAAAGTTTGGAGAGAATGTGGGATCAGGAAAGTCCAGGAACTTAATGGGGAGAAATCTCCAGTGAAGTGAAATGGATGTGCAATCTTCTTTTATATCCTTCTGGTGGCTTTATCGGTGCAGCGATTCTGGGTTTCCATGGAGTGGGGAAACTACGCGGTTGGTCCCTTAGCGCTGCGTTGCGCATAGCGGGAGCCTTCGCGTTATCGTAAAACCACGCGCCGAATAGATGCAACGTCTGATAACGCTTAAATAGGCGAGGCATAAATTTAATGTTCGTTTTAAAAATTTATGCAGATGCTAGCGTTACAGCAATGGTTGGCCATAAGCTGGTTAACGGTCCGGGGCTTCGGCAATTGAAGCCGCATTGACACCAAGAGGGTTAGATAGGTCTTCGAACCGATTTAAAAAGAGTAGAGAGCATGCTGGGCGCTAGCCGGGCGCTTTTTACGCGGGGGTTTTCCATACGGGTGCCATAAGTTGGCGTTGTCGTCTGGGACGGGAATTATATTTTATTGCTGGTGAATCTCCAGTCTGAATGTGACCAATGCGCGTATATTTAATCGCTATTCTAACCACACTCAGGCGAGCCAGATCATGCCCACTACGTTTGTTCGCTTTTTCTGCATTTTATTATCGTTTTTCGATCTATGCTACGAGAAATATTTTTATTTGTGTAGTATATTGCGCTTATTATATGTGCGAAAAGTGAAAAGAGTTAAAAATGTTGAGACCTTGAGTCCGTATTTTAAATCATAGAAGTTTTTGTTGAGTTTTTAGCATATTCAGTTGTGGAAATATTGCGTACAAACCCTTCTACCAATCAGTGGAACTGCCATAAAATATGTGGTACGTTACATCATAAACAAATTAGAATGCTCTCAAAGTTATTTTTTTTAAAGCAATTATCGTTTTGTGCCAAAACCCAAACGAAATTTGAGCCCTAAATAAATTTGAATTTTTGCAAATCTAATAACCCTCCTTGGGGCTGTAACGTGAAATTGGGAAACAGCATGATTCCATTAGGAGAAACAGCAATATTTGCGAAAGTTCTTTCAGTGCACGCATTTGCTTGAGGGAGTGCCGACAGTCGACTCCATTTGTCCTGCAGGAGATCCGATAAGCGCAAGGAAGCGCAATTTGCCACGAAACCGCGGATCAAACAAGGGGAGTAAGCCTATTATCGGGAGGCACCCGGCTGATACAAACATGCTCGTTGGCACTTTGTTATTATCTTAGAAGAAACAATAACGCCGCAATAAATAAGGCAGATCGAAGCTTTTACGCCGCAGTAATTCATTTAGGGGAATTTATATTCCCACAAATAAGGGATGGTGTGTTCCCATCGGTTGTTTTCATGTAAATTTTTATTATCGCCGTGATGGATTGCGCCCCTCAATTTGATTAAACTTCGCCCGAACGCCCGGTAGCAGACCAGATATCGCTGTTTATTTCGGCGCTTTGTTTGCCCCGATCCTAAACGGCCCTCGAACTTATAATTTCTAAAGCAATCCGCCGTCGCGAACTCGCTGCAAGTATAATAAAAGCCCACTCGCGACTCACCTTCCCCCGATAGTTTCCTACATTTTTAATACAAACTTTTATATAAGAAAAGTTCCCGACTCGAACTTGGTTTATGTCTTTGTCGGAGAAGGACCGACATCGCCGCAATGTGTTCGTGCACGTCAGCCCTAAGCCTGAATGGGGCATAAAATTGAATTTCATAAGATTGCCGAGCTACTAAGTAGCGAGCATGCAGGAATCGCGATAAATATTAGTAGGTGAGTTCCTCTTATCTTCTGCTAAGCGCCCTTTTGGCGGCGGCGTCATGAATTAGGGAAGCCTCCGTTTTGATGCGCTTATTGAATAACTGAAGCGTTTCCCTTAAATGAATCGCGAGGGAGGCCGATGAAAAGAACAGGAAGTGGCTTCTTGATGCCTTGAATTAATTTTCAAGAAAAGCCATAAGTATATCTCTCATTTAAACTTTTTTTAACCTAATATGACATTACTTTAATCTTTAAAATGCTATGCAAAAACATTGTCATGAACAAACCGCAGCAAATGTTTCGATGTAGTATGAAAACAACAAACACATAACTTGTTTATGAGTTTACATACCATAGTGAAAGAGAGCTTGAAATGTTTGCGTGCTGCCAAATGAAAATACGTGCATAATATGCGATATCATACAGAAAAACGATTCCTGCAATACGCTGTCACGTTGTTTTAGCATGGAAAGCGAGTTTTGATCAAATTTAACTCCAGCATGAGAGAACTTCAAAATTACACCTCCCTGCAGCGAGCCCCTCCGATTGCGACAGTTGCTTTCCAATGTTGAGTTTCATTTGCGTCCTCAGATTTCAAAGTCGCATTCAAGTGAGGAATTTATGAGACCGTAGTTTTACTTTTGTAAAAGTTGCCTAATTACGCCGTTACTCACGCTCGTCCTGCTTTGTTACAGGTACGTCTTTGTACTCCACATCCAAGTCTCAATCTAAGTTGCCGGAAGTTGAAGCTGGAGGTAGGAGCAATTGACATCTTTCTAGTCGAGTTTTAAGTTGTACCTCTGCAGACTTTGCGGTCGGTGATTGCTCGAACTTCGAACTCTAATTGTTACCTTGAAATGTAATCCTTTGCGACTACGGTTTAGAGTTTACGAAATTCGTAAGCAATCGTTACATATTTAGTGTTAGAAGTCTAAGTACAAATGAGAGTTTTATTTATATAATGAAGCTTTATTGACATATACTGTATTCGAATAAAAATGATTTTTTTTGTCGATACGAGACTAGATTAACTATTGTTACAACCTATACAGAATCAGTAATTGCCCGGTGGCTAATATCTTACAGTACAGCACTTTCTGTAAATCTCGCTCGGTTGTTAATCGCTGCGGAGCAACATGCCTCTACGGAATCTCCAAGCGGAACAACGTGTCTCCACAGGATCAATCTCCTCGATTATCATATCATCACCCAACACGCGCAAGAATCTCTGAAGCCTATTATCAGCTGTAATTGCCAAAAATCTACCAGCATGAAACAACCAACTAAATGTGCATTCTACAGTGGTTACCATATTATTTGGCAATGTGGTTGCACGTGGTCTCGGGTCTCCAAAAGAAGAAACCGTGATTTAACGCCAAATATATTTGTCACGATTGTATTGCAATTGCGCAAGCATAAAAGATTTAATCTTATAAGAGTGCTTGGAATCGATTTGGGGAAATTATAAAACTCTGGTTGAAATGAGCATCAGTTGACCCTTAAAAAACTGCTTACTGACATAACTCATACATCGTGCCTCACAACGAGGTTTCTCCAAACGGACGCACATGTAGATGTAATACAGTTTATCGCATTAAAGAAGAACAAGTTCTTAGCGCAGCCGTCAAGTGTAGTAATTGCCCTCTAGCTGTGCGTAACGAATAGAAACTACAGTTTAAATTCAGAACATAGACAGAGAAAATTAGAACATTAATTGCAAGGAATTACACAAGTGATTTAATATCTCGATAAGAGCGCTGGGATTCGATTCGGACGAAGTTACAAAACTCTAGTTGAAAAGAGCATCTGCTGACACTTAAAAAGGCTATGTAATTACATTATTCACGTGTCACATCGCACGACGAGCACCCTCCTAATGCACGCAGGTATAAATATGGTAAATTTTATCACATTAAAAAACAAGTATACATAGCAAATTAGAAAAATAAGTACAAGGGATTACACAAAGGATTTGATTAGAGGAGAGCGGTCGGAATCGATTTAGTAGAACTTATAAAACCCTAGTTGAAATGAGCTCTCAAAAAAAAACTAGTGAATGCCGTGATTCACGCATTGCATCGCACGAAGATGTCTCTCCGAACAGACGCCGATATACATATGGTATAGTTTCTTATAGTTTCTTCACGTAGGAATATGGCTTGAGACTCAGCGGGCCAGGGCTGCCGAAATATGTTTCCGAAACCAAGTCATCTGGCACACCGTTAGCGGCTTACTAGGCGATGTGGTTAACATCACGCCTTCGAGGATTGCTTTATTTTTCTACTTTCTCAACCGTGGTTTTGGTACCCAATTTTTAAAGCGACCGGGTGGGCCAGTCGCCATTTATCAGATGTGGGGATTGAACCCCGTACCGTAGCACCGCAGCCGAGCTTCCTAACCGCTCAGCTACGCTGGCGTTACAGTTGATTATATTAAGTAAAAATAACTACTTCACACAGTCACCGAATGGCGCACTGTTCCTCACAAATACAAAATACAGTATAAAATCAGAGAATACACAGAAAATTAGAAAATTAAGTGCAAGGAATTACATAAAGGAATTGATTAGATAAGAGTGCTCGGAATCAGTTTGGGAAAAGTTAGAAAACCTTTGTTGAAATGAACATCAACCGAGCAAAAAAGCTATTCATTGACATGATTCACATATCGCACCGCACGACGAGGCCACTCCGAACCCACGTAGCCAGAGATATGGTACAGTTAATCGCATAAAAAATCAAGTCGCCGAGTGGCGCAAATAAGTCATTGCAATTACCCGTTCGCCGTTTTTGACAAATAGAAAATACTGCATAAATACAGAAAATACGCACATCAAATTGTACAACTTAGTGCAAGGAACTACACAAATGATTTAATTACAGAAGAGCGCTGGGAATCAATTTAGTCGAAGTTATAAAATCCCCGTTGAAATGGGCATCAACTGGCGCTCAACATAATAGTATTTCGCCGCACGACAAGGCCATTCCGAATGCACGATATTCATATGGTTCAGTTTATTTCACTAAAAAATAAGTTCTTTGCGCAGTCGCCAAGTGGCGCAAATATATCAGTGTAATTACCCGTTTCTTCTTCTTAACAAATAGAAAATATAAATTCCGAAAATGCACAGAGAAAATTAAAAAACTAAGGATTTGATTAGATAAGAGTGCTCGGAATTGATTCGGACGAAGTTATAAAACCCTAGCTGAATTGACACGATTCATGCATCGCGCTGCACGACAAAGCCTCACTGAACGAACGCAGATATAGGTATGGTACAGTTCATAGCATTAAAAAAGCCGTTTCACTTTACTATAAAATAGTAATATACTATAATTTCTAGAGGATAATCTCTCGGGAAAAGTTTTTAGGCGTACAAATTCTCTGTCTATAAAAAGAGAACTCCAGCAGAGGTAGTAAGTTAGCTAATTGGCCACATAATAAGAATAGTAACATTGGCTATAGACCTCGTGTTGTATTTACAGTAGAGGAAGCGTTCGCCTATACAAAAGATTTTTCAGTTTTACCAGCGGATTCATTTCATCTCAGCCTATTTCAAACGCGAAAGTTTCGAACTTGTTTTGTCCTTTTCACATTTTCACTTTAAAAGGAAAACAAGTTGTATAAAAGGGGCGTGGACTTTGAGCTAAACTAAAATACTACTAAAGCAACCTTGTTTACGGCATAGCGTTCTCCAGCTCTTGTGTTTTCTCGGCGTAATTTTCTTGCAATTACGTTGCTGCCATATCTCTTTGGCGATGTCAAAACCTGTACGCCATGTTTCATGGTTGTTTGCCAGTTAATCGCAAAAGAATCGTAGGCTGCATGCAGCTGATACAACTTCACCCAACTATCGTTACAACTTTTATAGTTCTGAATTATGGGTTCGGAGTTTGCGTGGCGATATTAGATGTTCGAGCTTAACTTACAATTTCTTATTTTTACAGGCCCTTTTAAAGTAAAAGCCGCACTTGAAACTTTGTAAAGCGAACACATTTAGCGACGCTAATGCATTCTCATATTGTTTTCTCATTACGCGGCCGCAGCGTGCAGAAGTTTCACCGGGGACGGCGGCTGGCGCGAGCCGCAAAAAGGAAAACGAACATGTGGTCCGCGTCCGAGATAAAACTTTAAAAACTGTAATTGTTTCTCTTCGAGGGTCGGTTTAATTCTTTCCCCCGAAGTTTAGCGCGCTTGCTTAATCTCAAACTAATGTTTTGTACCGCTCTGAAATGAAATTGCATGGAGAACTATTAGTCGCGTATTGTAATTGGTCCTTCGAGCCGGATAGACGCCGCTGCGGGCGAAATCGCGTTACACGAGCAAGGTTCTTTCAATTTGTGCTCGCAGGCCTGCGGAAGCGCGGGCTGCAGTCGCAAATTTGATAAGAGGCATCGAAAGATTTGACGTGATCATGTCGTTCTCTTCTCGATGGTAACTTCGTTACAGGCAGTTTGTCCTGATCTCGCTACTCTGCCATATTTCTGTTAACTTCGTATTGTTCCGCTCCGATTTTATTCGTTTTCCCGGAGATGCGCGTGATATGTTTAGTCTGGCTCGAGCGTGGGCTGTCTCGCTGCGATCCATCATTTCGCGAATTCCTGTAATGGAAAAGTTCTCCTCTTAATATCGTCGACGCTTTTGCGGCCGTCTGCTTGCGAAAACTAACACGCTCTGCCTCTTAATTTGCAACACTCATTTTAGTCCCATGTTTCAGTTAATGATTGTAAGTAAAACTGTGCTTGTCTCACGTCTTGAAGGGAATTCAAAATAATTGTTTTATTGGAATTGGCGCAACAGTAATGCAATGATTATTTTATTTATTCAAATTATTCGAAAGCTATGCTTTGTTTCAAGACTACAATTTTATTGCAAATAAAAAATAGCTGGATTAAATATTTATAAGGCTTATAGAAGATGAGTAATAAATTTGACAAACGCTGATGATGCAGTCTATATTTCTTTAAACGAAAGCATTGAATTGACTAGATCCAAACTACTCTGAATGAAAACCAATATTCTGAGTATGTCTATAAGAAGAATGGCAAATACCCTAATTTACACACCACTGTCAAACGCAGGGTCTTAAATAGGTCATATTCAATATTTCACCGTGGAAAAAATAGCTTTAGACACTTTTTAGCTTGAAGATACATACCACACTTTTCAAATTGACAGTAATTAACACATGCAATAGTGGATAATAATCACAAATAAGACCGGAGCTGACGGGAAGTTAGCCGGCCGATGAATCCGTTGCCGCCACTTGCAAAGGTTGAAGCTCCCGGCTAGAAAACGAAAGCAAAAGGGGGAGCTTGCTAGAGATTCGTTTGAAGAATAGACGCGGTGGTTTAAGAATTTCTACGAGCGATCAGCATGGTTCCACACGCGATGAACGGAAAGTTTTGCCAGGGCTTGTCGGAATACCGGCGGGTTGCGAAACGATAGATTGATGTAGAGGGCGTGGATGCCGTTGAATGTGTCCTACCATTGGTCAATGTAAAATTCCACTAAACTTTAAAGCGAGACGGTATTCGGAATTACAAATGTGTAGACTAAAATTTGGGGTAGCTGGGTGTCCGATAATTAGCCTAAAATTGGCACAGGGGCTATACGCTGGGGTTTGCAGAAAGTTCGTTCCCCACATTTCGTTCCCCACATTTCGTACCCCACATTTCGTTCCGGGGATATTTCGTCTCCCCACATCTCGTACCCGGAAACTTCGTTCCCGAGCGAGCTCAATTTGTCTCCTAGATTACACGGTGTTGAAAAACGAGTACAGCGATCGGAATGCAGTTGGAAAATGAAAGATGTAATTTTTTAAAGAAAAATCAGTGACAATGTATCGGGCAATATTTTTTTTTTAATGCCACCCCAAATGGCAGCGCAGAGGCACTGGAGCTATGCTGTTCAGGTCCGCTTTTCCTCTAATTCTCAGGCAATGTGGGCGTATTTTAAAAACAATCTAAAGCTCCTTGGATTGCTTATAGCTTTCAGGTTTGTGATTTAATAAATAATCATCTCTGCAATATAAACATCGGTTTTCTGTGCGTTGTCTTGTTAATGTTTTTTATGCCCTAATGTTCAAAGGTATCTTCTAGTAGCATATTGTCAACCTTGATTAACCGTGGCCACGGTTTTGCTATGCTTATTGCTTTTTGGCTCTGTGGTTTGTCGTGTACTTATGCACTACTAAACGTCACTCGAAATTTATATTAGATACCGTTTTTAGACATTTCTCCACTACCACTATGACATGTAAATAAAAGCTATCGAGACGCCTTTCGATTTGCGTAGCTGTGCAATTTCATTCTTTCAAATTGTTTTCCACTTTTCAAATACAGATTATTTGCGTAACTGTCTCCATATTTGACATTTTCGTCCAATTCCGAACTTTAGGAAGAATTTTGTTTATACAATTCTGTTCCTTCGCATGATGACTTGCAACGTATTGTATTTAAAGGCCAGATTAGTCGCAGTCTTTTCGTCGCTGCCCGATTAAAAAGGGAATTTTTATGCCAAGGTTCGAGCGAAACTCTTGCGAGGCTGGAAATATTCCCAGGAAAGCGACACTTCATTACGTCCTCTGGGAGTCGAATTCCTTCCCGATGCGTAGGATCTAACACAAATGTTCTGATTTCTTCGGGCAATATCCCTTTTTTCTAATGCCTCCCTAAATGGCAGCGCGGAGGCGCTGGAGCCGTGCTTTCCAGGCCCGCTTTTCCTCTAATTCTCAGGCAGTCTAGGCGCGTTTTAAATACAAACGACACGGCGCGAAATAGTGCAATTTAATGTAGTGGAAGTCTAGTTGTGTACGATAACGGCCGCTGCTGAAATGACGCCGCTCTAAATGCATTTTGCGCTCTTTGCCTTTTTGCGCAATTCCGCTTTGTGTCTTGCATTCAATGCAAGCCAGAACGGAGATTTACATGCAATGTGCCGCGTCGAGCGCTTCCCGAGTTGCTGTATCACGTCTTAATTCCGATCTTGTCCAACCTGGACTTTTAGTTCGCCCCCGGGAGCAGAAATTGGCACATTAAAAGGCTGAACGATAACCTTTCACGAGCGCTGCGACTGGATTTGCATTGTAAATTCCACCTTGACATGGATTGACAGGGCTGACGGATGGCCAAAAAGTGCAGACAGTAAACCAACGACTCTCGAAGGACTGCCTGATTTAAATTTAATTTCCGAGAGCTTCCTTGGGGTCCAAATTTTACTAACAAACTGAAGGGTGCACGACGATAGTACATTTCCTCAAAAGCCCCAAGGAACAATTATACGTCGAACACTTAAGAAACCTTAAAGGTTCTACTTAGAGGGGCCGTACGAAGTTACTGTTCCAGAAGATAAGCTCCATTAGAATCTCTTTTATACTTAATCTACCATTTATGCATCGAAACAATATTAAATTTCAAAATATTCCCTAGTAAACTCATTACTATCTCACTTCCAATGGTTCTGAGCTCAGCTAGATTGACAAGATAACAGCGATATTATAAAACGGCAATTATCAAACAAACTCGTTTGAAAACTCGGTAGGTATGTTATGGTATAATCGGGATTTTAGGACAACACCGGACGTCACTTACCACAGGCTGGTTTGCGTTGGAAGGCAACGGTATTATTAAGCCCTCGGTCATTCGCAAGTAGCTTGCTGGGAGGGTTAGCTTCACGTTACTCGCTAAGTCCGGTCCTGTCTGTGTGAAAATTTCGATGATTACCAGGGCGCTATCGTGAAAATTCAACCCGTGCTGTATGAATCTGCTTCGTCTACGGTCGAAGCAGCGGACTCTGGTGCAAAGGAAACTTACGTGAAAGCTTAATTCCGTTTCAATTAAAGACAATTGCTTTAGCTGTGTGAGTTTAACTTTTCCATGCACTTCTTTAATATTGTCCAAACAATGGCTAAACACAACTCTCGAATTTAGCGCTACTGAAGGGTGTGCTTCCGTATTACTCAAGCGTCTTACACTTGAAGAAACAAAAATGTGGTTTAACAAATGACATTTATTACACAATAACTGAGGCTGCATAACAGGAAATATAAAGTGTCAATGCAACTGGTCTCTGCATGCAACACATTAACCAATTTCAAATTTGAAGCTTCGTTAAATTCAACGCAACAAGCAGCGGCACTAAATCAAGTGAATATCTGATCAAGGAGCGCACCTTAATTTATGCACGTTACTGGGGAAAACTCACAACTCGGTGAAGCACAGTAAAATATAATACAGGTACTTTAAGCCGAGAAAGTAGAATTAAAGGGGTTGCAACAGGAGGGTTTGATGTATCCCAATCAGCGCCGGCGAAACCCGATTTACAGCTGTGTGAATAGCCTGGAGATAAACAGATGTAAACAGAAGCCTCATTTTCAAGCGATTGACGAAACACGACACAGAGTGGCGCTAAGCCTTCGGGCTTATGCAAATTTAAAAGTCATTGTGCAAATCCGCTGAAGCAAAAAAAATGCACGTGTGTTGTAGTAATTAAAGAAAACTGAAGCGAGGAGTATTTTATATCCGCAGTACGATTCGAAGGAATGGCAATCGACCAATGCAACACATATTATTTGCGACGAAGATTTCACTCGCACAAAAGCTTCCAACACTTTCACTTTCGAAGTGTGTGTCGGTTTTATTCACAGCGCCGCACAAAACTGACGCCCGGTTAGTTAATAATCCTGCGCTCCGGGTATTCCCTCCCTCATCTGTCCGTGTAGTAGTCCCTGTTTATACCCACGAAGTTTTGTCGCTCTCATAGCATAAAAACCCCGTCTAGACGTGCACCTGGCTTTCAAAGCTCAACGCAAATGTTTCCGATACTTTTGACGCGCAGTCAGAGCGCTAGAGTAGTAAAAATGGTTTCGGGGGTCTGCAAGCGTTCCGGGAAACTTTCTAGATTGAAATTTGTAACTGTAGTAGAAATATTAGGAAATACTGGCTTTTGTGAACTTTGCTAAGCTGCAAGATTATCGTGGTACTGTTACGCTATTGGTTACTGGAACAAGAGATTTTAGATGCTAATTCACTATTATAAATCGAATATTAAATTAAAGTTACTTGATCTTACAACTGACGTTTGCACGCAGTTTTTTCATTCTTGCTTCTGTGGGGAAAATTCAGAAATAAAGATCTGCAGATTAGCACTTTGCATGTGCACGTGTTGAGTAAAAATGCATGCATACTGTATACTCAGTGTAGCAATGACAACATGCGTCTTAGTTCTATTAATCTCACAGCTTGATACTTTGCCATTTGCATCTGCACAGTAACCGTAACCGGGGCATAATTAGAAGACACAAAATAATGTTGTTCTACCATTGTCACGACTTCTACAATGTAAATAGCAAAGTCGTCACCGTATACTAAATGAACGAGCGGTGACACCTAGCGAAAAAATTGCGTAGTCGATAATGCACACTTCTGTATCTACATCTTGGTTGAGCACCATAGAAATTGAGCTCGAAGTGGCGAGTATAACTACTAGTGAATGTAGTGGATAAGTGGAAGAGATGAGTTACTTGTTTGTAGAAAGCATGTATTTTTATTATTTTTATAAGTTACGCTTAGTTCAGGGGCAGATCTGAAAGAAAACAAGACACATTAGATTTAAGAGAGTGTAAATTGCGTATTTGACAAGTCGATAAATGCACCTCTTATATTTTTTCTCTTAAATTTAATATTCCCATAAAGCAAATACGGAACCGCTTTAAGCATTTCAATGTTAATTTCACAGAAAATCCTTTTAATATAGCGACCAAAAGAGAAGGGATTGGCCACAATGCAAACAATTGAAGTTTGTGATGAAATTGGAACGAGATTTTAATAAATCTGGCTTATTATCAGTTGCAGGCAGCTTTCAGCCGCGTAGTACCTGCAAAATAATGAAAAATCGATGACGCATTGAGGGGCGCAACAAAAGAAGTCAAGGGTACTTTGGAATTCATACTTTCAGTGCCCCAATTAATTGGATCGCGCTTTGTTCTTTCCGCCGAGAAAAACTACTTTAATTAGCACACTCCTGCAGAAGAACGCGGCTGCTGAAAAAGGTGTTTCCCGGCTGCCAGACTACGCTAAATAATAAAGAAGCTGATCGCCGGCTCTTATTTTGGCGCATCGTGAAAGGAGCAATGGCAAAAAATTAATTAAACAGGGCTTCGTTTGTAATACTTTCTCACGGTAAGCTGCGTTTCTCATTAAGACTTGCGGATTTGCTTAATAAAGTTTAAATTATGCAGGTCGCAATTTGAAGGAAGCTTTCGGACCCGCCGAATGTGCATAAAAATCCGCGCATTACGGAGGCTATTGATTTTATTTGCCAATAACTTTAGTAGACGTAAGCATGCGTTTGCAGAATGCTTTGGGTGTCCAACACCCCCTTTGACGAATCGTGCATGAATCGGAGCAATCTTAACGCCAAGTCGAGCGAGACAAACCCGATAATCGAAAATTGCCAACAGTCCCGATAAAAGTATCTACATATATTAAATCTGGCTGGAATCAATTCCGCGCTCGCGAGACGTGCCTTAATTTCGCCCTGGGAGTCACAGCTTTCAGAAGCAGATTTCTTCGTCATTATTTGCTGCGAAGCGACGACGGTCAGCGCGGCTTTGTCGACTCCTGCGGGACTCTCGGGATTCGAATATGAGATCATATCGGAATCCAATTTTGACAATGAAGCGCCCGCTCGTTTTAGATAAGGTGGGTTCGGTTTTGGATGAGGAGCTGGCTGGGATGACGGCAACATAAAACTTTTCAAAAGATCGCCTCCCCGTTTTCTGCTAATTGGCGACATCTACCTTTCCGAAATCATTTCGATGGCTTGAAAAGTAGTTTCAAATGTTTATCAATATTTCACGAGATAGGGGCAATTTCGGCAATACTCTTTAACGTGCTGTATAATATCTGAATTATAACTATAACCAAAATTATAACGAAGTAAAACCACTACAATCGGGATACAGATCAGCTAACAAAATATTATCTTCTTTGCCAAAATTTCAGGATTTTGGGAAATGTATGCACATGAAACAATATAAGAATTTTGTTAATATTGTAACTAGCTTGAATCTTACTTACTTTAAAATCATTAGGGATTTGATTCAACCGTTTCCGTAAGGGTTCAGATCAACGAACAAAATATTACCATCCTAGACAGGTTTTTCAAGATCTTAGACAAACTATGCACATGAAACAATATACAATTGTAATTAATATTGTAACGAGCTTGAATCTAACTTATTCTAAAATCATTAAGGATTTGATTCAGCCATATCCGTAGGGCGGTTCAGATCAACTAACAAAATATTACCGTCGTAGACAGGTGTTTAAAGATCTTTGACAAACTATGCACATAAAACAATATACAATTGTAATTAATATTGTAATGAGGTTGAATTTAACTTATTCTAAAATTGTTAAGGATTCGATTCAGCCACTTCCGTAGGAGGGTTCAGATGAACTAACAAAATATTACCATCGCAGACAGGTTTTTCAAGATCTTAAACAAACTATGCACATGAAACAATATACCATCGTAACTAATATTGTAACGAGCTTGAATCTAACTTATTCTAAAATTATTAAGTATTCGATTCAGTTATTTCCGTGGGGCGGTTCAGATCAACTAACAAAATATTGCCGTCGTAGACAGGTTTTTCAAGATCTTAGACAAACTATGCACATGAAACAATATACAATTGTAATTAATATTATAACGATCTTGAATCTAACTTATTCTAAAATTGTTAAGGATTCGAGTCAGCCACTTCCGTAGAGGATTTTAGATCAACTAACAAAATATTACCATCCTAGACAGGTTTTTCAAGATCTTAAACAAACTATGCACATGAAACAATATACCATTGTAACTAATATTGTAACGAGCTTGAATCTAACTTATTCTAAAATCATTAAGGATTTGATTCAGGCATTTCCGTAGGGCGGTTCAGATCAACTAACAAAATATTACCGTCGTAGACAGGTTTTTAAAGATCTTATACAAACTATGCACATAAAACAATATACAATTGTAATTAATATTGTAATGAGGTTGAATCTAACTTATTCTAAAATTGTTAAGGATTCGATTCAGCCGCTTCAGTAGGAGGGTTCAGATGAACTAACAAAATATTACCATCGTAGACAGATTTTTCAAGATCTTAAACAAACTATGCACATGAAACAATATACCATTGTAACTAATATTGTAACGAGCTTGAATCTAACTTATTTTAAAATAGTTAAGGATTCGATTAGGCGACTTCCGAAGAGGGGTTTAGATCAACTAACAAAATATTACCATGCATAGACAGGTTTTTCAAGATCTTAGATAAACTATGCACATGAAACAATATACGATTGTAATTAATATTGTAACGAGATTGAATATAACTTATTCTAAAATTATTAGGGATTCGATTCAACCACTCCCGTAATGGTTCATATTAACTTATAAAATATTACCATCGTAAACAGATTTTTCCAGATCTTAGACAAACTATACACATGAAACAATATACAATTGTTACTAATATTGTAACGAGCTTGAATCTAACTTATTTTAAATCGGTAAGGATTCGATTCGGCCACTTCCGTAGAAGGGTTCAGATCAAATAGCAAAATATTACCATGTAATAACAGGTTCTTCAAGATCTTAGGCAAACTACGCACATGAAACAATATACGATTGTAATTAATATTGTAACAAGCTTGAATCTAACTTATTCTAAAATCATTGGGGATTCGATTCAACCACTCCCGTAATGGTTCATATTAACTAACAAAATATTACCATAGTAGACAGATTTTTCAAGATCTTAGACAAACTATGCACATGAAACCATATATAACTGCAGTTATATTGTAACGAGGTTGAATTTAACTTATTCTAAAATCGTTAGGGATTCGATTCAACCACTCCCGCAAGTGTTCAGAACACTTAACAAAATATTGCCATCGTAGACAGGTTTTTCAAGATCTTAGACAAACTCTGCACACGAAATAATATACAATTGCAATTAATATTGTGATTAGGTTGAATGTAACTTATTCTAAAATGGTTGGGGATGCGATCCAACCACTCCTGTAAGGGTTCAGGTCAACTAACAAAATATGACCATCGTAGACAGGTGTTTCAAGATCTTAGACAAACTATGCACATGAAACAATATACAAATGCAGTTAATATTGTAAGTAGGTTGAATCTAACTCTACTACGGAATTTATACAATCACCTAGAAATAATTCAGAATGCAACTATCAACATTTTACCTTATATAGGCGGTTTCAAGATCTTGAACAAATTAGGCACAACAGAAAACTTACATTGCTCTTAATGCTATATCGAGGTTGAGTCTAACATACTCTAAATTCGCTATAGATTTTGTTCAACCTCCCAGTAAGGATTTAAGTTAACTAAGAAAATATTACCATCTTTGGTAAATTTTCAAGATCTTGGACAAACTATGCACTTGAAACAATATAAAACTGCCGTTTATATTATAACGCGGTTTAATTTAACGTATTATAAAATTGTTATGAATTTGATTCAACCACTCCACTAAGGAGTCAGTTCAACTAACAAAATGTTACCTTGTATGGAAGGGTTTTCAAGATTGTGGATAAACTATGCACATGAAAAAGTATCAAATTGCAGTTATATTTTAATTAGGTTGAATCTAACTTATTTTATAATTGCTACCAACTTTATTCAACAGCCCAGTATGGTTTTAGATTAGCTAACAATATAGTGCATTCTTTGACAAGTTTTTCAAGATCTTCGACAAGGTGTGAACATGAAACTATATAAAATTCCGCAACGGGATTAAATCTAACTTATTCTAAAATCGTTGCGAATTTTATTCGCTCACCCAGTAAGGAAGGATTCAGAACAACTAGCGAAATATTAATTTTTTTTGACAAGTTTTTCAAGAGCTTAGACCAATCGTGTAAGCTTACATAAAATAATAAAAAAATGCCGTGGATATTGTGAGTATGTTGAATATGACTTATTCTAAAATCGCCACGAAGTTTATTTTACTATCCAGTATTTAGTCAGATCAACTAACAATATATTATCTTCTTTAGCAAATCTTTTAAGATCTTAAACAAAGTATTCCCACGAAACGATGTAAAATTGCCGTTGATATTGTGCGGATGTTGAATCTAAGTTATTCTAAAATCTTGACGTATTTGATTCAACCACTTCAGTAAGGATTCCGATCATCTAACAAATTTTACCTTCTACAAGTTTTTGAAGATCTCATGCACATGAAACGCTATACAAATGCCGTTGATGTTGTAAGTACGTTGAATATAATTTATTATAAAAACGCTAGGAACTTTATTTTACTACCCAGTATTAAATCAGATCTACTAAAAATATATTACCTTCTTTCACAACATTTTTAAGATCTTGGAGAAAGTTTGCCCACTAAAAGATATAAAATTATGACAAGTTTATTAAGATATCGGACAAGCTATACACATACACATGAAACGATATAAAAATGCCGTCGATATTGTAAGGAGGTCGAATCTAGCTTACTTTAAAATCGTGACGTACTTGAGTGCAACTAAAAAAAAATTACCTTGTGGAGCAAGTTTTGCAAGATCGTGGACAAACTGACCACATCATGCAATATAAAAATGCCGTTAATATTGTAAGTAGGTCGAAACTAACTTATTCTAAAATCGCTACGAACTTTATTCAACAAGCCAGTAAGGATTCACAACACCTAACAAATTATTACTTTATCTTGGCCCATAAAAAATATGCGTTTTCGTTAATATTGAATCGAGCTTCAATCTAACATATTCTAAATTTGCTACGAACTTTTTTCGATCGCCAGTAAGAATTCAGGTCAACTAACAAAATATTATCTTCTTTAGCAAGTTTTAAAGATCTTGGACAAACTATGTATATGAAACAATATGAAAATGCTGCTGATATTGTAAGTAGATTGAATCGAACTTATTCTAAAGGCGCTTCAACCATTTAGTAGGGATTCAATCAACTAACAAAATACTACCTTTGGCGAGTTTTTCATGATCTTGAAGAAACGATGCACAGTCGTGTTCATTAAAGTGTTGTACAGCATTTGTGCTTTGTAATTATAAATTAATTATACAAAGTTAAAAAAAGTGTTGTATTTACAAATATTTTGAACGTTTACATCTAGGGCGGCCTAGTTAATGATACGGTGTGAGAATTGGTTGAGTAATAACACGATCACCAATCAACTTACAACTGTCGCTGTACAACAGATTTTTGAACACGACTGTACATGAAACGAATTAAAAATGCCGCTGATATTGTAAGTTTGTTGAATATGGGTTATTTCAAAATAGCTACGAAGTTTATTTAACGACCGAGTAAGCGAACGGATCAACTAACAATAGGTAGTATGATCAAAAATTATTTTCATCTAGTATGGCTATGGAATAGTTCCTAATTTATGAATGCAACTATAAGTCACTTAAAAATCAAATGTCAAGTTTGGCATTTGAGTATAAATGTAGTTGCATTCATAAATTAGGAACTATTCCATAGCCATACTAGATGAAAATAATTTTTGAACATACTATTATATTACCTTCTTTAGCAAGTGTTTCAAGAGCTTGGACAAACTGCACATGGAACAATATTAAAATGCCGTTGATATTGTAACGACATTGAATCTAACTTATTCTAAAATCGTTACGTTCTTGATTCAACTGCTCCAGCAAATATTAAAATCAATTAACAAAATGTTACCTTCACTTGCTGGTTTTTTGAGATCTTAGGCAAACAAGGCACATGAAACTATATAACATTGCCGTTAATATTGTAACGAGGTTGAATGCAATTAATTTTAAAATTATTACGGAGGTGATTCAACATTTCCAGTAAGCATTGAGATCATCAAAAAATGTTGTCTTGTATCGCAGGTTTTTCGAGGCCTTGGATAAACTGTACACATGGAACAATATTAAAATGCCGTTGATAACGTAACGATATTGAATCTAACTCATTCCAAAATTGTTACGGCCTTGATTCAACCGCTACAGCGAAAATTAAAATCAACTAACAAAATGTTACCTCCAATTGCTGGTTTTTCGAGATTTTAGACAAACAATGCACCTGAAACTATATAACATCGCCGTTAATATTGTAACGAGGTTAAATGCAACTATTTTTAAAATTATTACGGAGTTGATTCAACCACTCCAGTAAGGATAGAGATCATCTAAAGATTTTACCTTGTATTGCAGGTTTTTCAAGGCCTTGGATAAACTCTGCACATTGAACAATATTAAAATGTCGTTGATAGTGTAACGACATTGAATCTAACTTATTCTAAAATCGTTACGGTCTTGATTCAACTGCTTCAGCAAATAATAACATCAATTTAAAAAATATTACCTTTAATTGCTGGTTTTTCGAGATCTTAGACAAACAATGCACATGAAACTATATAACATTGCCGTTAATATTGTAACGAGGTTGAATGCAACAACTTTAAAATTACTACGGAGGTGATTCAACCTCTCCAGTAAACATTGAGATCATTTAAAAATGTTGTCTTGTATCGCAGGTTTTTTAAGGCCTTGGACAAACTGCACATGGAACAATATAAAACTGCCTTTAATGTTATAGCTAGGTTGAATGTAACTTATTTTGAAATCACTACAGACTTTATTCAACCACCCGATAAGGATTTCGATCAATTAACGGAATATTACATTTGGCAAGTTTGTCATTAAATTGAACAAACTATAGAAACAATATAAAAATTCCGTTGATATTGTAAGTAGATTAAAGTTAACTTATTCTAAAATCGCTACGAACTTTATTCAACAATCCAGCAAGGATTCAGATCTACTAACAATATATCTTCTTTAGCAAGTTTTATTCAGATCCTGGCCAACTATGCCCACAGAATGATGGAAAATTGCCGTTAGTATCATAACGAGCTTGTATCTAACTTATTCTAAAATCGTTACGGACTTCCTTCAACCACTCCAACAAGGATTCAAGTCAACTAGCAAAATTGTATCTTTCATAGCAGGTTTTTCAAGATCTTAGGCAAACTGTGCACATGAAATAATATTCAATTGACCTTCATATTGCAACGAGGTTGAATCTCACTTATCCTAAAATCGTTACGTACTTGTATGCACATTTAAATATATGTATAAAATTGCTGTTAAGATTGCGACGAAGTTGAGTCTAGCTTATTGTTTGACTTAATTTAACTCACTCTTCCATTCATAATGCAATTTAAGTAGAACAGTTTTATGTTCTCTGATATGCTTTTCAAATTCTTGGACAAACTTCGAATAAGAATAAATAGTATTGGAGCTAATACGAGTAGAATCATAGATATCCCATTATAATTGCGAATTTGATTCAACTACTACAGTAGGAGCCACTTTAAGAAAGACAATTTTTCATGGCAACACTTGGTCATACTACACCAAGAGTAACTAAAGCACTTATTACAGCTAGGATTCTGACAAAGTTGAATTTATTTCACTATCTTAACTATTATTTTAACATTAGGCAGAAGAAATGTGTCATAATAAAGCCGAATCTAATTTATTTCAAAATGGTTAAGAAACTCATTTCAACTAAACTAATAACTAGGACGAGCAGCAATAGTGCTTGTCTAAGCTTTAGACAAGTTACATACACAACACTAGAGCTAATGCTACGAGAAAGTAGAGTCGAATTTATTCCAAAATTGTAAAAAAACTATATTCGTTAACTAGTCCACTTATTACAGTTACAATCGGACACGGGAACCTAGGATATTGAAACGAAGCGGGATGTAGACTTGATTTCATTATTCTAACAACACGCAGTTTAATAATATAATGCAACTGCCACTCTGTTGTTTCGGTAACTGCAATGAGAGCATAATCAAAAGGCACCAAGTAATGTTGCGACCACTGTCGCTGCCTCTGCAATATAACTCGCAAGGTCTAGTCACCGTATTCAAAATAGACGAAGGCTGATACCAAGCACTAAAATTAGCATAGCTGGTAATGCAGATCTCTGTACCGAAATGTTGGCTGCGCAGCATAGTTCAGCACCACCAGATTTGAGCTCGAAGTGGCCTGTTATAACTACTAGTGAACGTTTTCAGTTTAAAAGTGATAACTATTAAATTTAACCTAATCATGAAACTTCGAACGCACTTATTGTTATCATATCAAGTTTAATTGGTGAAGTAAAAGAACACAATTAGTTCGCTGCAGATTTACCGAAGTTTAATCTAAGTTATTCCACAATTACTGAAACTTTGGTTCAAGTAATAAAGTAATGCACTCTTTCAGTTTCTTTTACAAAACTTCGCTCGCTATATAGAATAACAAGATGCAACTATAGTTATCAATGTAACAAAAGGAGATAAAAGAAGCCGTTAAAAACCCAAGTTGAATCGTACACAGTTTTGATTATCAGCTACATTCATCCGCCACTGGAACTGAAGTTATTATTGAAAGCAGTTTAATAAAGCTGCACATCTAAAGATGTACAATTAAATAAATAGTTAATTATAATCACAGGTCTATATTTCGTAGAAATTTCTGTTTTAATTTGTTCTTAATTTCCTTGATTTTGACATGTGAATTGGTTAGGGAGAGCGATTGCAAAAGTTTGTATTTTGGTAACTTCCGGTAGTTTATGTTTGTATAGAGGCAGTATTAACCAGATGAATTAGTCTAGTGGAAATTTTGCATATATAGTTTGTTTCTTAACAATAAATTGTAAGTTCGTCATGCCAGTTGCCTATATCTGTGTTTGACTGCTTTTTTTCAGGCATTGAAGCAAATTTATTAGACATTTTCAGCGCCGTTTAAATGGATTAAAATGTAGTCAGGAATTAATTCGACTCTGATTGTTGAGCTGAGTTGCGACGTAATCAATTTTTTGTACGTGTCCGCGGCGCTAAATTATGGATGCGCCGCAGTTGAACATCGAATGGAATTTAAATGTTCACGCTAGCTCTTAAACATTAAACATTCATTCTTATACAGCGAAACGCTGTAAACGCCCCCCGAAAGACATGGCAGCAGCAAATCGCAATTTTTACCGGCGCAAAACACAGTAACGTGATTTACTTAATGGACTTAAAAATTGAATTTTCCGGCCCGGTTTCCCTCACTGTTTGCCCATATTCGGCAATTACGGCCACATTAGCCACGATTGCGCGAGGCGTCGCGAGTATGACGCGTTCGCGCCGCAATGAAACGCAGCTTTTCCGATTTAATCCTGACGAATGGACGCCCACATCGACATATTAAATTCCGATTAATTACGGCTCGATTTTGCACAACTCGCGGGCTTCGTTTGTTGCTGATAACAATTAACCCCCTCGCGCGTTGACGCCCGTGATTAATTTCGGCAAGTTATCCTTTGTTTAATCGAAACCTGCATTTGCGAACTTATTGCGTTGTTATTATACTTTCATCCTTAATAAATTCCCCAAAGACGCTTTGTTTGGGCGCAGATGTTCCCAAGTTCCCCCGTCCGTATAAAGTCTACCTTTAGACAATTTGCTTAAAGCCTCAAACTTTTATAATTGTATGTTAATAATTTCGGAAAGTTGGAACATAATGACTTCCTCGCACAAAGGGCCTCTGGCTAGTCGAGATGGAGTTTTGGATGAGGTTTGCCAGCAATATGTTTAATTATTATCCCAAACAATAATTAGGGTCCGATTCCGACCCCGCGAGATTTGCAATTTTTAATTTGCCCCGGGACGGATCGCGCGGAAGCAAATAAACTGCCTCCAAATAGATTGTCCTGAGGCTCTCCGTCTCCCAAATGTTTGCTCATTATCCTCCTATTTAATTTTTTAGATTGAAAATTAATACCAAGCTTATGTTGCTATTATTTTCATTATGGTTTGCAAATATGGCCATTTTGAACTTTGTCCGATGCCTTTTGGCTTAAATAATGGCCTAACTCGTTTTCGCGTTTTTATATACCTGCTAGATTTTCCCGCTTTTTATTCGTGTTATCGTCTGCCTGTAGTTAATCTCTTCTCTTCTAGCGGGTTTTAGGCGTTAAGATCTGAGGGTTGTCAAAGCCAGATTAGAGAATCACAGTGTTATCAGCGTTAGAATTTTATCGCCGTTGGAGACCGTCTTCTAATCTAAAGTCAGAAGATCTATCATTGAACTATCTAAATTCCTTATATACGTCACAATTTTACAGCCTTGTTGCGCCTTCGGTTTCGCGCTTGCGATTGTCGAAATGAATGTTGTTGGCGTTTTGATATTGTCGAATTAACAAAACGTGACTGTTGGGTGTATTCTCGAATCCACTTTGACGTAACACTTCTCTTGAGATGTACAGCGTTTATTTGCCCCCATCGCATTCACTAGCTGAGGACGAAGCCCCGAATGACAAAAGGTTCGACTATATCTGCTGCTAAGTTTTATGATTTACATAATTGCCTTCGGCGAATAGTTTAGGCTTTCTTTTATCTAGTGCCCATTCAGTGCAGTTGTATATCTACTGGAAACTATTAAAACTTCGTATGCAAACTATGTTGCTTTGTCTCGCATGCCAGCGTGACGTCGCCGGCTAGGTTAGATGATAACGAGCATAAGTGCATCTCCATTGTTCCTTTTTAGAGATTCTTGAAATTTGACGCTCTGCTAACCCCACTGAGTTGGAATTAATGGATTTTTTTATATTTGTGGTGTCCTGTCTTTGACGCGTTGTTTATTGCGTTGGAAAAGCTTTTTTCAAGCAAGCGTAACGCATTTTTATCTTGTTTATTAGTTGAAAAGTTGGAAAATCAACGACTAACCTAAAGAAACGTTCATAGAACAAAAGCCATTATTCTTTTTCAGGTTTTCTCAAAAATCTAACGGTCATTTATAACTTTGAAAAAGAGGAAATCCGAAACGCAATGACACAATCACAAAAACATGCATTTCTGACTCCTGGTTCTCAACTTCCCATTCGTAATGTTTACCTCGAAATTCGGGGCATTTCCGGAGAACCAAGGCAGAGCGCAATAATAAACCCGATTAATTTTTGCTGCCGGGATCGTTTTTAATTAGAAGTCATTTGTCAAATTTCAAATATATGGCGAGCATTTATAATTTAAATGAACATGTTTGTATGGAAGGCATGGACCGCAAAGTTTTCGACGTTTATGAATGTGTTTGCGCTCGAATTCAATATTTATGGCTGTGATTGCCTGCGGTTTTTATTGTTTGGCCTGGCTGCGCTGATTTTGATAAAGCCGGGCGCGCTGGGTTTTTGCAGCACGCAGAGCAGGCCTCGGTAATTAAGTAAACCAAGCCCCTGAATTATTCGTCTCATTGTGGCGCCCGCTGATTTATGCGGAGGAAGATTTTATTTTTGTAAGAAAAAAATCATTGCTATTTTCGGAGACTAATAGAAATGTGAAACTTACAGATTGTAAACCGGAATTTTGATAAGTATCAGGGCCGGCTTTAGACAAAAACAAAATTTTTATTCTGTCATCTATAATAATTAGCTGTTTGTAGATTATTATAATGATTTATTGTATTCTAAAATATTGACATTAATACGAAATAGGACACCCATAGTTGTCTTGTACGATAAGTAACACCTATTGCAAGTGAGTAGACGCCCTCCCTGTACCTGAGTAAAACTTGACTAAAGCCTTAGCTGCAAAATTCTGAAGACGTGGAGAGCAGATTTCGATTAGTGATAAAAGTAAACCTTCTCCAGATTATTAAATGCGCCATAAAGCACCACAACGGTCGTTACAACAACACAATTCCCCTATCCTTCAGTAACGCGCTAATAAACTTCGACAGTAAAAACTCGCTAAGTAATTCCAGTTATTTACTTAGCGGGGGCTGTAAAAATCCAGATCCGAAAGTAGACCTAAGAGCTGCGAATCCATATGGCCCCATGAAAGCAAATTAAGAGCGGGCGCCGCTGCAGAGCCATGCCTGGCCGCTAGGTGGCGGCGCTGCATCTTTATTAAATTCGGCAGGAAGGCCGATATAATTTGACGACCTCATCAGCGCGAGCTGCCTCCATATTCGTTTTTTACGCCTTAATTAGAGCTTCCGCGGAAGCGACGTTTACGGCCGACTTCGGACAAAAACCTAATTTAACGGCGCCTTAATGCAGAATTCAAGCCACGACGAAACATTTTGTCTCCCAATTTCGCGTACCTGTTGAGGCACCCCGAGCGCCCGAGGGAAGGCGAGAACGCGCTCGGACCGCGCGATTCCACTAATGAATTTCGGACTGTTTAATTACTCCGGTGTTTATCTCCGAATAAGTGTGTCTTATAACCTGCTGCGAATTCGGCGAAAAAACAATTGTAGCCGTTTAATTAAATGCGCCGAGATTATTCCGAGGCGCGGATCCTCGGAGATTTTTTACAGGGCGGTTCATTGCGCCCGGCGAATGGCTCGATTTATTCCTGGGTTGAATTAAAAATTAAGGTTTTCTCTTCCCCTGGGGCAAGGCAGGAATTAGTACTAATTAATTGCAAACTGTACGATTCTGTTCTCGCAAAAATTGTTTGATTTTTGCAAAAAAACCTTAAGATGGAATTTTAGATGGTAGTTCCAATGAATCATTCGAAAACCGAAGAAGATTAAATAGGCCGCAATGCAACAGATGTGTTAGAATGCGCTTAGTCTTGCATTACCCAGGGAGCTCAAAACACGTTAAAGCGCACACGTCACAGTGTAGTTGCTCTATCTACGAGGGAAGGTGAATAACGTGCAGGAAGTCGGTATATAGAACGTATGCAGCAAAAAACACCGACATAAAAACAAAACGAGTCTGCAGCTTGAATCAGCGAATTTTTTGGGGTGCTCCAGCTGCCGTAAGTTTATCTGCTGGCTCAGAAAGTAATATAGGGCACGACTGGCCCACGAAGAAGGTTGCCTGAGCGGCTGAAACGTTGACCCCGAAGATGATAATTCAGCGAAGTTGAAGGAATCCCAAGAAAACGTATTCAAAATCGATCGTTGGAATCCAACGACAGTTAATTAGGGACAACGACACCCTCCAAGCGTTATAAGCGGCTTAGGAGTGAATATTCGGCGAAATACAGACGAATCTACACGATAAAAATTAGCATCAGTTTAGCTACTATTGAATCGCTTAAAACTACATAATCAGAATCGGACCTTACTTATTTTTAGTTTCTGCACCTACGGGGCCAATTCGTAGTCTTGCCCACGGAGTTGTACCCGGTCAAAAATAACAAAACAAGGAAAAGGCCACAAATGTATTGAAACGCTGAACAACTATTTTAAACAAACCTATTATCTACTTCGAAAGGAAATGCCAAGGAACAATGCATAATGAAAGTAGAATAAACATAGCCTAAGGACAGCGATGAACCAACATGTGCGCTATCATAGATCTCCCCGCGAAAGAAGTAGAAAGACATTAATAAACAAGTTAAACTCTGTGCTACAGCTGTGCGAGCTATCAGTGGGTGTCCAAGTGAAAACGCGACGCGATATTCAGCATAATATCTAAAAGTTCAAGAATTCAATTATGTGTCTCGCACGTGTACCTCGTTTCTGCAATTTTAAAAGGGTCTAGCTGTTCAAAATAGGCTGTCCGAAGAAAGTGTAGTAAAACCAGGCTACAGTGAATCCGAGATGTCACGGCGGGCTAGCGTTCAACTCTTTCGGCTAACAACGTGTATCGTGCAATAACCCTGTGCAACTTACGCCATCATCAAGACGCAATATCCGAGTCTAAAAATATGCAGCTCCAAAGTCTTTTCGAACAATAGAGCCAAGTGTTAGACTTGGCCTGCACTCTGAAGTGACAACCTGCCGGTCAAGAGTGTAAATAAAGGGGGTATAAAACCCACAGATGAAAAGGTACCAGGTTCCATTGCATATGTCTGCATATTCTTTGAACATTCGGCAAAAATCTCACATCTTTTCAAGATGCTGATAATGCGTTACAGGAGCATCAGATAAATAAGAATATTAAAACATCTTACCCCCAAAACAAAAACTCACAAATCTCAGACTCGGGCATCTAATAAGCAAAAGTAAGAAGAGGAATTACTGGTTGCATCTGTATCCTTCTTAATCCATTTTTTGTTTACTTATGTTGACAAGTATTTGCAAACAGCTGATACACCTATGAGGAATAATTCCTCTGGCTTGTAACTTGAGGTGGTTAGATTTTCATGCTTTCTTGTACCTTCATCACAGAATTGTAAGTGTTGTGTCTGTTATGTTTCTACCAATGTGGACGCCAAATGAAGAGAAACTAATCGTCCATCAGCAGCACCAAAGCCCCCATTCAGTGGCTTACTTGCTTCACAGCTCACGAGACAGCCGTCAGATTTGGTCCACCGACAGATGCTCCCCATTTTTCCCGCAAATGGCCCATTCTTGGCCGATTGCGGAGTTATCGCTCCTGCTAAATCGCGCGAGCGGCCTCTCGCTGTCTGTCAGTGGCTGTTAGTTGCTCGAAGGGCCGTGCTCACCCTCGCCCGCGAGGGCTGCCGATCTAATTAGGAGAATGGCCCAAATCCACTGGGGAACGGACTCGCCGTATGTAAATATCGGCCCAAACCACGAACACGTAAAAATATATAACAAAGTGAAGGGGCGGCCCAATTTATCTGGCGATCGGAGTCCTTAAATATTTCAGGGCGAAGGGCACGGCACGATTAATTGCCGCCGCGCCCTCTCGGTACCTATAATTGCACCTTGAAATTGATATTAATGTTCGAGGGCCCTCAAATTATTCCGGGGCGACTTGAATCCCGTGTTTTTGGTTATTTAATTTGCTGGAAGGGAGCGGCGGCCCGATTAAAATGTTGCCCCTTTATGGGCCTGGGCCGGTTTCCTTTTTGCTCATAATAATGAAAGGTTGTAAATCGTGTAAGATAGATTCTAAGGGATGCTTAATAACTAGGCCTTAAGGCGGTACCAAGGGTGCAGGGGGTTGTTTTGACAGAACCTCTATTGTTCGATTAGTTTACCTACCTTCATTGCCTTATTTTTATTTTGCAAGGCTTCTAGTTTAAACTCTTTTTTTAATAATTTTTGCATGTAATTAACATGTATATATTTTAAAACGTTTAGTTTCATTGTGTTTCATTTTATTTAATGTACATATCAACCTATATTTTTGCCTCAGACCGTTAATTTAAGCCTTGGTCGGTTTTGATATCATTAACTTCTCGCTCGTCCAAGATAATTTCTTCAGCGCTAATAATGTTATTCTTTGTTGAAGTTTCCCACTTTATTTTATTCTTTGGAAATCTTTAAGATTTGTCTTCTTCTAGGACTGTCGGTTCAATCTATTCTGATTCTGCATTTCCTTTGTAATTTAATTGAATACATTTTTATATTCTATAATTTAGAAATCATCAACTTTCTTCCCTTTTCAGATGGTTGATATAATTTCTTCTTATTTTATTCCTTTAAATTGATATCGTCCTTATTTTTTTCAACTTCTTCCTTCTACCATGGTTAATTTAATGCTTTCTTGATTTATTATTTGAAATGTTTCCTCTTTAATCAAATGGGTATCATAGTCTCTACTCTCTCTATTTTGTTGATGATTCAACTTCTCATTATATCTTGTTAACTCCTGAAATTCTTTATCTTTCAAGGGTTATATAATCTCTCCTCTTTTTATTACTTTAATACTGCAACTTCTCTTAGTAAATCTTGTTAACCTTTTAACTTATTTCTCATTCAATATGGTTAATGCAATGCCTTTTCAGTTAATTTTTGGAAATTATCCTTTTCTTACCGGAAGGGTAGTATAATCCATTCTCTTTCTAAGGCATTCTATTTAAGTCTTCAAGTTCTCGTTATATTTGTGTATCTCTTCAACATCTTTTTCTTCTAAGGCGGTTAGTTTGATGTTATCTTAGTTTATTTCTTGGAAATATACCTTCTCTTACCAGATGGGTAGTGCAATCTCTCCTCTCTATAGGGCATTTTTTAGATACTTTAACTTATCGTTAATTATTGTTGACTCTTTAACTTATTTCTCTTTCAAGACTGTTAGCTTAACGTCGTCTTAGTTTATTTCTTGAAATTCTTCCCTTTGTTACCAGATGGGCACTGTAACCCCTCGTCTTTGTAAAGCATTTTTTAAAATTATTCAGCTTCTCGTTACATTTTGTTAACTCTTCAACTTCTTTCTCTTCTAAGACTGTAAGTTTAATGTCGCTTTAGTTTTTTTGTTGGCAATCTGCTCTCTCTTATCAGACCAATATAATTCCACTTTTTTCTATTTTGTTAATACCTCAAGTTCTCATTATATGTTGCTAACTCCTCTTTCTCTTCTGAGATCGTTAGTTTTGGAAATACTATTTTCTATTACCGGATGGGTAGTGTAATCTCATGAGGCATTTTTTAATTCTTCAACTTCTCGTTATATTTTGTTAACCCTTCACCTTCTTTGTCTTCCAAGACCTTTAGTTTAATGTCGTCTTAGTTTATTTCTTGAAAATCTTTCCTCTCTTACCATACGGGTCTTATAATCCTTGCTCTTTCTATTGCTTTAATGCTTCAGCTTTCATTATATTTTATTTTTTCTTCATCTTTATTTTTCAGGACGATTAGCTTGATGGGTTTTTAGTTATTTCTCGAAAATCTTCCCCCACTTACCGAATAAGTAGCATAGTGCCTCCTCTTTCCATTTTTAATTCTTCGACTTTTTATTGTATTTTGTTAACTTTTCCATGTTTCAAAATGTAATTGTAATTCTTTGTTTTTAATTTCTTCTTCGTCCAAGGCGGTTAATTTAACCTTCTTAGTTAATATTTTAGAAGTTTTTGGTGTAATCAATTTTTATCTTTTCTATTGAACATTTCTTTCCGCTAAGACTGTTATTTTTATCGCTTCTGGTGTTATTTTTCGGAAATCGTCAACTTTATTTCCTTCAGGCGTGTGTGGTTTAGTCCATTTTGTTTTGTTTTTTTTATTGTTCAGCTTCTGTTAATTGTGTACTCTGCGAATTGCGAATTAGAAAATCTTTGACGACTTTTTCTAAGAATTAATCACTCAATTCAGCATTAGGTTTTGGTGAAAGCCTTCAGTTTAGAAAATTTAAAAAAATCTGTACACGATTATCCTGTTTTCGCTCTTTTATCTAAATGTATTTGTTGGCAGCAAATAATTTTTTCCCTTAGATGTTTCGCCGCAGGCAAATATTAATCACAGTTGTACAAATATACAACATTGGGGTAACTTAAAAGGGGAGATTACCCTAAGTGGATCCATAGGATGATTAATTTTTAATTTTACTTTTGATTAGATGTAACAAAGCAGGACCATTGTAGACGTAATCGTTTAGTACATTTACTAACTTCCAACGAGAAATTTATTGGGGTCGAGTTTAATGAAAGAACAATATTTTGCCAATCATAAGGGCCGGTTTCGGCGGAATTCCTATTTGTGTGTAGAATTTCTAGCCATTTATATTGAAAATTAATGATATTATTAGGTACAACTTATTACCACGAAAGTGCTCTGTAGTCTGTACAATGGAAAACGCGTTCCGAGGCACTTCCTAATTTGTATTCAATTTCAACTTGCGAGGAAGGCTAATTTAAGAAGTAGCTCGAGCAGTAGGATTTCCTCCTCGGAATGGTTTCTTCCTTCCTCTCTTTATAAATAGAAGATAAATATCCAGGCTGTATCGGGGGAACAGTTTTTTATGCTGCACAGTTCGTAATATAAGTTGTGAGTAGGTTAATGACGAAACTTTAAATGGTAGATCAAGAATTGTTGCAATAAAGTATTAATTCGTAGAAGTGCTTTAAGTGTTTTGAATGTGTTTCTTCACATTGTATTTGTTGCTCTAAACACTAAATATTTGAACACTATCGATGAACCATACACAGTGTGCACTATAAATTTCTTGTTCTGCGAATATATCTTTAAAACGACTTATGTGACAGAGTTTGTCGAATTCGCAATGTAAGCTTTTTCATGGCAGTTGCTTGGTCGAATTTCTTCTACCATTCTCCTTTTTGTAAATTCTTAATATTCAAACGCTTTCGATTTAACCTTATACGATTATAACTGCAAGTTGATATTAGAGTGCGACCATGGCGGCTGGACAGGCACACGGTCCAATTTGTAACCGGACACGGGAAGACTGATGACGATGAATGCGACTGCGGCGAGGGCTCGCACATCGCGGACTACTTTTTGTCAACGATTATCACAATTAAGCTATTATTCGCCCGGATATCTCCCAGGTGGCTGTTGATTATTATAAGGCTGGTGAGAAGGTTGAACTCATTCTAACCACAATGGCGATAGGCGTTCTACGTACCAATTACTTTGACCCCTGCTAACTTCTAGTTCTTTCAAAGGGAGGGTAGCCTCTTACCTCCTACATCCAAAAAAGACACAAGCACCTCCACCAAGAGTACATTGTATGAGCATTTGAACGAAAATGGCACTTGAATTCAAAGCGTCACATGATTAAAGACAGTATGTCATTTGTATCAAGAAGAATGGCATTTATTCTCAGAAGGAGTTGCTCAAAGTTGCATGTAAAAGGTACGGAGATAATGACTAACGTCGACCTTAAATACACATTATGTAGATTATAACTGATAGAGTTCATCAGCAATGTGGAAGTGCTGGCAGTAATGTGTCAAAACAAACCATTCATTCATAGGAGGAGAAGGAAGAAGAAGCTAATGAAAAAACACTTGTCAACCTTTTCGTTTTCAGTATAAGGGCCAAAGGGCCAAGTCTCCGTGGTGCTTCGAAGACGTACTTAGGAAAAAATATTGGTAGCAATATATCCAACCTTGAGAGCATTAAAAACTCACAGAAGTAGCCACTGTCCGCTTTATTGGCACTTAATCCCCAGAAAGGCCGTGGTGCAACGATCGCATAGTCGGGCCCTTGAAGGGGGCAGCTTTTTGCGGCGATCGGTCCCGAATCGCGCGTCCGGCGGCGGCGCCATATATTTTAATTATTGCCTAATAGTCGCACGTGCTGTGCGTTCCACATTCGAATTCCAGTCGCAGGCATTCGATAATTTACATTTAGCGAATTTATAGGATTTTCCGGAACACGGGCCGAAATAACGCGCATTCCTCATCGGGCCAAGGGCGTGAAAAATGGTGACTGAAGGCGGACGTGCCCAAGACTTGTTTGCAACTTCCGCCTAGGACGTAGATTTAAAACCTGCCCTATGAATTTTTGATGCGGCAATATGGAGTTTGCTCTGCTCTTAAGCGCGGATGCCGGAACTGTTTACTGTTTGCAGGACTCATATGCGAGATTTTTGAAGGATTTTACAACCGTAATTTAAAATTATGAGCTGTGCCTTTGTAAAAGCAGCCAAATATTTATGTCTTAGCAAAGGGTGGTTAAACACATACTAATAACGTAAACTGGTGGTCTCGTCGTAAAGCTCCTACATTATATTATGGAATCTTATATCAAATGTACAGGCTCTCCAGATTTCCGCTTCTTGTCATTCATATATATGGATGAGACGCGATTTTCTTCGAAACAGACTGTCAACATGAATAAACGGAATGAGCAGAGACAATATTTGCTTAATTTTGTTCCATTTGCCGTTTAAGGCAATAACAACGCTCTGTCAACCCTTCTCCTTATTTTACTTCGATGAAGATACTTTCATTGTTAGTATTAGGATTGCCATAGAAAGAATTCGTTTGAACACACATAGTAAAGGGAATCATTCAGAAAACGACGAAGACTTAGCGGAAAACTATCACATCCCGGGATGATGCGCTGGTTTTGGCAATCTCGTGCAGGACCAAGAATGCCTCTATGAGTACGATCCATCGAAAGAAATATCCGATCGAGCCGAAATACCCGACGGAGCTTCCTACGAAGACGTGTCGTTTTCGAAGCAAAAATTATAAGGCCGCGAATTCCGTAAGCACAGAACGCGGTCGAAAAAGATGACCCCACCTCTATTTGACATCAAAAGTACATCGAGTTGTTGATACAAAGTCTTCTAAGTCAAATGGGCGGCTCGAAGCGTTTGGGATTGCCAGGCCAGCAGCGAACGCGGCGAAAAATTAACGCCGACCGATTTTGGATTGTAACAGGGTTTTCGTAATTTTTGCCCCTGCTCATGGGAAATTAACATTCCTGGGAACTCTAAATGATAATGAAACTAAGAAAGAGAGCTTCGATGTATCCCTATTAGTAATTCGAAAGTTCCAAAGTACAGTCAAAGCGTCCAAACCTTCAACTGGATACGATATTATAAGATCACTCTATATTGGTTCAGGTTGTCGTCTTTAACATACTCATAAAAGAGGATATCCGATGAAGATGCTTTTCTCTACGGTTAGGCGAATTATCCTTAATAAACCCTACGCGCCCAGCAAGCAAAAGCCCAGACGTCAATTTCCAGTCCCGATTTAAAATTTGAAATGACAGTGCGACTCCGTCGCCGCAATTCAGCCGAAACGCCGCCGCGTTTAATAAATAAACGATACAGCGGCTACAGAAAGCCGCTCGTCGACCGGTAATCGAAGCGGTAACGCTGAGCATAATACAGTCGTAGCTCCCATTATGCGTTTCCGGTTTGCTGAACCGGAACTAGATATGTAACACCACCAGCGAGCTTTTAGTGTCGAGGTATTATTTCCTTTTGTTGCGTTGCGGCTTTTAATCTCGCGCTGAATGGCGAAGAGTGCACCAAGATTGACTCCTCCGCCGTTGATTTATCAGCGAAATCGGACTGCGGGGGCGCCCCCGGTGAATTAATTAGCACCGGCACATAAGTGAATTTTGCCAACTTAACGGAAGAGTTGGCTTTTAATTTCCGTTTACCGCAAACTTAGTGTTAAATTGAGTTGGCGATGGAATAATAACAGAAGGTAATTTAAGTAGCTCGTTGGAGCGGAATTTTTATTTAAAGGCTTCTGGGAAGAGGCGGGTTCAAGCATTACCAGCCGTAATGGGATTAGTTTATTCGAAAGTTTGACCTATTTCTCTTTGTTGCGAACAACTCGGTTAATTTCTATTTAAACATCATCACTGATTCAATTTTGTAATTGGAATTTACCTTGTAGAAGTCTTGGAACTTAAATAATATTATTAAGTTTACGTACATGAAGTTATGTAGTTATTTCAAAGACAAATGTTTGAAGTGACTGGGTAAGTAATTATTTTAGAGAGATAATATTTTTTTCCTAGATATAAATTTGTCCTCATGCATAAATTAACAGGCTGGCGGCTCACCGTCAGTCTAAGGGTTGTGCATCGGAAACCCGACACCCGGAAAAGCGACGTGATCAGAGGGCTCTTTCAAGTGGTATGTGGTCACATACACTCGCTCCTAAACACAAGACATCCAAATTCCACAATCAAGCATGGAAACAAGAATAAACAAACATTACGACATTTAGCAGTACGTGTTTGAAATGATGGTATTTACAAGGGGGTTTGCGACCCCCGCGGCGCGCCCCGTAGCATCTAGTAAATTGTCTCGGCAGGGATGTTTTCTTTGGGTGCACCGTAATGCCTGTAATATTTGTTAAGACATCAATGGCTAGCGACCATCTCGCCGGATAATTGCTAATCAAGGTACGATAGTACTATCTGCGGTACCGATTGATCACCAATCCTATAATAACAATGAGCAACCACCTAACTAAAAAGCTCTCTGCAATCAGCAGCAATACCAACAATGAAACAATGTTTAACTCGGCTGCATACAAACTACATACAAAGTTACTTAAGCAATAATATCTGTTACAGACCTTACTGATTTACCCCTTTCTTATTAATTCACATAATTACCACAAGCAACACTGCAAAAGCACATAAGAGCTCTCGCATTGGAAAATGCTACCTTCTGTGGTATCAAATTTCACAGCTTCCACACATGCATGTTCTCGGCCACTAATTGACGGCCAAGCCTCCGAGCTGGCCCCTTAAAGTAACTTCGGGCTCGGTTTGATTCTAGAGATTATTATATGTAAGCGGTTGATTCATTGAAAGCCCCATAATCATACGAATACTAATAAATCATAGAATCGTTACAACTACTAAAAGAGCACGAAAATAAATATTACAACAAGCTTTCATAATCCTTTAATTCCAGTGTACAACAAAAATAATGCACCAAGATGAAAACGTTACAACGTTTATTGTGTGTCCTGTGCTTCATACTGAAGTAAAATCACCAAATAAGTGGTAGTGGTCCCCAAAACCTAAACTTACTAGAATAAGTATACTTAACCAAGGTTAGCCAATCAAGTTACCGATGTCAATAAAGACCGATCTATATCTGCGAGACCTGCGAGCGAAAAGTCCATGGTTTTGAGGCCCAAGATCAGCTGAAATGTCCTCAACTGCAATATAACAAAATCAGGGTATTAAGAACCCATTACCTAGTCAACTTACCTCTCTGCTTAATTCGATTCCAAACTTTGAGTGCGTTAGCTTGCAAACTAGCTTCTTGGTGGTCTCAGTCTGCAAATACCTTATATTAAGCTACTTTAGAATACCCACAACTTAAGGTGAAAAAATTTACCTCCATGGTGCAAATGTACCAGGGCTCGATGATCATTAGCAGCCGCCCTGTATGAAACAGGCACCAAACCACCTTCATGGCTATAAATACAGGATCTCGCCTCATTCCGCCCAGTTCCGACAGCAAAAAGTAGGATGCTGTTATCAGATGCCAGAATGCTGCCAAAATTGCCATCTGAAACCCATGGAAACTGAATATTTGAGCAAAGGCAACATGTTTGAAACTTACTGCACCACTTGCTCCAAGTAGAGCGTTTTGATGAGCAGCTGCATCGGTCAGCTTGATGTACGCTTTAATGAGTTTGGTGATGCTCACATCTGTACAGGATTGCAACAATGTGTAGGTTTGCATTTGCATTAAAAAACCTACCAGGTTTTTTGGTGACGAGGCGTGTATAGTTGATAAATCTTATATGTTTCTTCCACGCCACGTTTTTGCCAGCCTTTTCTGTAAACGCGGTTCCCATCGCGTTGAAGGTTTCCAAGATCTGGTTCAGCCTTTGTATTCGTTTTTCCAGACTGCTCGCCATAAACTGAAACTCGTACTCGGTGATCATCAAAATCATGCACGTGATGTAGTAGGTAGCGTAGGTTTTGAGTATGGAAAGGGCGCCCAGATTTGCGCCCACTGTCTTCACATACATGAGATAGTCGCCCAGAAGGGCCAGGAAGATCAGCAACAACGTGACGTAACAGGTTGCAGACTTTCTCAGCACCTCCCATTTGGGGTGTTTCGTGCGTAATATGGCATCAGCCTGAAATTTTTACATTTAAGGAGAACCCTTTTCCGCACTGTTTAGATTACCTCGTTCATACACTCGACGTATGCGAAAAACGCCAAGAACCTGGCCGGGATGATGAAAATTCCGGCAAAGGTCACAATTTGCGTGGAGGAAACGTCACCGAAATTCACGAAAACATCGGTTCTGGATCGGACTCGAACCGACTGCGAATGATCCGCGAGGAGGTCTTTAAACATCCCCATGTACGCAGTGGAATCTGCAAAAAGTTCCAGTTGTTCTGGGTTAGTAACTTTACTAGTAGATACCTACGCAGAAAGATCCCCAAAATCCAGCTGTAGGTGGCGTACAAGGGCGACCATTGCATATATAGCAATCCCAAATGGTCCCGTTCAATGGCTATGGGGAATATCCCCATCAGGCGCATCAGGCAGATTACGGGCAGGGAGAATCTGTAGCTTTGCTCCGATATGCGGACCTTGGCATCCCAGAACATGTTTGCGACTAGATGTTGTAGTCGTAGTGTCATAAGGGTGGTGTATTTGAAGAACTAATCGTTTTTCTATCGCTCAGTTGCATCAATCATCGGCTGTCGTGTCATGTTACTTGGAAATATGTTTCAAATAGATCGGTTTCTATTTTATCTCTGTATATATCTAATGCGTTCTTAATGGTCATTATATCAACTAGTTTCAATCTTTGTGTGAATTCTCTTTCTATGGTCTCGACAGGAAACATTTTGAGAGTAAGTAATACTAGGTTAAGATAATGGTTCGGGTGAAAATTATCTGAAAAGGTTGAACTCAGAAGCGTTCACATTACATTTTTTCATCGTTAGATAATTGTCAGTCGTCACAGCATTACTGTATCAACTGCAAGTTTGCGAGTTCGAAACTTCCACTCTTCGGCCTGTAGTGGTAATTCTCTTTAAAGATAATAGATTCAATCTAAGCCTGGCTACAGACTAAGTGCAATAGTATTGATAGCTCGACGACTAGACAGCCACCGGTTCCAAATATCGATTTACACACCCCGATAGGGATGCTCTTAAAATTAAGTCCGGTTCGTAAAATATTTCAAATACATGTAGCGTAATTATTGTATTCAAAACGGGCGGTAATACATACATACACTATTATTCCACAAACAATAAAGATGTACTTAGCTCCAATGCAATAAAAATTGACGGTACGATATGAGAGGGGGGGGGGGCAGCTGAACTCCAAGCACGAGCGAAGAGGTTGCCGCTGGGCGAAAAAAATGGTCCAATGTTGTGGGAGAACCCTCTCCTCGATGTAGTTTTGCGTTGGTAGTCCGTAAAATGCTTACCAACGGCAAATCACATCACAATCAAACGATAAACTGTGACGACATCCTGACTCGACGATCGTTTTCTGATTTTGTTTTTGAAACGCGTTGTTCGACTAGCGTTCGGGTAGAAGTTCAACGCGAAATACCTTTTTCGGTGGCATGAAACCAGTGACGGCGGCATTCGTATTTCAAACCGATATTACAACATGAACTTTGGAATACACATTTTAGTGAAATCTCTTAACAAGAAACATTTTAATTGGGACCTAATAATGACTGAAAGTCTTATTTTAATATCTAGGAAAACGAGAAGGCAAAGGACCATTTCATAACAATTTTAGTTTTTGATTAATTTTCTTTAAGCTAAACCGGATATACCTAAGAGAAAAAGGTGAAGTGTTATTCTTAAGCTGAGTTGCGTTCTAAGAGCATTAAATATACTTGAAGCTGTCAAGCAGAGAAGAAGAGGAGTAACTAAACTGTAGAATTACAATACGAGTTGATACATTGTGACGTTAGCGCTAGCCAAAATTAGTATTTGTACACATAATAATACGTTCAAATTTGTACGTCGCCAAAACGCCACAATCAGCTCTTGAATCTGTTGTGCGCGCGGATTGAAGATAAACCAAAGGGCCCAGCGATGCGCGACGACAGCTCTAACATAAACAGCTGCTAGCTTCTAGACCCTCTGGGTTGTGCGGAATCTGCTAGCACTACACCTAGATCTGCCTGAAGAAGCCGTTCTGAATCGTAAGACCTGGAGTCCTTAGATCCACCTAAAAACCTTTGAAGAACACCTGACCTTGAACTCCAAATTTTCTAGCATATTTGCCTTGAAACCGCTCGTCAGATCTTGTTCGTGACTTGTTGAGTTCAGCTCTTGATCACGGTTTCCAGAAGAACGCTCAAACTGACCCTCGTGGCATATTCGATTCAGCACATGCAGTTTAGCTACTTTTCATTACGTTCCTATGGGTCAGGGGTCTAGCACGGGCTACCAAGGATATACCAAGTATCGTGGGTTACAGCGCTGTCCAGGACGAGTTCTGCAGTGTCCTCCCAAATGTATTTTATTTTCTTATTTAATATTGTACATATATGATTAAGTAATTTTAATTTAAGAGAACTTGTCTTGTAAACGTAAATGTCAATAGGTATTTTATGTGTAATGTGTACTTCGTCTGTATACTTGCGTATGAAGCGGACCTTGGCATTCTGACTACCCTCAAGACTAAATTAAGTATTTGTGAAAACATTATCCAGCCTAGTGTGTGCATTACTTCTTGAGACCAGTACAACATGGGCTTTGAAATATAGTTTTTGATAGTCTGTTCGGAACGCCAAGCAAAATTAGCTAGGAACTCTAGTTCGTAGGTGTCCACTCTATTTTTTTTGCAGCCTTTAGAATGTGTGGAGGATTTGTTATCATCGAGAACCACTCCACTTTGAAAACTACCATTTCACTTAGGAAATTGACGAAAACGTTGCAATTCAAAATACTGCATATCCATCCCATTGCGAATTTAAAATCCTGATTTAGGGCAGCCCGATATGAAGGGGAATACCCTGATGTTTTATGTATGAAATAGGCATTTTTATATCCGCCTAATGGATTAGGCGGCTTTCCATAAATACCATTACAGAACAAGTCGCCCTTAACTTGTATAATTAATTTAATCTTTCAAAGTTGGAGCTAATTCGCGAAATTGCACGACTCGAAAGACAGAAGCAGTTGGAAGTAATCCGTAAAGTTGAATTTCATGTTTGTTACAAAAGGAAACAATGGCTTTATCACGCAGCGTCCTACGTTTTGTTTCACAAGTTACATTAAATCGCGTTGAAGTCGCTGGCCCAGAAAAGGCCTGTCGGTGCTTATTGACTTGCTGTCGTGCCGGGCGGCAGCTATAATTGAATTATTTTAATCTGGGCAAGCAGGAGTTCAATTAATAGCTACCAATTCGAAGTGGCCTGTCCTAGAGACTTATTGATGATCATTTAATTATAATACTTGTAACACTTCTATTCTACTGAATACAGTTTGTGGCATAAAAATAAAGTAACAGGTGTTTTGGGATTTTGCTATATAATTGTGGCGATGACGTCAGCAAAGTACCACCTTGAAAAGTGGCATAGAACGGACCTGCCTCGTAACACTTATTTGTCTACTCGTATCAACATTCTATGTAGGAACACATAAAAAACGGGTTTTATCAATACCACCTGAAGAACAAGGCTGCAACGCTCCGGCGTGACGTTAGCACAAGAAGGCTAAATTGGACAGTGACTGAATTTATTGATCACAGAAAGGCCGAATTGGCCAATGACTGAATTTATCAAGCCTCTGGAAATAGATGAGGCTCAATAAATACAGTCATTGGCCAATTCGGTCTTTCTGTGCTGACGTCACGCCGAAACACTGTGGCCTTGTTCGTCAGGTGGTATTAGTTTTGTGCACTTTACTGCCGTCTTTCCATTCTTAATAGATGGTTCATACTATCTTGATCAGCTTCCTTTACCATTGCTATAAAATTATTTGAGAATTGTGACATACCACTGTCAAAGGTATTCTATTCCGCTTATTTTTGAAGTTTGTTATTGTACAATCTTGTTATGCCAATCACTTAAAAATAAAAAAATATAACGCACTCCCTGTAATAGGAACACAACGAAATTTTCTTCTAATGTTAATTTTTGTTTCAGGTACGCATTCCATCAACGATTTCCGTGTCACTGGTATGGTGCTGGTAATGTCACTCGTTTTATTTGGCACTAAAGGTTAAAAATCACATGCAGAAGTGCACCAGTGCAGAAATCCGGAATGCAGCTCTCGGGCTATTTTAAGCGGACGGACCTGATACGATCGCATTTTTCTTCACCCTAATCCACCCCTGCCTTTGACCAAATAACGTAGAAAAGAATGTGGTCTTATCTAGGAGGGCGAGCTTGATTTATCTGCAATCGAAGCGCCATACGTCAGATTGTCGGAGCGGAACAAAAACAGAAGCGAGGGGCAAACTGTTTTGAGCGAGCTGCCGAAAGAGTCTCTCTTGCAAATTTACTTACAATTGCTTCACTTTCGCCGACAGAATGATATCGGAGCTCCTTTTGTATTCATAACAGCCGCGACGTGACTGTTGACACAATCACTTCTGGCGTTATTTCATAACGGGCCCCATTCTTTCCGTGGGAATGCTGCTTCGCTGATGGAAACTCGTCATTTTCAGCCTTTCATTTTTTAGGTTTACGCGTGGATTTGAGGTGGCCGCCGCGACGGCGGCGCAAGCGCCATCGCGCGGACAATAGCGGAAAGTTTCGCTAAGTTTGGTCCAGTATCACAAACTTTGAACATCTCTGGTGGTTTAGCAAACTATATCGAACCGATTTCAAATGTCCAGTCTAATTCAAGAGGTATCAAATCGCCCAGCGGAAGCGCCGCCCAAATCTATAAACCCATTTCATTAAAAGCGCATTGAGCGCCATTAATCATCAGCGTAAACCATCAGCCATTACCTGATTAATGGCTTCATCAAACGGGCGAATTGGGCGCCCAGATTTATAGGACCAATATGTAATGCCGCGGGTCACTTTACAACCTGCAAACTCGCGATGCAAATGCCGGATTAAAGTCTGCGGGGCGGCCGAACATGCGGTATTAATTTGCCCTTAAAAATGGCGAAATTGTGCCGTCCATTACCTCAACCGCGCTCGAATTAATGGCGCCCCGTCTTTATGATTATGGGCCTTATATTGTTCCTTCTAAATGGAGCTGGTAATATCTTTGCGGTTGCGTATAAAGCAAGCCCTTACTTATCATTGCCGGGAAACTTGGCGCATAAGGTGGCTCCCGAGCAGGGGGCTGCTTGATATGCGTTCATTTCGAGCAGGCATTTGCTTATGAAAAATACTAAGTCGCATGTACATTTTATCTGCCGTCGCTAGTGATTTTAAGAAAGGATTATGCAAGAATACAAATAAGTATTACTGAAAGTGGATTATAGATTTTGTATAAAAAAACAATGAGGTCCGAGATCAAAACATTAAAGTGGTTCTTCTCATCTGGTCTCGACATTTAGCTTTTCCTTTTTCGTTTTCTTTTTTAATTACATTTGGTTGGTATATGGTCCAATACCGTCTGAGCGACAGCCGCTACCATTTTTTTGGTTGTATTCATTATTACAATATTTTTGACCAATCTCAAGTGATTAACCTGCAGTTTGACTGATCTTAATATCTTATGAAATAAATAAAAGGGGGCGCCAAGTGGTTTTATCGGGCAAGCCCATCTCTAAATTCTTGAGACCACAAAGCACAAGTGACCAAGCCAAATAACAAATAAAACCCAAAGAGCAACGCATGCAGCATAAAACCGCAAACATGTAGGTGTATAAGGACTAATAACTAACACACAAATATACAAATAGTACATAACCATACCTAACTAGTAAATATCCATATCTGTAGAGGTTATTAGGAGCCCCAAACGTAATACGTTACTTATTAAATTTAACCCAGAGTAATTGCCGCTGAGGGATGCGAATAGTTAATATGATAATGCAAATCACTTAAACGATCAGTTGAAAATAAAGGTTTCACTGATTTAATATGATTTATACTTCCTCAAAATTAAATGTTTCTTTATAGTAGGTATATTTATATAATTATACCAATAGTGTCGCACCAAAGTATGAAATTTTTATGTTTAAAACTGTCTGGGTAACAGTGTAAAAATTAGATTAGCCAAATAGCGACTTAATTTAACTCAAATAGAAGCTAGCTTCAAAACAATATAAAATAATTGCTACCACGGAAATAACTCCTGGATATTAACTTATTAAATACATTAAAGAACTTGATGGAGCAATTAAAATTAAAACGGTAAAGCATGGATTTATACAGTTGAAAATGGTAAACCGGAATTTTATGCAATTGGATTGAATTAGTTTCCATGTTGTGAAGATATCTGAATCCAACCTCCAAACGCAGATACAGTCATTATAGTACAATTAAATGGAATTACTTCTAGAAAATTTACGGAATTAAATACACCACATAATGGCCTAATGTTCGGCGGAATGTCCCGCGTAAAGGCCCTGTTGGGCCAAAACTGCTTTAAAAAATCTCCAGTACTAATACTCTCTATTAAAACAGTCCGATCGACCCCAGATGTCAGCGGTATTCAAAAAAAGGCTACAATTCAAAACAATATTAAATTACAATTCTGCAGGCAAAACCACCTCTTACCAAAACCCTGCCTATTTTAAAACGTAGGAAACAATAAGCGTTCAAGCCTTGAACGCTAGCAATTTCTCTCCATAAATGCCCCAAAAATGACCGAAGCTTGTTTGAACAAATGACCACCATTTGAACCCTATGGAGTATTTGGAGAGTGTTCTGCAGTTGCAGTCCCAAAAATCGAATTGTAGAAAGAGCACAAGGATGGCTAACCTCACACCTCGGGGAAAAACGACACCTTGTAGCAACACCGGATTTTCATGCCCAAACAACCACCTGAACCGTCCAAGCTCTCCATGCTAAGCGTGTAATATAATCGGCAGGCGAATATGTAGCCGACATGAAACAATTCAAATGTTTCATCGTTACGCTTTTTTCTACGTTTTACAGTAACGTTAGGAATTGTGTGATAATCCAACTCAGTGGTAATCCACATCGGTGGTAGTTCACGTCGGTAGTAATTTTAGACGGATCTAAATCGACATCGGTGGTAGTCCGTACTCACCGGAAGACACCACACAATCTTTAGACATTTATGTCATTACACTTCGGATCCATGCGTCACTATCCTTGTTCCTTCTGCTTCTCTTCTGTTAGCGTCTCCTCAAAGGAGTTCGACGACCATTTGATGGTTATGGCACAGTCTATAGACTGTGGTTATGGCAGCTTCCCTCTATATTATGTCCTTCATGATTTGCTGCGCTCACTGCAGTAACCTATTATTACTCAACTATGTCTTCTCAACAGATCTCCACCCGGTTCTGGCCATGTAAATTTTTGCTTTTATTTTAGCCTATGGTTGTATATCTTAAAAATCATAAAAACTAAGTACCATAGCGATTCTGCATATACCTCGAAGATCGAGGAAGTATTTGCATGTAATCAGTCGTGACAGGTATATCAAATGGGACTTTGTCAAATTGCCGAGGTATAAGTTTAATTATTATAGAAACACTGTGTGCTTAGTTCTCTTCAACAACAATAAAACAAATACAATAATATTAAAACTCAACTAAATATCTACGACCTATCAGCTCTTCTGAAATCCAAAACTATCGGTAAGTAGGTTGTGGCAGATTGCAATGCCTAAAATTGCAGCATATAAATTATCTATAAACATTCGTATTATAAACCAACCGAAGTGAGCAAACTACGATCTACAACCATCATTCCAGCCAATGAGAACGAAATCTGGCGTAGGGTCAGGATTTTTGCAAACGTTCGCAGCTAGAAGGAGACGTGTACAAAAATCTTTATCTATCCAACTATCAGATTTACCTCTTTACGTAAATGCCACCCGTTATCGGAACATTGCAGATGACACACGAGTTTCTTGGTGGTTTCTACCTAAAAAAATAGGACATAGAGCTGATTCAAGCAAAACTGAGTCGGTACCAACCTCACACGTACATGCGTACCAGGGTTCTACAATCATGAGTATTCGAAGTAGATGGAAACCTATCCACATCAAATTTGTGGAAAGCCACGCGGCGTTTTTGCTTTCCCCATTGATTTCAGAAAGCATTAGGTACGATGCAACTGTCAGATGCCAAAATGCCGCTGCCACTGAAGCCTGTAAAAGATTTCTCTAACTAGGTGTAAAGATATATTGTTACTTACCGCAGCGGTGCAACCATAAAGGTCGTTTTGTTTCCCAGCTGCATCACATAGAATCAAATAGACTTGCATCAATTTTGTAAGATGTTCACCTGTAACGTAGATGAGAAACTAAACTACTTTTTATTTGCGCGACGGTACCACCTTCCATTTTCAAAGTCTTCGAATTAAAACACCTTCTGGAAAGCACTGTCGTTTGGATACCAAAGCTGAAATAATTATTAGCTATTGAGCTGGGTTTGATCTCGACTTTGGTGAACGTCTCCAACGCTTTATTTAGTTGCCCTAGTCTCTTTGACAGCGAGGCTCCCATCAGATGGTACTCGCATTCGGTAACCATCATGATTATCCCTGTAAGGTTGCTGGTGCAGTAAGTCTGGAAGATCTCGAGAGGAGTAATGGTCCCCTCGACCGCTTTGGCATACGCTATAAATTCCGACAAAAGGGCTAGAAAACTTGCTAGCAGTACCCCGTAGAATACCAGGCTGGTTCTGAATCTTTCCATCTTCGAATATTTTATTTGAAGAACAGAATCGACCTATAATATCAAATTAGTTTTACTACAGTTAGTAAATGCAGCGTTACCTTGTTTAAGTACTCTAGGTACTTGAAAAACTTCAGAAACTGGCTTGGCACGACGAAAATCCCACAGAAGGTGACCAATTGCACAGCCCCGAGATCGAGGAATTCCACAAAAATGTCTGTGCTTGACCTTGCCCGTATGGATTTTCCTTGTTCGGCCAAAAGGTCCTTGGCAATGGCTGAGAAAGTCGTAATAGCTACATTGGATGGAATTAGTGAGTTTGTTCGAAGTGATTGGATTACGTACGTAAAAACATCCCCAGCGTGAAGCTGTAAGCCGCCAGTAGCGGAGACAATTGCAAAGTCCGCTTTCCTGAATGTTGTCGGCGAATAGAAAATGGAAAAAGCCCCAGTGGACGCACAAGGAGAATTATCGGCCAGGCAAACTGGTAGCTTTCTTCCGAGATCTGAACTGTTGCTTTCCAAAGCTTCATTTTTTTGTTAGGGGCCTTCGATACTTCGCACGATTGATATACTATTTCTATTTCTATCAAATGGGCTACTCTTCATTCGTGATTGATGCAATTAATGCTCCACAGCACAGAAGAAATGGATTTATGTTTATTTTATATGTTTGTTGGATTTAAGTTGGGAAAGTTTTGTAATTGACCATAGCGTTGTTGAGTTACAGAAACTTTTAAATGTAGAAGTTTTTTCAAGGATATAGATAATGTCCATATTATTTGCTTGATTAATAATAAAGTGATAAAAATGTAAAGCTCCGTTCGCACGTGGATACCGTATGCGAGATGCAGTATGCAGGATACAGAATCGCGGAAGAAAAGTACCTTTTCAGACGTGGCGACTGTATCGGATACGCGGAGCCTTCAGTTGCTTGCGAACAGTCCAGTGCCGTGCTGTTATGGACCTAGCATTGCTGTTTTTGTTTCTGTAGAAATTGTTAGCTACTTTAATTCGTTGGTCATTCTTTCAGAAAATTACTTTGTACACTCGGATGCAATAGCCGGCCACCAGCTCAGTAGGATGGAGGCCTGCAGGTTTTTATCAGAACAGTCGGTAGAACTAAATAATAGAAATAAATTCCCAGTGCGCCAACGAATTTGTTTGTATTACAATACGGTGAGTGCACCCAGGTGTTCAAGAGAATCCGTAAACTCACAATGCTTAAGCACAAACACACTCCTAAAAGAGGAGCTTCAAATACAATAGACAGCCGTAACTAAATTAAACCTCCACAGTATAATTTTTATAAGTTTGGGCTCACAGTACATGTAAATATCTCAAAATTATCGATCCACCAGCAGAATCGCAGGTGGCCACAATATTACTTGCTATACTAATTAAGTTTGACTAATTTATCAGTAATAGCATGAGGTACCTCAGAGATAATTGAAACTAATACTCACAGTTTGTAACATAACAATAAGGCAATCGCCTTATTTCACACATTAAAATTAGGTACAGGGACAGGCAAAGCTTACAGCGGCGCTTGGTTTCGGAGGAAACGCAAACGCGATTCTCGGAGTCGTTTGGCTTTAAATTCGGGGGTAAGCCTCTTTGTCGGACCCTCTCCTGTGCTCAAACGGCGTCTGCAGTAGAGGTCCAGTGGGTCCGAAGATCCAAAATTTCCAGGGTATGGAACGTCCGCATGCAAATAAGACCAGCTGTAGTCCAAGCCTCAATTTTGGACCTCCGGCACTAGGCGTCCGTACAGGATTCCAGGCGAATTTGCGAAACACGTGGCAGCATGAAAAATTCCGCCAGCGACGTGGGAGTCAAGCTTCCCTTACATCGAAGATTGAGAAATAAATCCACTTCAAAACTGAAGGCTCAGATACACATCATCGAACTAACGGCAACTCAAAATTAAACCTCCGAAATTCTAACTGTTACCACGGCATGTTGTTCTTTTCGCAAGCGAGATCGGGAAGGGACGCGCCTCCAAACAAAGGCCAGTACTTGAAAAATTATCTCCCCGAGGCCAAATGGGCGTGGCGCAGCTCGTGAAATACAAACGGCGTTTACACAGACAACCGCGCGAAAAGATGCGTAACAGAGCAAAATGAATACTACAGAATGCCAAATTAGAAGGCGGCGCAAATGAATCGTAACAAAATAGTCTGGATGTGCTGTATCCCAAAGACAGGAATTGGGCTCTACTAAGCTAAGACATTTTCTATTGTCAAATATTGTAGGCTCCATGATCGTGGTATCGTAACGAACGCACTGCTCATTCGTTTTAAATAGAAAAAAAATCTGCTACGCCTATAATATGTTATCGTGTGTTCTTGCTTGCAAAAGTATGCCCGTCTGAAAGGCTCCATATGGTCTAATGGCAAATCAGTATCCGAGATACAGAATTTGTCGCCGGCGGCTGAATGAGGCGGATATCGAAATTCAAAATCGCGATACTGTATGCGTCGCGTCGCCACTGTGAATAGCTCCATTTGAACGCGTGTATTTTCTGTATCCGCATACGGTATGCACGTCTGGAAGGGGTCTTAAACTGAGGTTGTGCAAACAACTTTATTGAAAAACCAAATTACATTTACTACCAAACGTGCCGATATCACGAAATCGAAGGTCCTTTGACCGAAACTATGAATAATCTTGAAATCACTGAAAAATGCTCCAAGGAATGTCCACAACTTCTTATTTGATATACTATTCGGGTTTAACAAACTGGAGCAATATCACCAAGTACGTGGTAATGGCTCCTATAACCTGAAAATTATTTCCATTGCGTTTCCACTAGTTTTCTGCAAGAAAGCACTCACAGACGTGACTAAGGAACGATCCACCGCAGCAAGTCCGCTGGCGAAGAACTCGATTTTTCTATGAAACAGAGCCATTGCAAAGGCATCCAACTGAAACAAGTTTTATTGCAGCAGGAGAAGATTTGCTTTGCCCTTAATATGTTACCTGAATTTTAGTCTGTTCAGTGATGTTGGAACACAGCAACTTACAGACCAGGTCTTTGGTGTTTTGTGACTAAAAGGTGTTTGTGTTACTATTAAGACCTTAAAAGACCTACCAAGAGAACTAACCTCAACAGTACAAGCATGCGATGGTTCGACAATCATAAAGAGTCGAACCAAATGGACAATGCACCACACGGACATCATCAAGGAGTAGAAGGGATCTCGTCTATTACCTGCTAATTCGACGAAAAGGCCATATGTTGACAATATTAGTTGTAGAAGAATGCCCGTGATAAGAATCTGGAATTAGATGAGGTTTATCATCTTGTAACAGTTCTGTGAAACAAGTACTTACAGCCCCAACAAAACCAAGAAGTTGGTTTTGAATTTCAACAGCATCGCAGAGCCTCAAATAGGCTCTCATTAGCTTTAAAATTCGTTCATCCTCGACTATCGAAGGCGGCTTCTTTTCTGAAATGATATTCTATTAGTTCTTTGTCTTCAGATAATAACAACTAACCATCAGTATCAGTAGGGCTGATAGGCCTGTGCGTGCCATTTGTATTCAATGTATCAAGGGTATGTCCGATCTTCTTGGAGTCGAAGGTGGACACGCTGAACGGATAGTTGTTTCCTCCAACGGGATAAACGTTGTTGGTACCAGTACTTTTAATCTTCAACGCGACGCCCTCGATGCCACCCTCTGCCTCCAGATGCTGATTCAGCCGTTTGAGTCTTCTTAAAACGCAGTAGCCCAGGTGCCAGAGCTGATACTGCGTCATCAGCATCAGGAAGTGCGTCACGTAGAAACCCGTGTAGGACTTGGCGATAAACTCATCGGAGGTTCTTTCTCCGTCGATTCTGAAGTGGACGAACATGTCGGAGACCAAGATCACGGCGGTTGTCACCAGGATAACTGTGAGTGTTACTATGGACATCTTCCGTGCCTTCTTGGCGTCAGTCGGGTTGAGAATGGAGTCAGCCTGGAAAGGCCACATTTAATTTGGGAGGCAATTGGCTGTGCTGAAGTACCTCGTTGATGCATTCGACGTAGGAGCAGAATGTTTTGAACCGGAACGGTGTGATGTAGATGCCGAAAATCACCACGAGCTCCACGACGCTTATGTCGAAGAACGTGATGTAGATGTCGGTACTCGATTTAATTTTGATGGACTGCCCCTTTTCTGCCATCACATCCCCCACAAAACCGGCGTAAGTGGCAGTCACTGTTGAATATTTCTCATGAGATTTTTTTTAACACAGATGACAGCTTGCTGGTTGATTCAGCGATTTTGAGGAAGTGCGTTTTCTTGAACCAATGTTAAAAATATGGTTAAAACAACTATATCGTAGGTAAAGGTATAAACACCTAGAAAACTTATTTACTAACTTCAGGGCGCTTTATTCCACACGTGGGAATATGGCCTGAGATGCAACGAGTCAGGGTCGCGGAAATATCTCTTTTCTTTACATCTTCGACGACTGCCTTACTTTCCCTACTTTCATAATTGTAGTTTTGGTACCCAATTTTAAAAGCAACTGGGTGTATGTACTAAGTATTATCAAGAAAACCAATAAAGAACTAATCGACTACTTACACAAGATTATCCCCAAAACATAGCTATAAAAGGCGAACGTTCCAGACCATCTAAGGACCCACTTCGCGCCGTTTCTTTCGATGCTGACAGGAAAGAGTCCGAAAATGCGACAGACGCCCATGGCGGGGGAACAAGCCTCATATACATCCTCCGAAATGGCAATCTTCTCATCCCAGAACATTTTGGGCTCTCGTTTTTTCGCAAAACCAGAAGCACAGGAACTTTTATACGTGCACGAAGCTTTGTACTGGCACGAATCGTGCTATTTGCGTAACTAACGTAATATGCTTGCCCTTATTTTGATTTGGATAGACCAACAGTCATTTAGGGATACTATAATTATAACTCGCTTAAGTTTTCCTGTTTAAGCACTGATCAAACAATGAGGTGCTGATAATTGAGCTTTGTTTAGCCGAGTTAGAATACGTGTCTGCTTTGCGATAGGCTGCCCGAAAATTTTTCATTGATTTTTTGTTTTTGTTGTTTGGCCAAGAAATGCCTCATGAGACGGTCAAGGTTGATTTGAGCTTGAGTCTGGTATACACAGTTTAATTAGTTGCTATTGTTACAGTTTTGGTTTCGAAATTACATTAGAAACAAAGCATGTGGTCATAAACCGTTTAGAGTTCACCTACATGCTCATTTTGTTGTAATAAATTGCTTTTTTCGTTTATTTAATTATTTAAACGATTAGAATAGACATATAACGACAAATTGTAGCACGAATTTTGAATTGGAGTATAAATTGAAGATTTAATGCATCATCCTAGGGAGTGGCGTTGCCTATGACACTCTGCGGCAAAGAACATGGAAGTCTCAGCACTGACAAATAGTGACGATGATGCCGATGGCGAACGACAAACACGACGACGATAATGATTATGAGCTTAGAAACTATTTCGTACTCGGCAACGGTTTTAAAAAGTTAGATTTAAGAACCTAAGCGCTTCTACCAGCTGCATGTAGAGGTTGGTTACCTCGGCTACTTCTTCATGTAAAGCAAAAATCTGTATAATACAAACTACTGCATGCTTTTGCTCTGCTGGAGTTCTATGGGGGTTGTTCTTAAGACTCCCGATGTTAACAGGATTTGTTCTTGAGCTGTAAAGAATGATTGAATTTGCTTAGACGTAGTTCGATGCCATTGATGAGAGCCCGTATTGAGCACGAGGCAGTGGCACACGAATGGATTAAGAAAACGAAACACCGATGTATCGTAGATATTCCTCTACACATGAATTTTCGACAAGTAACCAAGCCAAAAGTTTACACAACTATCTGCAGTGGAATAGAGGCTCCTAAATCAATTCGTGTGGGAGATAGAAAATGGGTAATGATATTTTCCAGGCGCCACTGGGTTATAAATTGTTACGTAGAAGACGCTTGGCGTCTTCTAATCCAGAAAGGAATGGTCTCGGCTTAACGTTGACGTCACGGTTACAAACCGTGATTTATAAAACTTATTATTTTGAAAATATTTACTGACCTCCTGGTGGGGAGAAGCTCAAGGCTGGTGTCCGTCAGCAAACACACACAATATAATTAGATGTAATTATAAACGTAGGTAACTAGTAGAAGGGAGAGGTATAAACGTGCAGGACCTACAAGCTTTGTACACGTTATCTAGAAATGACAGGAAATATAATAATACCGAAATGAAGGCAAAGCGAGTTTGCAGCTTTGAAGGGGATAAGTTGAGAAAACTTCGGCCCGTTGTAAATTTATCTGGTGTAACGGGAGACCATTTTTAGACTTGGAACACGATTGACCCACGAGGATGGTCACCTGCACGGCAGGGATGCGGAAATTTGGCGATGGACGCTGACCCACGGAGTTAATCGTTCGGCAAGGAACAATCCACAGGGACCACGTATTTAAAGGTGGCGCGAATGCGAGTCCGATGAGAATAAACTTTTCCGCGACACGGTCTTTCCAACAAATAAACAGTTTTATGTCACTACAGGAAACTTTATAAACTACCACTGCGTTTACATATCCCGAACACTACGCAGAGCTGGTAAGAACTGACGTTATTGCGCATTTGTAGGGCGCGAGCGCAACCAAAACTTAAATATACTTAAATGTCATGGTTCATGGGTGCAAAAATCCTGCGCTATTTTAAAATAATATATCTAAACTATATCAAATTGTTTTAACGTATAATTTTATAACGTAAAGGTAGCCGATGATTTCTAAACTTTGTGAGGTGTGACGAAAACCTCGCAGATGAAGACTATGTGTTCATCGCGTCTCAACGTTTTATAAAATCCCGCACTGAAGCCACGCTTAAAAACAGATATGTAACGGGAACCAGCTTAATGTTCCCAGGAGCATCGTTAGCTGCGTGTAGACCTCAATTAAGTTGACAAGATCTTTCTGAAATCTTAAAGCCTACTTCTGGGATGCAGTCATTGATTGCGGAAAGCAAAGTCGCAAAATTAGGGGTCCTAATGCGACACTAAAAGCAAATTCCAAGTTGTTAACTTTGCTAGGCATCATTACGACTTCAGGGGTAAACTTTCTAATGGAAGTTAGTTCCATATTTTTTGGTATTGTTCGACATCGTTTGTTAGTCGTTTGATCTTTACACCCCTTTCGCACAGCCGGATTGGATGTAATTCTGCCGTAAAAAGGCAGCTTCATTGCGTGAGCGCGCGGGAGAGGGTAGTAAAAATTATTGTGAAATATAATTTCTAGAGCTTGTCACAGCAACCGACAGGAGGTTATCTCCGTAATAATAAAGTCTTAAGATAGAAAAAAGGTTTAGTATAAATACTGCTTAGAGGAACAACCATTTCTGTAAGATTTGATGTAGTACTTGGTTTAGTTTTGTTTATACAGAAGTTTATCGCTGTATATCTATGGATGTACATATATTATTAGTGTTGATTTACTTTAATGGCAAACGTCCATATCTATGCAAGCTTTGATACCTTGCGGAAACTGAGAGTAGTGTCTATGCAAGTAAATCGTAACAGTTCTGTGTTGCTTTGCTTGAGCCATTCTGGCTATTTTCTTGCATTTGAAGCAGCAGCAAAGGATAACTGACTCTAATCCATTTCGTGATATTCTTTTCAATACGTACCTGATGGTTGCATTGGTGCGACGATTCTATGACCAACAAACCCCTATGTAAGCTTCTCAAGTTGGCCCAGAACCGTCAAGTCATATTGGCGACGAGAAAGTAAGACTATTTCGATTTGCAAGTGATCTTTACTTACTGATAATACGCAAACGTACAGCGATTACTTCGCCCATAACGTCGTTTAACAGCTCACAGGCTTTGCACAACTTTAGTTTCTATCAGCTCCGTTAAGTATTCTGGAAATTGACGTAGGTTAGTGACAAAACCAAAGAAAGAAAGAATGGAAGATAATATGTCTAATAATGAGTGAAAAAGTAGTCGGTAACTACCAAAGAATCTATTAAAGACAGGAAATGAATCGCTGGGGTGGATGATGATGGCTTGATAGTAAGAAAACGAATAAAAAAGATCAATGAAAAGATGGTCCGAAGGTTATGTCTCACCGTTTATGAAAATATGTGTGAATGCAGGATGGAGAAGGAAAACTACTACGCAGTAGAGAATGAGTAACAAATTAAAAGGGGAAAAGATTTTATTGGACTGGCTGATGATGGTTTAATAGAGGTAAGAAAAATGGTATAATGATGAAATGGTCAAGATAGCTAGGTACCTGAAGTGAATAAAAAAACGAAGACACAGAAAACGTATGAAGAAGAAGTAGTGTAGAAGAAGGGGCAGTAAAAAAGTGAAATTATGAAAGTGCTACATTGAAATGGATGATCATAGTTGAATAGAATTAGTTCTAACAAAATATATATTGTAGTGGTATTAAGTCCACGACTTGGCTCTGCTAGCAGTGCAACACAATTAACCGATTAAGTAATCACAGAGTTGGGGTGTTAATGTAATTGCAATGTCAAACTAAAATTAAAATATTAAATGCATTGACAATGAGATGCGAGAAATAGTAAAGTAGTTGAGTAAGGAGCGCAAAGGCAAAGCTTATTTTCACAGGGGTCGAAATTGACTTTTAAATAAATAAAAGTAATAGGTTTGTGCATAATGTGAAGCCGAACCGAAAGAAATGAATAGACACAAAAAGGTTTGCTATGTGTATGTTAAAAAAGCGTAGTTTTAAATAAAGCCAAGCAAAGTGAAAATTGTGAGGAATCTAAAAAGGTAAAGTAAGCAAGAATCAAATAACAGGACATTGCAAAAGAGCAACAGGACAGGAAGGAAGCAAATGAGAAGTGGTGAACTCTAACAAATCAGTGCATTTAAATTTACAAATAGTGCAGTAGCAGAGCAGTTGCTAAAACTAAAATAATAAAACACGTTTGTGTGTGAGACGCAATGAAACAATTTTAGTTATAAGAAAAAGACAATATTTTAGAATTTAAAGAATTTGTAAATATTAATTAAGTAATAAAATTTTATTCCATTTTGTACCATTGTTTATCAAACCGTACTTCCGTTAATATTGTAACTTACCAACCAGTTGCGATATTGTTTAGTAACGGGAGAGAAGGAATGAATTAATTAAATTTGATAGTTGGGCGAAATTTGTGCTCCAGAATTATTACTGTTTTACTGAGAATAAATGTGTTTACCAAGTTTAAAAGTGCCCAGTTTTATTATACATATCTCCGAGCTTTAGTACAATCGTTTGTGGCAGTATCCGCCGCGAAAATGTAAAAAATCCAACAATTCTGTCTCCAAGGATAACGGTGCCGTTCACCAAAAGTTTACGATCTGCGATTACGGCCACAACTAGCATCGGAGCCAAGAGATCAGCAGTCCAGGGCTTAGCACGAGGCTGCAGGAACGTCTCCACTAGATTGGGCAGCAAGGGGAGCAGTTATAGCCGAGAAAATCCCACGGCGTCATCTCCAGAGCAGCATCGGTGCAGTTCGACCAGATTTTCTAAGGTACCAATTTAGCCTAAAAATAAGTGTCAGCGTCCGGATAACGAGTTGCATACGAGATCAAACCTCGGCGAAGAAGTTTAGATCATTTTCAAGGCTTCAGCTATGCCGTATTTCAAGTAATTAGCAAGGCGTCATCAAAATCCGTGGTTTGGCGGAAGTTCGAGGCTGCCACAGGAAACGACCAGAAACAACTGCATTTAGACGGCGTCCGTAATACGTTACTGCTAAAACAAAAAATTGTTATTTGGCGCCAAGCGCGAATAATTTGAAAATTTACCTTGCGAATTCTCATATTTTTACGAGTATTTAAACTCTCAAAGGATCGCTGTTTGCGCGTGGCAACCATTTTTGTGATTTGACGTTTTGGTGAACATTGAACGAACGCGTATTTGAACTACAATTGCTGTTTCTAGTACAATTCAGATCAATTTTAAATTACAGTCGACTTCGGAACCTACCTGAGTGGGAGATTGTCTTTACTGAGAGCTAGCGTTTTTAAATAATTGCAGTTAAATAAAGTATAAAGAGGGGCATACAACCATTTATTTTTGCGGTAAATAAGTACATTTCATATTTTAACCAGCCTAGTAATTTTACTGACAGGCAAAAAGTTTGAGCACAATATTAAAATTATAAACAGGGAATTGTGTATTTGGATTTGCCTTACTTTAACATAAAAAATATTAAATTAAATAATAACAGAGCAATTAGAGCTAAATCCATTGCAATATATACAAAAGGAAGCAGAAGAGAAGTCAGGAAATTACTTCGTTTTTCTACGTCCACTTGCCTGTTCTTCCGGTGGTCTTGCAACCACTTCCTAAAGTTGTGGAGGCGGGAGTGCTCCAGTTTGAAGAGAGCGCACAGTTTTTTTCAATCGCAACTTCAAGCTATAAATCAGGTATCCCATTATACAGAAAATCAGATCAGGTTATATACAACACATAGAAACCTTCAGTTCTTTCCACGATCTGCCAAGACCTCATCCTGAATATCAAGATCCCCAAAATGACAGTTCGATAGTACATCGTAACCAGATCCCGTGCTACTAGCATCATTAAACTAGCTACAAGCATTTGGTATTTCTTGGGGGTTGTCCCTATAATGTTGTCGATGTAAAAGTGCAACAACCTGCCACGCTTTTAAAAGGCACCAAGCTGCCCTCACCTCGTCATTTGACGTATTTGAGAAACTTTGAAACCTTGAATTATCACAAATGATGCAATAAGCTAGTACTACCCAGAAACAGCCCCAAAACGAAGCTGTACGCAGCGACCATTTCAAGAACACTTTTGATTTGTTTCGTTACATCTAAATTGAACAATTTTCGAAACTGGAACTATTGCTTTGACATGATAACAAAGTTGAAACTGTTGCTTTGAACCAGTGTGAAATAGCAACTGTGGCATGAATCTTTTTTGAAATTGGAACTGGAAGTAATTATTGTTTAAATTGTTTTCGAAATTGGAACTTTTGCTTTATTCTGGTAAGGAATTGGAGATCTTTGACCTTTTATACATTTGGAACTGTTGCTTTGGGCTTGTACGAAATTGGAACTGTGGCATAGATGGTTTTTGAAATTGGAACTGTAACTGTAGCTTTGATCCTTTTCTAAATCGGCGGTATTGCATTCACAATATTTTAAAGTTGAAAATGTTGCTTTCGACTATTTTCGAAATTTAAAGTAATGCTATAATCAAGTAAGAAATTGGAGTTCCTACTATGACCTTTTACCAAGTTGGAAGTGTTGCTTTGGGCCTGCACAAAATTGGCACTCTTGCATGAATTGTTATTGAGATATTAACTGTAGCTGTAGCTTTGTCTATTTCTAAATTGAAAGTATTGCTGTGGCAATTTTCTAAAGTTGAAAATGTTGCTCTTACTTACACCATTTGCAAAGTTGGAACTGTTGCTTTGTGATGGTACGAAATTTGAACAGGCGTGGCAAGCACATGATTGGCCCATAATTTTCGTACATTTAATTTGGCATTTGAACCTTTTGCATCGAGAACATTTTTTGGGAAAGTAAAACACATGTTAGATGTAACTACAATTGTTGTTATTTAATATCGAACTCCTGGCACTAATTTTCTGTTATGTAATATCAGATTAGGGGTATTTAGAAAGGAAATGTGTTTACATAATGAGCAATAATTACTATAAGTAGCCGGAATTAAGGGTTTTGCCTATTGAATATCGGGTTGAAGTCATTAAAGTAAAGGAAAGCAAAGTAAAGTTCATGCGCGTCATTTCACACTTGAAACAATGGTCTGAGACGAGGTGAATCAAGGCCACCGAGTAGCTCTTTGAAATCCCAATTATCTGGAACACCTTTAACGGCGTACTGGTTGGTGTGGTTATCGTTACGCGGTTGACTGCCTTACATTCCTTACAATCGTGGTTTCGGTACCCAATTTTTAAAACGAGTGGGTGAGCGCCCGCCAGTTTCCAAGAGTGAGAATTGAACCTTGTACCGTGGCATCGCAATTGAATTCTCTAATCGCGCGACCACGCTGGCGCTTTGACGTCAAAACTCTTGACAAATTCTTTCTCTTTTGCTCTTCGATTTCTCCATGTGATTCTGAGTTATCCGGTCATTATTCTAGTTTAGGTTTCTGGCTAAGATTTAAAAATCCTGTTATAGCTCAAAAATTCTTTAAAATTGTGTTGATATGTGTTATGTGTAAATTATGCTCAAGTTAGAATTCAGTTATATATGCAGCAATTGTCTTGAATTTCTAGCTCTTTTCGATTAATAGGTATGGCATGGGTTCTGTTACCGCATTTTCGTTGATGTGTGTTTGTTTGCCTAGCCTCCTTGGTCTTTGTCTTTGTGCGAATTTTAAAAATAGCGAAATTTTTGCATATTTTGGGATAGATGCCTACATAGAGAGAGTAATTTCCTGTATCCATCTTGTGGCAAATTAATACATTGCTTCTGGTAATGTGTTGTTTGTTTTGGAGATGCAGTTCTGTGGATTTAGAATCCTTCGATTTCATGAAAATTTTTGATCAGCGTTGCTGTGTTGAGTATGCAGCCGCTGAAATGTATCTAGCAATACTAGAATCCAAGGATATTTCAATTTACCCCTGGTCGCCCTCCACTCTCCGGTAGGTTATTCTACTTTCGCTTTTGCTAATAGTTGGACGATGTTGGAGTATTTCAGGCCTCTGATGCCAGCACAACAATCGTTTAGAGAAAGGATCTAAGCAGTTTGGGTGTGCCGTTCAGCTACGCTGGTTAAATATCTCTGTTTGTTGAAGATCTTTCTCTCCTACCGCAAACTAGGGAAAAACCCCCACAAACTTCAATCCTGCAGTCTTTGTGGCAGCTTTACCATAGAAGCTATGATCAGCACGTCCTGTGGCTTTTTATGGTCGCATGGCCTACAGGATTGAGCATCTCCATGTACCTTCTTTACGTTTCCCATCGTGGCTGAGCCATTTCTAGTACGCGGAGATGCCAAACAGGCGAAATATTTCTCATGTAGTGGCCGAACTCACAGATTGCAGTACGATTCTGAGCAGATCGTTGGGGATAATATTGGCTGCAACTTTGCTTGTTGTGTTGCCTTATGTACTGCGAATTAGTTGTCACATTCAAGTATTTATTAGTATTTTTGTAGTAGCTGTCAGGTTCGACGATTTTAGTCAAATTCAGTTACTTCACGTAGAACACGTTCAACAGCGACCCTGGTGCGCAGTAATGTTAATTGCGAGGAAGCACTGAAGCTTGTTTTTGTGGCTCGTTGAGGGATATTACACAAAAGGAAGTGTAGTATAAGTAATCGGACGCATAAGGCCTTCTGCGCTGAACTCGGATACTTCACATGTAAATGTTAGCACCAGTACTCCATTATCGCACAGTTGTGAGGAAAATCGTGCACCAATTTGGTCTCTGTTCGTTTTATTTGCATTCCATTTTGACAATAGAAGTGTGTGTATGCATAGAGAATTTTATTTTTCACAACTAGTAAAAATCAAAATAAAACTTGGGATAAAATCAACATCATAATTACTACATTCACAACAAAATAGAACCTTAAGTTAAAATAACCTCACTAGAAATACATTAAAATCCACAAAATTATAGGTTTGTACCCTTACAATTTCATTGGTGATTATACATATTGTACATAAACATTGGGCTACAGGCATTTTGTAGTTGGAATCTGACCTCAGGCCTCGAGTCAGCAAAATGCGTACAAGTCGGAGTGTGCAGAAATCGTAATATTAAGTCAAGTGATATTACGCGAAGTGAACGAACTGAACTGATATTACGTAAGAGTAAAAGTCAAAGTAAAAGTGATCTTGAAAACTAAGCTACTACGTTTATATATGGTGCGCCTGAATGGAAGGAACATTCCCTATTCTTTTGAGTATAATAGGATTGTCCAGCTAATCTCCCTTTTTTCTATTGTAGCACAAGAGGTTGAAATCCTCCATCGAAAAGAACTTTTCTTTTCGAGCGTTTACGACTGTATTGTCGACTGGGCTTGACTTTCCCTTTTCGCCTGGTTTATTGTTATTTTGGACAAAAGGGTTTGTTGGCCGATATTGCTGCGTTTGCGACATAACCCCGGTTGTGCTAGAAATTGCATCAGTTTTGATTGTTCAACTCGACGACACAATTACATTTGACATTACAGATGTTTCGTATTGCACGCGTACAATTGATACTTTCTCAAAACTGAGAGAACACGAATTCCATTTATTTATTAACTGATTTAGTACTGCACTTTAAGTCACATTTTTGTTTGTGCCCTTCCTTTGCACGACAGACGTTTTCAGGCCAATCATCACCGCTACGCTACAAGATAATAATAACACAATATCATTGTTTACTTTTATAACATTTATTAAAACCAAACGTGTTGAAATTCTTGAAAATTACGCAGAAAATGTGTCATGGTGGTATTTTTGAATTATTTTATTAAAACCATTTATAATTTCTTTATTTAGTATTCAGACTTTGCTGTTTTCTTTCAGTTGAAGCAGTAGCAGAAGCAGGGTGATAACTCCTGAAATCATCTAAAAACACAAAACTGGCTTTTACACTTAGATGTTTTCATCTAGATTTTCTTACCGATCTAAATAGAAATCTGTCAACAGCGAAGAAATGACACCCATGAAATTGTATTTTTCGCATTCTGATACAGGTTAATAAGATCTTCACCTAAACATTAGATTTCAATTATCTTAGAAGACTACTAAAATTTTGATAACTCTTACTTCTCGCTTGGGGATATTAGTAAGCAGTACTTCACATACTTGCCGTTCTGTTTCTTTTACCTGAAATACGCAATATTAAACAACGTGAAAGCTTACGGTTAAGGTAAACTATCATTTGAAACCCATCTAATTGTTACTCGATAGAGCGAAGTATGTTTCTTTTTATCTTAATGTGTGTCCCACCTGAAGATAGCATGAATACGCAGAATTTATAACTAATAGCACGCAAAAAATATTTCTGACTATGGCTATTGCTGAAGCTGTGGCCATTAATATTCCCATATGCTTGGAATATGGGTTTGCTGTCATACAATATAACGGATGGAGGGTGTGGTAGAAAGCTACAAAGATACAAATCTACAACAAAAAGTACTCTTTAAGTACCCTGAAATACAATCTTACTCCAAATGCTTCCCCAAGAAGCTGGTTTAGGTGTTCAGCGGCATCGCATAGCTTCAAATAGACCGTAGATAGTTTTCTAATGGGATTAGCTGAAAATATATCAGACTGCGGCAAGACAAACCGGATTATTTGCTTTACTGTACCTATGCGATAGTTTCTTTTTACGAGTACGCGAGATTCATTGCAATATATTGATTCAAATGTTTCCAATTTGAGTAGAGCGTTTAGTCGTTGTAGTCGTGTCTTGAGACTAGTAATTAACTTTGCAATCGTACAAAAAGTGGTCGTAGCTAAAATGCAGGAAATTTGAAAGCCCGCAACTGCCTGAATGACTTGGTAGATATCCGCGACCAACAATAATATTTTGCTACATTGCAACAAGTACATAGTAGCTATCGCTAAGAGTGTCACATCCCTTGCCATCGACCAGAACTTCTCTGGCCATCTATACGTCTCTTCTCCGATCATCCAGTCTACCTGAAATTGCCAGCTTAGCACATCTTTTACTTTCTACAGCATAATCTCACATGGGTGATCGTCTTCACATAGACCAAAAGTTTAGAACATTTGATTGGTATAAGAAGCACTCCAGTCAAGTAGACCACCTCCCAGAGTGTAACATTGAAAACTACGCGAACCAGCCTGCTGAGAAGGCTGGGACTATCCATAATCGTGTTATTTTGAATAATATGACATCCTTCCAAGCAGGATGCGATGACTGCAACAGTGCAGTTCAAGTATTGTTCTGGAAAGCTAGTAGATTTACCTAAAATAGCTGCCAGAACAAAGCTGTACAACAGGTAAAAAGGGGCACTCTGGAGATGCAGTCGCGAATTGCTTTTTCTAACGGTCAGTGGGAAGAATCCCAGTAGGCGTGGCAAGCACATCATTGTTCCATAATTTTCGTACATTTGCTTTGATATTACAACTTTTTGTTTTGAGAACATTTTTTGCGTAGGTAAAATAAGCGCCTCGTAGCTAAGCCGAATCGATTTCAGATGTAACTACTATTTTCATTCAAAATAGCACTCGTGGCACTAATTTGCCGTTATTTAATATATATTAGACAATTAAATAGGAAACGTTTTTACACAAACAATCATTACTGTAAGTAGCTACAGCATTACGATTGTTGCGAGGTCATACTTACTGAAGCATTCACTTTGGATTTTTCAGGAGCTAAGTGTCAGATCCACAAACGCTCACATTTATGCTGATTAACAAGACCTATTCGATCCACACTTGTAATAGTATAGTAGCAAATCCGCACATTTAATTTTATGTCTGTAATCCGTTGCGTTAAATAAAGAATATTAAAAGTGGTGTAGTTATTCGTGTGTGTAATTTCTAACGAACACCTTAACCACCCACCTTAATGTCATTACTCTTTTGCTCTTTGATCCCACCGTGTGATTTTTAGTAATCCGATAATTATTCTAGTTTAGGTGTCAGTTACTCCAATACATAAAAAACTTTTAGGTTATAGGCTGCTTGTTTTGGAACTATCGATTTGGGTCGGTTGTAAATTAGAATGTCGCTTGAACCTTCTTTTGAATATTGGAACTATTGCTTTGACCCTTGTCCAATTTGGTGCTGTTGCTTTAAACATTTTAGAAATTGAAACTGGGGTTTTGCCCTTTCTCGAAATTATAGCTGTAGTTTCGACTCTTAGAAAGTTGAATTACTACGTAAAATTCGTAGGCAATTGCTTCTTCTACTGTGACCTATTAGGTTCTAGGTTGTTTGTCCGTATTTGAAGTTGAAACTGTGGTTTTGGGCAGGTTGGAGATTGAGACTGCTGAATGAAAGTTCTTTGAAATTGGAACTATTGCTGTGACTCCTTTCAACATTGGAACTATTGCTTTGACCGTTTTCAGCATTGGTACTATTGCTTTGTCAGTTTTAGAAATTGAAAATGAGGCTTTGACCTTTGTGGAAATTATAGCTCTAGTTTCGACTCTTTTAGAAATTGGAACTACTACGTTAAACTCGTAGGCAATTGAATCTCCTACTTTGACCTATTAGGTTCTAGGTTGCTTGTCCGTATTTGAAGTTGAAATTATCGATTTGGGCCGGTTGGAGATTGAAACTGCCGCATGAACCTTCTTTGAAATTTGAAGTACTGCTTTGCTCCTTTTGAACATTTGGAACTATTGCTTTGACTATTTTCGACATTGCAATTGTTACTTTAACAATTTTTGACATTGCAACAATTGAGTTGACCTTTTTTGGCATTGGTACTATTGCTTTGATCATTTTAGAACTTGAAATTGGAGATTTGACCTTTCTCGAAATTATAGCTCTCGTTTTGACTCTTTTTGAAATTGGACCTACTACGTTAAATTGATAGGCAATTATAACTGCTAGTTTAAACTTTCAGGATGTAGGTTGTTTATCTCGTGTTTGAAGTTGAAAGTATCGTTTTGGACCAGTTTGATGATTGGAACTGCCGCATGAATCTTCTTTTAAAATTTGAACTATTGCTGTGACCCTTTTCGAATTTAGTACCATTGGTTTAACAATTTTAGAGCTTGAAACTTGACTTTTGCTGTTGCTCAAACTGTTGGCTTTTGTTTCGACTGTTTTAGAAATTGGAACTACTACGTTGAACTCGTAGGCAATTGAATTTCCTATTTTCGACATTGCAACTATTGCTTTGACCTTTTTCTGCATTGGTACTATTTGCTTTTACTATTTTTCAGATTTTAGCTACTACGTTAAATTGGAAAGCAAATATAACTCCTACTTTGACCTTGTAGGTTGTAGGTTGATTGTCTCGTATTTGAAGTTGAAACTATGGTTTTGGGCAGGGTGGAGGTAGAAACTGCCGCATGAACGTTCTATGAAATTGGAATTATTGCTGTGACCCTCTTCAACATTGGAACTATTGCTTTGGCCATTTTCAGCATTGGTACTATTGCTTTGACAGCTTTAGAACTTGAAATTGGGGCTTTGACTTTTGTCGAAATTATAGCTCTCATTTTGACTCATTTCGAAATTGGAACTAATCGACGTATCAAAATAATAATTTAATAATATAGGTACCCGAAGCAATTTTATCAATAAACGAACAATAGTGAATATTTTTGTACTGAACAATATATTTAATAAATGCGTTTCAGTACATACGTTAAACTGGTAGAAAATTGTGATTTCTTTTTTACCATTTTAGGTTTTACATTGCTTATTGCGTTTTTGGAAGTGGAACTACCAGTTTGGTCCGGTTAGAGATCGGGACTATCGTATAAACCTTCTTTGAAATTCTCTTTACCCTATATCAACAGTCAACGTCAACTATTGCTTTGACAATATTAGTACTTGAAACTGGTGCCTGAACTTTTTTTTCGAAAATATAACTATTGTGTTAAACTAGCAGGAAATTGTTTCACTGTTTAAACTGGTGCTTGTGGCGTTTTGAAATTTAGGTCGGTAGGAAATTATAACTGCCGCATGAACCTTATTGGTAGTTGTAACTTTCGCTTTGGCACTTTTCGAAGTTGAAACCATATATGTATCACTTACGTATAATACATATATGGTTGAAACTGTTGCTTTGCCCATTTTTGAAACTGAAACTGTTGCTTTGATTTTTTAAATTGAAGCTATTGCTTTGAACGCGTAGGCAGCTGTGGCTATTATTTTAATCCTTTTCGATGTTAGAACTGTTGCTTTGACACTTTTAGGAATTGAAGCCAGAGCTTTGACTTTTTTCCAAATTACAACTCTCGACTCTTTTATGAATTTGAACTATTGTTTTAAACTAGAAGGAAATAGTAACGCTTGCTTTGACCTTTTATAAAGTATCAACTATTGCTTCTCTCGTTTTTCAATTTGAAGCTACTTCTTTGCGTCGGTAGCAAATTGGAACTGCTGCATAAATCTTTTTGGTAACTGAACTGTTGCTTTGCAGCTCTTCGTGTCCAGACTCCAGTCGAATTGGCCATTTTTGAAATTGAAATTGTTGCTTTGAACGTGTGGAAAGCAAGAGCTGTTATTTTGATCATTTTCAATATTTAAACTATTGATTTGACACTTTTAGGAATTGAAGCGAGTGGATTTTGAAAAGTTTAAACAGTTGCTTATCTCATTTTCTAATTTGGAACTGTCGTTGTGGTCCGACAGGTTATTAGAACTTGAACGCACCTTTTGAAATTGAAATTGTTGCTTTGACTTTTCCGACATGCATATACTAAAATGAATGACCACCTATGACGCATATGATTAATCACTTAGAATATTATTTTTTAGTGAATAGTTATGAGATACAACATTTACGTAAAAGCAAACAGTACGTATTTTAACATTTATTCAAGTACTTTTCAAATAAGTATTGTTCCTTCTTTATTTCCTTTGTGCTATATCTTACTTTTCTCCTCTCTTCATTTGAAGCAGTAACAGTAGAAACGTTACAGCACTGGAAACCAACTAGAAGTTAAGGTATTAATATTATGAAGGTGGCAAGGGAGAAACTTACAGCTGTAAACAAAAAGCGGTCGATTGTGAACAAATCTGCACCAGAGAAACGAATTCTGCGAAGTCCAAGACACGTGCTGAAAATCTTCACCTAAAAACCACGTCTTTGCCATATTCGTAGTTGTGTATTTAACTGTCATGCAATCACCTTAGCTCTGTATTTACTATCAACGTTACTGCAGAGCAAGCGACATACGAGCTTCTGCGTTTCATCAATCTGAAAAGAACGAATCTCAATTAATTAGTTTTTAGGGCTTAATACTTACCCTCAAGCTGCAGGAATAGGCGGATTCTATTATGAGAAGAGCGCAAAATAGATTACGTGCAATGGAAATCGCCGATCCTAACAAAATATCGAATAAAAGACCTAAGGCTGCGGCAGACACCACCAGGAAATACAAAGGCTGAACTACTTGAATGAAAGCTACCACAAGTCCAACCTATAATCGTCCGAATTACCATTAAAGCTGGAGTATTGAATGAAAACATTTACCACGACGGTCTCGCCATAGAGCTGGCTTTGCAGAACAGCTGCATCGCATAGTTTTAGATAAACCTTCGTGAGTTGGACAATGGTGTAATCTTAAATGTTCAAAGAAATGATTCGTGATGATGCTTTTTACCTTCGCCAGCAATAGTAGGGAGGCCAAGAGAATTAATAATTATTTTCGTGGGACTGAGTAGGTTTATACCGACAAGTGATACCATCTTAATTAGCGGTGTTTCCTCAGTAGAAAAACTCCTGTTGTCGCTTTCTTAGCCTGTGGAGTGAGGAGCTATGACGTCACAAAGGTGGTAAAATGGTAGGTTTCAACAGTTTTTTGCAAATATCTCGTTATTTGTGAAGTTTACTGTGAACTTTATCTTATACAAAATTAATCTACATTTAATTTACAATAAAAATGGTCTTATGCATTTTTGCAGTCCAGTAAAGGATTACGGAGATATGGAGGGGGTAAAAATGTAACTTTTTCTGTTTGGCAAAAATTCAAAAATTACGCCTATGAACTCGTAATACTCGCTCCAAGTGTATTATATAAAGGGTTCAAGGAAGTGGGGAGGCGAGATGGTTATGGTGAAGCACCCAGCACCAAAGACGACATACTCATACATTCGCACAGATCATCCACTACTACACATGTTGAAGTGAAAGGGGAAGATGGAATTAATGTCACTCTTATACAAGCAAAATTTCTAACTAATACTAAATCCAAGATGCAACTGATTGCTCTAATCACTGTACACAACAGCAAGCTGGCTGCAAAGTGATTCAGGCAGAAGGTGGTGCTGACACCAAGATCGCTTTTACTGCAATTAACGAATCAAAGAAGGAAACAGAGGCTATCGTAATTGGCAATGACACTGATTTATTGGTCTTGTTGGTTGTTCATGCTCCAGACAACAAACAGTTGAAGATGATTGTACCGAAGAAAGGTAACCAAGAAGAAAAAGTTTACTGCACTGGTGCATACAGCGTGGTATCAAGGAAATGAAGGATATTCTCTTGACAACTTACACTTTCGCCGGATGTGATACCGTTTCTTCAATTTATAGAAAGGGAAAAATAACGCCTTCTGAAAAAGTGCAAAGTGACGAAGAGCTTTACACAAAGCTGTTGACTTTTAACAACCCAAATGCAGACCCAGATGCGCTAGCTGATGCTGGAACCATTTCTTCCTTTCGATATTTGCATCAACAAATGCAGATAATTTGGATACTCTGCGCCTTCAATGTTACTTGCAGGCCATCGCAAAGGAGCCTGTACACACAAATTTGAGGTTGGCTGTACTTTCCTCCACTTTAGCAGCTGGTCAACAACACTCTTATAGAGTTTACCATCAAGTGCAGCAATGGCTCAATGTCAATAAAGATTCACTAAAATGGGGTTGGAAAAGGATTGGTGGTTATTTGCGTCCAGTTGCAACCACAAAGCAAGCTGATCTTGAAAAATTGCTCTCCCTCATTGTTTGCACTTGTAATACGGGGTGTGTCAGAAACTGTGAGCGTCGTCAGAGTGGCTAGAAATGCTCAAATATGTGCAAGAATTGCTCCGGACAGGTGCACCAACAGAGATGCACTAATTATTGACGACGGCATCGATGAAGATAATCTTCAACATGAAAAAGAGCTTAACGATTTTTAGGTTACTACTGATTTCTGTAATTTATTATTACGTAACTACCATGTACGTTGTACATACCACTTTCCATTGAAGAACACTGAATTTACTGAAAAGCATGTATTGTGAAGAAAAAAATTCCATAATTTTTTGTATTGAAGCTTATTAGATAAAGTTTGTAGTCAACCTTGTTTCAATCCACATGATTTTATATTTTTAGGAAAATATGACAAAAGATGGAGGTAATTTAAGTAGCTTTAATTATAAAAGCTCAAATGGGAACGAGGAAAACGATATGATGAATTATTTAAAAGGAAAAATAGGCAAAATGAAGATAAAAACGACAAAGGAGGGGAGCAATGTAGATATATTGTCAGATTCATACACATAGGCGTACATACATACATACACACATACAAATGTTCCTATGTTAATAATGCGTTACTAAGTACTTTTTATAACAAAACATATTGTTTATAACGAAACATACTCATTTTCAGGTGATTACGATGAATCCCAAGCTAACTAGAAAATAATGACATCATTGCCCCCTCAATATCTCCGTAACTCTTGCCTAGAAGTCAAAAATGCATAAGACCATTTTTATTGTAAATTAAATATAGATTAATTTTGTATAAGATAAAGTTTGCGCTAAACCTCATAGTTAACGAGATATTCGAGAAAAACTGTTGAAACCTACCATTTTACCACCTTTCTAGCGTTCCACCCCCCTCCCGCCTAAAACCGACGCGCAATGTTGTGCAACTTTTTACCACTTACTAAGAGAAGGGTACTAAACAGTTTGCTGCTGAGTAGAACTTTCTTTTTGGATGTTTGGGTTAAACCCTGGTTTTCTGTACTAAAACCTGTTACCAAGAATGGGCATCTTTGTGACGTCATAGCTCCTCACTCCACAGGCTGAGAAAGCGACAACATGATTTTTCATACTCAGGAAACACCACCGAATAAGAAGATACCACTTGTCGGTATAAACCTATTCAGTCCCACGAAAATCGTTATTTGACGAGTTAATTTAGTTTGGCCTCTCTACTACAATAAAAACCTTACCGGTATGCCTCTTACCAACAGGTCTAGCTGTGAAGGTTTTAAAATTACCGGTTATAATTGGACCGTTTTCTTTCTCAAACTTTTGTAGTTCAAGCTGTAGTAGCCCATTTAGCGCTTTAAATCTTTTGTCTAAGGTTATTATAGTGCATCCTATTATGGCGAATGCTGGCATACATAAAATATACAAAGCGTAATATCCACCAGTGAACTGTATGAATTTCAGGATTCCCGGGGAAAGTCTTATGATAAACCTGAAGTTGTTTCCGCAATAAGCAAGCGCCAGCAAAGGAGCTAGCGCCATTTTCAATATCATCATATATTTTTCCTTATTTTCGTACCTTGGCTCTAAGATCAGGTCAACCTGAAAATATAATCGATAGTAAAACTACAACGATTAGTGCTCTCTTAAACCTCGCGAATGTATGCTATATAAATGAAGAGTTTCTGAAATTTGCTGGACATAACGAAGACGCCACAAAAGTAGAAAAGAACCCATCCGTCATGTGCTAGGACCATAGTGATTTTATCAGTAGCTGACTTGTTTGCGGCAGATGTCTGCGACAAGTAGCTGTAGTAAAGTTCCCAGTTCGTTCGAAATGCTACGAATGTACAATTTGTCTTTGCCGTGCAAAAATGTTACAACTCACTGAAGAATGCTCCTATGCCGTAGCAGTATACTGCCCAGAATGGTGACCATTTGAGAAGCAAACTTGAACCAACTCGTTGTGCTGTTATTGGGAAAAAGCCACAGAAACGACAGAAGTACATAACTGCCTTAAAGGTGTCGTAGGTTTGTTGCGAAATGGTAGTTTTAGCATTACGAAACATTGTTGTTGAAGAAGTTCAAGGTAGTACCGTAAATGTATCGAACCAGAGGTCAGATTTTTCCATTGTAGTAAATAGTGACAAATTGGTGTAATTGATATCTAATTAGGTAATTATGTACCTGGAAAGGGTCATTATAGAAACATTGATTCAGTAGAGGAAAACAAGCGCTGACCTGCCCAAATGAAAATGATTGTAGAGTTAAACTTTTTCCTATAGAGAAACGCTATATAAGCTTTAGAAAATATGCAAGATAAACGCCTGCTACGTGGGGCCAGAGTGTCTACTAACTACTGACTTCGGTCCTCCGCACTAACCCGAGCTCGCGTAGAGGAGTTCGATGAATTGTCAGCCTTTATTCACGTGCTAAATAGGCAGTGGCGACGTCAATTTTTAATCTGACCTAACACTTGTTTATCTAACATTATTTCTACTTAAATATAGTAAATACTGGCCTCATTTTGAGAAATAATTAAACCAGAAGTGCGACCAGCTAGCTACAGAGGGACGCGCGCGGTTATATTCTGAAAGCGTGGGTGTTTCTATCTAGCTAAATTCAGAAAGGATGTCGAAAGCGGGTAATTATTTTTATACGGGCGCCACGAGATGTTCATTCGGACGGCAGGTATACGAGCATTCTGACGTGGGGCACAAGGAACGAAAGAGGCTGAGAATTTTTCTGAGTGGGTAAAACATCGGCAGTCGTTCGTTGGCGTCCGCCAGAATTGATCTACGTATTTTAGCAGATGAATTTTTATTACCATTCCAGTTAAGATCGATTAAATAACTACATAGGTACAACTCACTAACTCTACTACAATTGTGCAAACGCAAATAAGGTCGAAAACCACGAAATAATACGCCTAAAAGCATTATGTTAAATGGGACTGGGGGACGGAACTGACTGTGTCGCGCATTTGTAAGTCGCGACCCCCACCAGAAGTAAAATATCACATCTTCCATTAAGAAGGGCGTGAAACTCAAGCGGTTATTCTAAACATTTAAAAATACTGTGCTTTTGTAATGCTAGCTGGGGCTTTACAATGATTTCTGGTTCTTATTTAATTTGTAAAAGTCAGCCTGTAGCATTATTAGTTGTACCCTTTTTGGTTGATAGCTCTTACTTAGGTCAGGGGTCTGATTGCTTGTACCACGACTTGTTTAAAGAAACGAGAATTAATAATAGATATATTTATTCCCTATTAATTACACATATAAAGTGAAAGTAAATTTGTTTTTATCCTAAATAAACTACAAGTTGTATTATATTCCAGTTTTGGTCCTACGGCTGGTCCCTTGGGTGGTAGGCTACCTCTCGTACATCGAAGTATGCCAGCGATCTTCACGTTTGGTAAAGTTGGCGAAACTGTAACATCAAAACAAAACTTAAAAATATCAACTAGTGTCGGTGTAAACAAACGGGAGATTCTAATTTATTTTAATTACAAAGTGACTTGATTGTTACTATGAGTTGTTTAATTTAAGTGAACACCTATACACGTGCACGTCATTGCGATGGCATGCATGTGCACCTGGCCCTGGGCCAACGGTCAAATTTCACCTAACGTTATCAACACTTCGGCGCGTGCGAAGGTCGTCTGCACACCGTGACCAAATATTTTATTACGGGGTAAGTGTCGATTTTTGCAATGCGTGACTATTTCCACATAAAATATGAGATTGATTTTGTGATTTTCAAATCTATAACTCAAACGAAGCTTACTCTAACGTACTCGGACGTACGTGCAAGTTTTACTGTACTCTGACAGGTGCTTTAATTATACTTTACGGGATTTGAATTATTGCCGTTTCAACTTCCGTGGACGTTACATTTATAGGCTAGTTTTGTTTCTGTGCAATAACCTCAAATGACAATCGCCGATATTCCAGCTGAGTGTTAAATCCGTTTCGTGGGACTGCCAGAAACGTCCACGCTGCGAATCAAAATTATTTCGATAGTCCCAAATATAAGATCAATTCGCAGGCAAACGGTCGTAGCAAACCTCACGAAATATCAAACGGCACGGACAGTACAATCCGATTAACCAGAGTTGTGCTGAACGAACTCGTAGATTTCGGCTTACAAGAAAATTCGAATAAACGCAGTCCGATTATTCCAGAAATACGTCTAGCAGAATCCGGTCAGGTACCTGTTGGAGTCGAGTTATTAGCTCGAATTCTTCAGGTCGGTTTCTGGTGTCGGCGAAAGCCGCAGAAAACGGCTGGAGGCCGGGCGGGCTAGTTTCTGGTAAGGATCTCCTTGAGTACGCTGCTCGAATTTGTTTTTAAACGCGGCGATCGGCTCTCGGGACTGTTCGCGTATTAAGGAAGGAGTGCGTGGTGACCGATCCTTCGTATCGACCGCGTCGATCGAGTTCTGCCAGTTCGAGCGCATTGGAAATTTTAATTGTTGTAACTTCCATTGTTGCGAATATTAAGCGCTATTAATTTTAAATTACGTTTGGTAGCGCTTAATTAGGAGCGAAACGTTACACTTTGACCCTTGAACATAGTAGTCGGTATAGGTCTGTTTGTCTGATTATGAAATGTGAATGATGGGTTTCAAGGGTTACCTGTATATGTTGTACAATTAAATGTGTTAGTCCTTGTATTATATCTGTCGATTAATCCTGTTTCTTTTTTCAGGTAAATCCAGCAACAATTACAATGGTTCGGGAAACAAAGGGTATGAATTATTACTTCTACTGAAATAATTTCGTGAAATGTCATAGTACAGTGACGACACTTCTAGATAAGGCATTTATTTAAAGAAATTCTTATAAAATATTGTTTTATGTGTGATCTATCTTATTTTCCAACTTCGTCAATTTGAAGAAGTAACAACAAAAATGTCACAGCGCTGGCGACCATCAGGAAATTGATACTTTTATGTTATTAAGCTCTCAATTATGAGATAATCACTTACAGATGTCACTAAAAATCGGTCAATCGTAAACAAATCGGCACCAGAGAAACGAATTTTGCGATGTCCAAGGCAGGTGCTTAAGATCGTTACCTAAAATTAGTCCTTGCTATAGTGATGCTGCCCATTTTAATTAATGTGGGAGCAATCACTTTTATCCTGTATTTCAGATCGACGTTACTGCAAAGTCAGCGACAAACCAGTGCTTGCGTTTCCCCATTCTCAGAACCGCCAGTTAGTACAATATCTTGTTCAGACCCTACACTTACCCGAAGACTGCAAGCGTATGCAGCTTCTATTATAACAAGGGCAAAAAATAGATTGCGTATGATGGAGAGAAGGGTTCCTATTGAATTGTTGAGCTAATTCTCGTTGGTTTCAGCAGTCAGTGCAAAGAAATACAAAAGTTCCACTACTTGGATAAAGGCTACCACAATTCCAACCTACGAATGTAATGGTGAGAAACATCTATACAGCTAAAGAAACTAAAAAATGCTTACGACAACGGTCTCATCATAGACTTGACTTAGCAGAGAAGCTGCGTCGCACAATATTAGATACAATATCTTAATTGTCAAATGAATAAAACTGTGACAACTTTTAGACTTTTAAAGTTTCTGCCTTTACCTTCTCTTAAATTAAAAATTTGCAATGATATGCTTGCTTACAATTTGTTTGGTTGTAAAGGTGCTCTTTTTCTCCAACTTCAACAGTTCCAGCCTAAGTAGTCCATTCAGCGCTTTGAATCTTTCTCCAGGGTCACTATAGTGCACTCGAGTATGGCAAATGCTGGCATACACAAAATATACAACGTGTAGTATCCGCCTGTTAACTGTAAGAAAGAGAGAATTCCCGGTTTCACGCTTATGATGAGAAAGAAGTTTCTTGTGCATTAAAACAAGACCAACACGGGAGCTAGCACCAACTTCAGTATAATGATACACTTTTCCATGTTCTTGTTGGTTGGTTTTAAGGTGAAACCGGCCTGAAAGTATATCTAGTAGTAAAACTACAAAGACTTGTACTTTACCAAACCTCACTAATGCATACTATATAGGCGAAGAGCTTTAGAAATTTGCTGGAAATGACGAAGACGCCGCAAAAGTAGAAGGCAGCCCACGTGCCAATACCATGGTGATTTTATCCGTAACTGACTTTATCATATCAAATTGTGTTTATGTCCAATAGGTGTAGTAGAGTTCCCAGTTTGTTCAAAAGACTACGGGAGCAAATAGTTTGTTTTTGTAGCGAAATGGTGTTGCAACTTACTGAGAAAGGTTTCTAGGCTGTAGCGGTACATTTCCCAAAATGGCGACCATTTCAGGAAAAAATGGGAACCAGTGCGTTGTACTGTAACAGGGAAGAGGTCGCAGAATGGACATAACTGCTCTGAAGGTGTCGTAGGTTTGTTGCGAAATGGTAGTTTTTGCATTCCAGAACATTGTGCCCGGTGTGGTTTGAAGGTATGCTGTCCATGTGTCGCATTGTAGATCGAATTATTCTATTGTGGTAAACAGTTACAAATTGGTGTATAATTGAAATATAATTAGGTGATTATTTCTCGGAGCAAGGAAATTATACGGAGAAACACTATTCAATCAATCACGTTGGTGCAATAATTCAAATAATTGGAACCTTCAAAGAGGTAGGTTGTGGTAGAGTCCGCTTAACGTAAGATAGGGACAGGCACGTCACAGTTCGGCTGCACGGATTTTTGTTACGTCACGCGCCTCAAGAATTGGCAGTGGCGTACACGGATACAAGTGAACTCATCGCGTATCCTATCAACTACTAAACCCCCTGGTAACAGGACGCCTATTTAAAAACTTGCCGTTGCTAAGTAACCACTGCCCATCGGGATAATCGCCAAACCACTGCGCACCCTGGCAATGATGACGTGCCTGTCCCTATCTTACGTTGGGCAGACACTAGCCACAATGTTGGAAAAGAAACCACACCAAGTATATATTGGCATAACAAGGCAGAGAGTTGTTGAAAGCACCTGAAGATCAATAACGTCCTTTAAAATAGAAGAAAGTTAGTGTTATGATGATGTGTACATACAGACCGCGCGGCGTAAGTTAAATTCGGGTCGCGGTCAAGATGTGTGTATAATCTAAACGGTTTAAGTTGCTGGACCATGTTATTAAATTGAAGAAAATATCCGAAATGACACAGAAATAAAGAGAGTGAGAAGAGTGTAATATACAGTAGGATATATTAAAAATACGACATGAAAGTCACTTTACATTCTTCTGTCCCATTGATGTACCTCGTCTTCATTCTGTTTTCTTTTGAATGCAGTTGTCATCGACTCTTATTTTGTGTTACCATACCATACTAGTCTGTAGTATAATTACTATTTTCAGCACGCTTAACTATCTTGTGTGTTTTGTGGTCCTGCTGTGGCTTCCAGTCATATTTAAGAACTGTTCTATGCAAAAATAAGAACTAACTCTTTATATACGCATTTTTTATATGAGATTACAATTAATGAGAGAAGAGAACTGAAAGAGTCAGGATTTTGAGCCCTACCTTCGGTATTCTCCATAGGCTTCGGATAGCATATAGTGCAATGGTTTACTGCGCATAACAATTGTGGTTGCCTAACTAACACGAAAATGAAAGAATTAAAGATGAGCACAGAATTAATACTTTATTTATTGCAAGGTAAAGTCAGTATTTTACACATATAAATGCACGTTATATGAGTAGCAGTAACTATAATTTGGTTGAGAAAGGTTAGCATTAGATAAGGCAGAATAAAGTGGGTTACGTTCAACGTTTTATTCATAATAATTGATGCTCGGAGTGGCAAGCGCGGATTAATATATGTAGCTGACAGCTTTGAGTTTGGTGAAATCAATACAATAATATGAATTCTAATATAATAGAAAGATGGTTTGTGTAGTTACAAAAAGTATATGAGCGTTATGATTAAAGAGTGTATCACCACTAAACGGCAAGACAACTGACGGGTAAAGAAACGATGCGTAGCAGTACGAGGATGTAAAGATTGCAAAGAGCAATCAGGCTACCTATCAAAGGACACAGACATTGTGCAGTGATAAAATAAACATGTGAAACAGTGCATTTAAAACTGAAGCCATTAAAAGCAGAATAACAGTGTTACGGTTGACGATTTTTAAGAAAAATACAGTTTAATTTCCAAGTCAAAAATATAAAAACTTTAGTTCATAAGTAAAAACATTAAATCGAAACATATTTCATAAAAACAATTGTAAATCTAGGTTACTAGGATACGAGACAGTCAATTGTTGAAATAACAAAACGAGGTTTGTAAAATTTGTGTTGGGTGCAAGAGGTGCTCCCAGTTTCATGTAAATTTAAAAATAAAAAAGTTATCTGTCTCAGCCAAAAAGTGTTTTTCATATTTACCAGTGTGCACACCATCTTTGAGTGTAATTTTATCGTGTTAACACATTCCAGTGAATAGGGCCAGCTCTGCGAAGACTTATCCAAGCGCGTCCGCCATCGGGGCTCCTTTTCCAATAGATAGAGGTATCGGCCAGAAAGAATAGAATGTGTAACGTGTATGCAGACTTTCCTGAGTACCTGGGTGCAGAAATTTGGAGCAAGAAGCCATCACCAAGTCCGTAATCGCCGTGGCGTCTTTTCATTGTATGAAGTCAGCCAACGAAGCCCAGTTTGCAAGGTAAAATTCACAGGGAAGCTGTTTTCGAAGGCCCATACATTTTGGGTTTTATCAAGAGTAAACATCGTACGAGGTCATGAGCGTGGTGCCAGCTGCATAGATTTATCAAGATTCGGGTAATCGAGGTGGCTTCCCTTGGGAATGTAAATTTGGAGAAGATTTCAAGCCGGATGCAAAACATTTGCAGGTCGGCGTGCCTTTTGACGTCAGAGGAAATAAAACATATGCACATCGCGCGTCGTTTTGCTTCACTGAAACAAACCAGGTTAGCCGGAAACTACGTAACATAATTCGCATTGTATTTACTTGATGTAATTTTTGCCATTTTTGGTGTGTGAATTAAAATTACGCAAACGTGCAGATCATCTTTGTGTTTACAGTCAATTGAAGGTTAGAGCTGTCAGAAACGAATTTGAGCAATTGCCATACTGGTTAACTTGTCATACACAAAAGTATTTGTAATACTAGCTATTGAATCTACCCCTGTAAGTAGAGTTTCTTTCATGCTAGACCGGAGCTTTAATTTATTGATTGCAAATGAATAAAGTACAAAGAGCAATAAACCATTTATTTAGTAGGTAATTACAACATCATTTTAATAATCCCTGAGATTGACACAACACAGAATTCTTTATTAAAACTGTTTTAAAATGTAAATTGTGGTGATTTTTTCTGATTTATTTATATTTTTACTAAACCCTTTATAATAGTTGAGGGCCTATCATTACATAAGATGTCGTCTGCATAGTCGAGATATTCAAGTCTACCAAGTTGTTGGTGAGAGGATGTAGCTCTGCCACACGCGTGACATCACCTGCAACGAGTCCTGACAATAGTTTTACGTGGGCGTCTTGACTCCCATAGTCTTAGTAGGTTTCTTTGATGAGGTCCACTACTTTATTTCTACGTCGACATTCGTGAGCAGCTTTGCTTTCTTACGGCTTACTGGTGGGTTTCTTCGAAAGTTCTTCCGTAATAGCACTCTCGTCATGTCATACAGCTCTTTATAGTTATCCTTCCCAGCAGCCTTCTCGTTTGCTGTGCCAACTCTCGTGTCTAGTTTAGCTTATCCCATCTCATACTGTGAAAATATCGTATCCATATTCTGGTAATGGCAACGTGGTTTAGTTTCGGTTTTATGGTCAAGTGATACCGAAGTCACCTTATGGCAAGGTCTGTGGGGAAAAATTGCCCCTGCTGTAACTATATCGTGATTTATACAAAAGTCAATGAACAGTAGTCCATTTTCATTTCTCTCTTCGAGTCCGTGCCTCTCCATGCCCTGCTCTAATCCTTCATTGTTTGGTCCCAGCTTAACATTCAGGTCGCCTCCAACTTGAGGAGGGTCCTCTGTTTCTTTATAATTTCGTTTAATTGACCATAGAAATTTTGCTTTGCTTCGTTCTCTGATACATCAGTTGGGGTGCAGCACTGCAATATCACTACGTTCCTGCAATTGGTCTTGAAGCAGGCCCAGTCCCTACCGACTCACTCTATCTTTATACGACGCGACGTAGTTATTTATGCCGACCACAACTTGTCACGATGTCCGCTCTGTCTCAGAGGTCTTGCAGTCCGTTTTAGCGCAAATGTCGTCAACCTTCTTGACGTTTATTTAATAATTTGGCTTAAGGATCTTCGGGTTATTAGCCCACGTTTTCGAGTACCCATGTGGGGATACAACTGTTAACTTGGTGTGTAGCGTGTTATAATTAGGGTTATACCGCTCATATTCGGCCCCTGATAGGATTGCCGCTTACAGTGTTACCACCTTCGGGTGCCATTAGCCTAGTGACTTCTAGGACCCGCTTACTAAGCTTTTCCGGTGCATACAGTTGCAGCTTGTAGGGCCCCTGTGTAGCCTTGATCATGGTACACTACATTATATAGCTGCATTATAATAATGTAACTTATTAGTTAAATAATAGTTCATTTAAAGATGAAAAAGGTTAGTTTTTATTTTCTATTGATTTATATATTTTTTCTAAAAAAACGGGCTTTAATTATTACCTCATGCACCTATTTCAATAACCTTGGTCAGTCCAAATGTGTAATACTCGAATGTAAGGAGAGGTAGCAGGATCCATTCACTAATCCGAAAGGTATCCTAGGATACTCCTAATGCGCGTTCGATATGAATTGCCATATTGTGTTAGCTTAATGCCAAAATATGAAAATGAAGAAAGACTTAAGGAAGCGGGAATTTTGATTTGAGTTTGTTTATTATTTACATATTTTTTTAATCAAATTTTCTTCACATTCAAAACTTTATTAATGTTGGACTCCAAAAAAAGTGCTCATGATTTATTCATTTCAACATATTTTTTAAGTTGCTCATTTACGTATCTAACACTATGTAAACAGTTTGCTAACTTTTTTTAACTTAAAACTATTAATAAAATAAAACTGAGCTTTTAAGCTTGCTGTGTGGCTACAACCTGATCGTTTTGCTTCATTTGTAGCAGCAACAACAGCAGGGCAACTGCGCGTCCGACCATCTGGAAGTTTAACATGTCATTGTTGTATAGTTAACTTCATACGATTAACATACGTCAGTAAACAGAAATCGATCCACTGTGAAAGCTCCACAAGCCGAAGTCTCGATTTTTCTCAGGCGGAGGCAAAGAAGGAAGGTTTTTATCTGGAAAAACACTTTGTAGCATGTTTGAAGGAAATAAAGAACCCTTACCCGAAGCCTGTAGTGTGTACTAATATTATTATACAAGAGACTGCATACGAGCTTTTCGGTGAATTTAATCTGCAAGAGATTACGAATGTAAGGTGCTGCTCGATATATTGTGGATGAACTGTAGAATTAACGAGATCTTGAGAAAGTATTTTTTTCTTATCCGCTTACTTGCAAAATACAGGCATATGACGACTCCACCACAATGAGAACGCAATATAAGTTACCAGCCAGAGACCAGGTAGCTTGCATAGCAATATAGGCTTGGTTTCCCATATCCTGAGGGAGAAGATACAGCGGTTGCACTATTTGTACAAAAGCGATCACAAATGCAACCTAAAATAAACAATAAAGACATCTGCCAAAACTAGTATAAAATCACTTGCCGTAATTGTTTTGCCAATTATGTCATTTTGTATGTCAGTAGCGTGACATAATTGTAAGTAGACTATGTTTAGCTTTGCTAGGTTGAAACCTGGAAATTTAGATGTTGATTTAATTAATAGCCTTAGGTTGTGTCTGTCAATATTAACGAAAATTTGTACCATGGTATTGGTGAATTATTCCGACTGATCTCACTGTATTGTTGATGTCATGCCGTGATACTCCGTTGATTTTTTGGGAAATTAACCCATGCAAGCGTTTAGTATTCTGTATTTCCATTTGCAGCAGCACATTTAGCCGTCTTATTCGTTTTTCTGTATTGCTTATAAAACAAAAAATGAGGACGAACGCCATTACAGAAAAAATATACAAAGTATAGTAGCCTCCAGTGATATTTAAAATTTCCCAAAAGTCAGCACCGTTTGCAATGAAAATGGCCAAGGTATATGCAATACCGATATATGTAAATGTAAGTGGTATGATCAACTTTAACAAGACTAGGTATTTTTCTGCCATTCCGTATGGCGTCCGAAGAATAGTATTAATCGTTGAAGTTAAGTAAAAAATTAGAAATAAACGATCAACCTGGTAAGTGGTCTTAATATAGTCAAAACGTTTTGAAAACTTATTGAACATAATGAAGACTCCAGTAAAATAAAGTAGGATTCGTCCACCATGAGCTAAAATCAGGTGACTTTATCGCTGATTGAGTGCCCCATCCCCTTCTCGCCAGCAATACAGCTGAAATATAACTCTAAGGATGCTTTGGCAACTACAACAAATCAGCCTAAGGATTTATCTTTAATATTACAAGATTAGTTACTGAACAACGTTCCGAGGACAGCGCTGAAAACGGCATAATAAGGAGACCATCTTAAGAGTAACCCTTGTTTTCTTCTGACCGTCAAGGGGAAATAACCGCAAAGGGGACATAAGAACAGAATTACTTTAAAGTTGTTGTAAGTTTGTTTTGAAATGCGAAGCTCTTTTCCCCAAAACATTTCATTTGATATGTACAAAAAAGCGACCAGGTTATACGTGGTAATATCGTGAAAGCGTTGTCTTTAAATGACTTTGTTTTTTTCAAGTTCGATTAGCATTCCTAATAATCTGTTATTAATCAGCGACAAACAATATCTTCGTTTTTAAGTAGGGCTTTGTTTAGGGTAGAAGTAATGTTCATGTTTGTTGTTGTGCATTAAAAACTCTCATTACGAGCGTCGGTATCGATCAACTAGACGTTGGCAACGAGTTGTTTTTTTTAGGGTTTCTGTAAATATATCCGGTCGTAGACCGATAGGAAATTCCGCGGCACTCAAACGAGGCAAGAATTGAATATTTCAGTTAGGCAGACTGCGCTTTGGGAAGCTACGTATACGCGACAATAGTTGTAATTTTCAATAATCGGCACAGCAAGGCTTTCCCAAATAGATACATTTTCAGACCGATCTCGCTTACAGACGCACAAACTTTGCTTAACGATCTCTTGCTAATTGAAGATTGACCGCACTCTAACTGGGCGCGACGGAATCAACAAATTGTCAACTTCCTCTTTATGCGCGCCAAATGCTGTGCCTAACATGACAGGTTAGAATATAGACAGTTTTTTACAACAAACACGATTTTGACGATCGCGTTTGCCGTTCAATCCTAATTTCTGTGGTGCAGCAAACGCTAGTCTAGTTGATCGATACCGACGCTCGTAATGAGGGTTTTTAATGCATAACAACAAACATGAACATTACTTGTACCCCAAACAAAGCCCTACTTAAAGACGAAGATATTTTGTGTCGAATAATAACAGATTATTAGGAATGCTAACCGAACCTGAAAAAAACAAAGTCATTTAAAGACAAAGGACGCTTCCACTATATTACCACGTAATACGAATGTGGTCGTTTTTTTGTATATATCAAATGAGGCTGGTTTGAAATGTTTTGGGGAAAAGAGCTTCGCATTTCAAAACAAACTTACAACAACTTTAAAGTAATTCTGTTCTTATGTCGCCTTTGCGGTTATTTTCCCTTGACGGTCAGAAGAAAACATGGGTTACTTTTAAGATGGTCTCCTTATTATGCCTTTTTCAGCGCTGTTCTCGGAACGTTGTTCAGTAAGTAATCTTGTAACATTAAAGATAAATCCTTAGGCTGATTTGTTGCAGTTGCCAAAGCATCCTTGGAGTTATATTTCAGCTGTATTTCTGGCGAGAAGGGGATGGTGCACTCGATCAGCGATAAAGTCACCGTGGTATTAGCTCATGGTGGACGAATCCTGCTTTATTTTACTGGAGTCTTCATTATGTCCAATAAGTTTTCAAAACTTTTTGACTATATTAAGACCATTTACCAGGTTGATCGTTTATTTCTAATTTTTGACTTAACTTCAACGATTTGATTACAGATTGATACTATTCTTCGGACGCCATACGGAATGGCAGAAAAATACCTAGTCTTGTTAAAGTTGATCATACCACTTACATTTACATATATCGGTATTGCATATACCTTGGCCATTTTCATTGCAAACGGTGCTGACTTTTGGGAAATTTTAAATATCACTGGAGGCTACTATACTTTGTATATTTTTTCTGTAATGGCGTTCGTCCTCATTTTTTGTTTTATAAGCAATACAGAGAAACGAATAAGACGACTAAATGTGCTGCTGCAAATGGAAATACAGAATACTAAACGCTTGCATGGGTTAATTTCCCAAAAAATCAACGGAGTATCAAGGCATGACATCAACAATACAGTGAGATCAGTCGGAATAGTTCACCAATACCATGGTACAAATTTTCGTTAATATTGACAGACACAACCTAAGGTTATTAATTAAATCAACATCTAAATTTCCAGGTTTCAACCTAGCAAAGCTAAACATAGTCTACTTACAATTATGCCACGCTACTGACATACAAAATGACATAATTGGCAAAACAATTACGGCAAGTGATTTTATACTAGTTTCGGCAGATGTCTTTATTGTTTATTTTAGGTTGCATTTGTGATCGCTTTTGTACAAATAGTGCAACCGCTGTATCTTCTCCCTCAGGCTATGGGAAACCGGGCCTATATTATTATGCAAGCGGCTGCCTGGTCTCTGGCTGGTAACTTATATTGCGTTCTCATTGTGGTGGAGTCGTCATATGCCTGTATTTTGCAAGTAAGTGGATAAGAGAAAAATACTTTCTCAAGATCTCGTTAATTTTACAGTTCATCCACAATATATCGAGCACCTTATATTCGCAATCTCTTGCAGATTAAATTCACCGAAAAGCTCGTATGCAGTCTCTTGTATAATAATATTAGTACACACTACAGGCTTCGGGTAAGGGTTCTACATTTCCTTCAAACATGCTACAAAGTGTTTTTCCAGATAAAAACCTTCCTTCTTTGCCTCCGCCTGAGAAAAATCGAGACTTCGGCTTGTGGAGCTTTCACAGTGGATCGATTTCTGTTTACTGACGTATGTTAGTCGTATGAAGTTAACTGTACAACAATGACATGTTAAACTTCCAGATGGTCGGACGCGCAGTTGCCCTGCTGTTGTTGCTGCTACAAATGAAGCAAAACGATCAAGTTGAGGCCACACAGCAAGCTTAAACGCTCAGTTTTATTTTATAGTTTTAAGTTAAAAAAACTGTTTACATAGTGTTACATACGTATATGAGCAACTTAAAAAATATGTTGAAATGAATAAATCATGAGCACTTTTTGTGGAGTCCCACATTAATAAAGTTGTGGATGTGAAGAAAATTTGATTAAAAAAATATGTAAATACTAAACAAACTCAAATCAAAATGCCTGCTTTGTGCTTTGTTCATTTCCATATTTTAGCATTAAGCTAACACAATCTAGCAATTCATATCGAACGCGCATTAGGAGTATCCTAGGATACCTTTCGGATTAGTGAATGGAGCTGCTATCTGTTCTTACATTCGAGTGTAGCCTGACGGGCTAGTTTAATTTAATTTAAATGCTACAATCACCAGCCTGAAATCTGGTTGCCCAAAGTTAGCTCAAAAAGCCAAGATCCAAATAATAAGCTCAGGTAGTAACGTGGAAAGAAACACAGGATAATTTCTTATTATTATATAATAACGTTTAACTGGATACATTAAATTAAATTGTATTAAAACAACACGAAACAATAGAATGTAATAAAAATAAAATAACTCTTCTAACGGGGGTTCGTTCATCTGTAGTCGAGCGGTGGCACACTATTGCGGGACAGCCTGTACATCAGTCCTCTCGTCACGTTGGCAACACGCCGGCCCTGAACAGGTATTATGACAGATTAGTAGGCCGCCAATAATGGCGGACGACAACAACACATTTGATCTTAAAATCGTTCAATAAACAAAACTGCAGTCGAAATCAAACTAAGTTGTGTGCATACCTAGTGCGTCTGGTGGTGAAACTCCCATCGTTCAAGTGGCGGACGATGCGTTTGATTCGCTTTACTTGCCAACTGTTTTGTTTCCCCCAGGTGAGTGAATTATGCTTAACTGTGCACCGCTTCTTGCTGACGAAGGCGGCCGCTGGGTTACCCTAGCTCCGCGAGTGCGTGCCTATGGATGGTGGCCTCGGGCTCGTTCGACCGGGACCCCTGGTGCACGCGCCTCGGCCTCGGGGATACGAAAGTCGCCCCAGACGCGATTATCGGGGCTAATTACGTCTGCGTCGCCATCCTGGTGCCGGGAAATTTGCTTCGCGGACGGCGTCGTCACCGGCGAGCACGACTTTGCCTCCCGTGTGCCTAAACTTTGGAGGGCGTCGTCAGCGAGTTCGGAAATACTCTGCTTACGTCCAGGTGTCTGACACCGTCGCCGTTGGACCTGGGACAGTCCTCTAGGTCGCTAGGTGCTCGGGAAATAACGTCGGAAAGTAAATAACAATCCAAACGTGCAGAGATTCGAGGAAGTAACGTTGGAAAGTATAACATAACAATCCAAACGTGCAGGAGTTCAAAAGAATAACGTCGGAAAGTAAATAACAATCCAAACGTGCAGGAATTCGAGAAAGTAACGTTGGAAAGTATAACATAACAATCCAAACGTTCGGGGTTCAGGTAGCTGGTCGGGATACCCTCGAAAAGTCCTGGGGGACACTCCTGAGAGTACAGGTGAGACTAGAAGAGTGGGAAGATCTAGGAAATTCTAGGAAATTCTCGAAGATGCTCGAAGAGCCCGGAGGCTCTCCTGAGCGGAATCAGGTCTGGAAGAGGTTCGGGAAAAATACTAGGAAATTCTCGGAGATGCTCGAAGAGTCCGGAGGCTCTCCTGAGCGGAATCAGGTCTGGAAGAGGTTCGGGAAAAATACTAGGAAATTCTCGAAGATGCTCGAAGAGCCCGGAGGCTCTCCTGAGCGGAATCAGGTCTGGAAGAGGTTCGGGAAAAATACTAGGAAATTCTGTCTTGTCTGCGCTCCGAATTCTGCTTTTATACCTGGTGCGAGCGTAATCGGAGGTCGTTGAAGAGGGGATTCGTGCGCAGTGGTGTTAGGACGATCGCTTGCGGTGACGTCACGTCGTCCTCTCGGCGCGGAGCTTCGGTCTGTAACGTGGTGCACGACAAGGGGGAACGCGCTAATTAATTTTTAATTTACAGAATCGCGTTCGCGCTGGGCGTAACGTTACACGAGTATTACACATTTGGACTGACCATGGTTATTGAAATAGGTGGATGAAGTAGTTAGTAATTAAAGCCCCTTTTACAGAAAAACATTATAGAAATCAATAGAAAATAAAAACTAACCTTTATTCATCTTTAAATGAACTACTAATTAACTAATAAGTTACATTATTATAATGCAGCTATGTAATTTAGTGTACCATGTACAAGGCTACACATGGGCCCTACAAGCTGCAACTGTATGGACTGGAAAAACGTAGTAAGCGGGTCCTAGAAGTCACTAGGCTAATGGCACCCGAGGGTGGTAACGCTGTAAGCGGCAACGGTCTATCAGGGGCCGAATATGAGCGGTATAACGCTAATTGTAACGCGCTACACACCAAGCTACCAGTTGTATCCCCACATGAGTACTCGAAAACGTGGTCTAATAACCCGAAGCTCCTTAAGCCAAATTATTAAAGAAACGTCAACAAGATTGACGACATTTGCGCTAAAACGGACTGCAGGTCCTCTGAGACGGAACGGACATCGTGACAAGTTGTGGTCGGCATAAAGAACTACGTCGTATAAAGACTCAGCATGAGCGACGTGCGTTGGAGCGAGTTTTGAAAATGTTACGCATGAGAAAAAAGATAGAGTGAGTCGGTAGGAACGTAGTGATGATGCAGTGCTGCACCCCAACTGATGTATCAGAGAACCAAGCAAAGCAAAATTTCTATGGTCAATTAAACGAAATTGTAAAGAAACAGAGGAAGACCATCCTCAAGTTGGAGGCGGCCTGAATGTTAAGCTGGGACCAAACAATGAAGGATTAGAGCAGGGCATGGAGAGGCATGGACTCGAAGGGAGAAATGAAAATGGACAACGGTTTATTGACTTTTGTATAAATCACGATATAGTTGCAGGAGGGGCAATTTTTCCCCACAGACCTTGCCATGAGGTGACTTTGGTATCACTTGACCATAAAACCGAAACTAAACTACGTTGCCATTACCAGTATATGGATACGATATTTGCACAGTATGAGATGGGATAAGCTAAACTAGACAGGAGAGTTGGCACAGCAAACGAGAAGGCTGGTGGGAAGGGTAACTATAAAGAGCTGTATGACATGACGAGAGTGCTATTACGGAAGAACTTTCGAAGAAACCCACCAGTAAGCAGCAAGAAAACAAAGCTGCTCACGAATATCGACGTAGAAATAAAGTAGTGGACCTTATCAAGGAAACCTACTGAGGCTATGCGAGTCAAGCCGTCCACGTAAAACTATTGTCAGGACTCGTTGCAGGTGATGTCACGCATGTCGCAGAGCTACATCCTCTCACCAACAACTGACTAGACTTGAATATCTCGACTATGCAGACGACATCTATTGTAATGATAGGTCCTCAACTATTATAAAGAGTTTGGAAAAAATATAAATAAATCAGGAAAAATCACCACAATTTACATTTTAAAATAGTTTTAATAAAGAATTCTGTGCTGTGTCAATCTCAGGGATTATTAAAATGATGTTGTAATTACCTACTAAATAAATGGTTTATCGCTCTTTGTACTTTATTCATTTGCAATCAATAAATTAAAGCTCCGGTCTAGCATGAGAGAAACTCTAGTCACAGGGGTAGATTCAATAGCTAGTATTACAAATACTTTTGTGTATGACAAGTTAACTAGTATGGCAATTACTCAAATTCGTTGCTGACAGCTCTAATCTTAAATTGACTGTAAACACAAAGATGATCTGCAGGAATAAAAATTTGCGTAATTTCAATTGAAACACCAAAAAATGGCAAAAATTACATCAAGTAAATACCATGCGAATTATGTTACGTAGTTTCCGGCTGGTTTGTTTCAGTGACGCACGATGTGCATATGTTTTATTACCTCTGACGTCAAAAGGCACCCCGACCCGCAAATGATTTGTATCCGGCTTGAAATCTTCTCCAAATTTACATCCCCAAGGGACGCCACCTCGATTACCCGAATCTGGATGAATCGTACGATGTTTAATCTTAATGAAACCCAAAATGTATGGGCCTTCGGAAACAGCTTTCCTGTGAATTTTACCTTGCAAAGTGGGCTTCGTTGGCTGACTTCATAGAATGAAAGGACGCCACGGCAATTAAGGACTTGGTGATGGCTTCTTGCTCCAAATTTCTGCACCCAGGTACTCAATAAAGTCTGCAATACACGTTACACATTCTATTCTTTCTGGCCGATACCTCTATCTATTGGAAAAAGAGCCCCGATGTCGGACGCGCTGGGATAAGCCTTCGCAGAGCTGGCCCTATTCACGGGAATGTATTAGCACGATAAAAATTACACTCAAAGATGGTCTACACACTGGTGAATATGAAAAACACTTTTTGGATGAGACAGATAACTTTTTTATTTTTAAATTTACATGAAACTGGGAGCACCTCTTGCACCCAACACAAATTTTACAAATCTTGTTTTGTTATTTTAGCAATTGCCTGTCTGATATCCTAGTAACCTAGATTTACAATTATTTCCATTCTTTTGAAAAATGGCCTATGTGCATACATACATTGAAAATGATTTTTAAATAAACAAGACACTTCTTTGATAAGATTTTTAATATGCTCTTTGTGGTCATATCATGATCTGGGGTCTTCTTGGTGGAGAGTTTGTTTATGTAACATTCCAATTCGGAGGGCGACACTGGATTTTTACAGTTACTATTTTCGTAATTTATATTTTTAACTACCTCGTTCGTTTGGTTAACAAACTCCCGATTACCTGTATTTGCTTTGGTGGCAAAGGTGTTTTCCAGTTTTTCAGCAAATACTTGGCACTTTTCTTGATCATTTTCCTGGTCACCTTCCACATTGTACCATCATTAGCTTGGAGTTCTTGTAGATATGTTTGAAACTTATCGATTATGTATTGATCCATATCTCTTCGTAATTGGTGTGAGTTTATTCAGTAGTGTTTTGACTAGTGGGTTACGTGTGCTTTTCCAAAGTCTCCGCACTTTATTTTTCTCTTTAATTTGATGAAGAAGGTTGTGTGGTACATGCCCAGGAATCGAGTTGCGTTGATTGACAGTGTGCGTTGTTGAACTTTCAATTGAATTTTTAATTGCTTTAGCAAAGTCATCTATGGATTTATCTATACTGGAATTAGAGTCTAGGTTTGTAGGGCACTTGATTTGGTTGTCAATGACATTTCGTAAATCTTCCCAGTTGACTGGTCTCTTAATCAGCTTAGTGATTTTATTGATTACTTTTATATTTTGATAGAAAGTGATGAGTATCGGCAGATGATCGGATGTAAGCTCGTAGACAACCACTTGATTGATAGGCCTGGTAAAGTTCTTGCAAAGTAAAATCTCTAAAATGTTAGGTTGGTGGTCGGTTCGAAAAGGCACATAACTTGGTTCACATGGTGCTAAGATATGAAAGCCATTTTATGCAGCGTTTTTTAGTAGCATTGCGCCATTTTGGTTTCTTGCGCGGCATCCCCATATAGCATTTTTGCTGTTTAGATCTCCGGCTACCAAAACAGCTTCTTTAGTTGTGAACATTTTTCTCAAATCCTGTTGATCAAGTTTTTTATTAGGTTGTTTATATACACATATGAGATTGATGTTGGTATCATCTTCAAGTTTAATTTTAACTCCTACAACTTCTAGACTTAGTAAGTTTGGTAACAGCAGTGGTACAGCATTTATATGTTTTTTTATTTAGTATGGCGACACCGGCAGATGCTGTATCGGCTTCTCTGTCATTTCGGTATATATTGTATCCTGGAATTGTAGATGGTGATTTTTTAATCAAATGTGTTTCGCTTATGCATGCGATATCGACTTGATAACGGGTCAAAAATTTAATTAGCATCAATATTTCTTGTTTTACACCATTTGAATTAAAATTGTTTATTTATTGTTAAGTTATAAATTATTCTCTGTTTATTTGGTAACATCAGCAAGTAGATTCGAAATTAACGAAGCAATAAATTATTTTATATATAGAGTGATGTTTTATTATTTCATTGATAAGTCTATTTAATGGATTACTGTTATCTGCATTGGCTGTAGTGTTATCCGTTTCGGTTCTTTGAGTGTTAGTTCTTGGAAGTCTTCTGTTGCGTCTAATTTCTGCTGCACTTGAGGTATAATGTAGTGGATCGCAGGTCGTGTCTTTTGTTTTTCTATTATTTTAGCTAGATACGGACAGCTTCTGTAATTCGCTGAATGTTTGTTACCACAATTTACACATTGTGCGTCTTCACCTGACTTTTTTGAACATTTGGTAGTTAAATGTTCTCCAGCGCATTTAACACATCTTGGGTCTAATTTGCAGTAATTGCGCGTATGACCATAGCTCTGCCAACGATAGCATTGTGGTATTGTTTTATTTTTGTGTCTTGGTTCAACTTCCACAATACAATAGCAGATTTTCGTTCAGTAAATTTCCGCCCTTAGGTAACTGAACTATAACCAGAGGCATTGGTTTCTTCTTGTTGAGCATGCGAGTAACCTTTGTCACTTGAATGTTGTTCTCTTTTCCGTCCATGCTTCGTATTTGTATCCAGTAAGTTAAATTTCCTTTTGTCTCCGGTCGAATTAGCGAGGTGACTGCAGCGGGCGATGGCGACAGCATGTTCGATTGCGTACCTGAGGGCCTGGACGTGACCATGGCGCTATGGGTCGCGAGTTGGACAGCGGCTGGGCTGGCACACGGTCCAACTCGTGACCGGCCATGGAGGCTCCCGCTTCTACCTGGTGCGGATGAAGACGCCTGCGACTACGGCGAGGGCTCGGACACCGCAGTGGGGGCAGAGGTGGCCGACGCGTGGCGTATTCTTCGGGAGTTCGCGGAAAAGATCGCAAAAATCTAAAGTATGACTAAAATTCGAATTGTTAAACATTTTTCGGCTTAATTAGCATTAAAATCGAGAAACTTCAGATTGGAATATTAATATCATCGAGTTTGCTATAAAACGTGTCCACAGCAATCCTAAGTACTACTGTATGGCACTAACATCACAATTGCAGAGACTATATTAGAAATCCGTGAATTTAGGTATTATTTTGCATTTTTATCAGCATCAGCAGCAAATTAATGGCGCTTGCGATCATCAGAAATTGTAGGTGGTTACGACGGCGAGCTGTTTACCAAAATAACAGACACATGTTAACAGAAGCCGAGCTATCTTAAAGATCTTGCAAGCAGAGACACATACTTTACGCAGTATGCTATAAGTTAAATAAAATTAATCGATATAATAACTGTAACAGGATCGTTAGTCTATTGTAATGTTTTTGTCAGAAAATCTTACTAAGGAATCCTTCTAGGGTAAAAGTATAGATTGCGTAGCCAAGCGACCACTTCAGAAATAATTTTGAATCGACCCGATGCACTTTATTTGGAAGATAGTTCAAAATTATCCGATAATTTGCATAGGTTTGCTTGGAAATGAGAACCTTCTCTCATCAAAACATCTTCCGCTTATTTAGCTTAAGATTGGACGAATTTAAAGTCTGGCTGAGGCTGAATATTAAGAAACTCAAGAACTGCTGATTATGATTTTTTCGACAGTTTACCTCGCTCTTGCTTGAACGATTTGGAACGGCATAATTATGTAACCTATTAAACAAACATGTTTTATTGCTGTGTTGTGACACACTTCCATTTGAACAGCAATGCTTATTATAAACCAATAAATTTTTTGGTGCGTTTCCTAATTACTTTTAAACTATTTGGGAAACGATATTTGGAAGTCCGCCGTATTAGTTTCTAAATTAATCGTCTTGAGATATGGTATAGATATGTTAATAGAAGGAAATATCGTATTCGATGTAGACTAATCCTTCGACGGCCACTCTCGTTGGTCGAATATTTGTCTCCCGATTGTCTTTGCTAGTTGGTTGTATGGTTGATAAATTAATCGTCAGTCGGTTGTATCGTTGCTTGATCGTACTGTTGGTAAATTGGCTGTCAAACGTTGTCGGTTGGTTATCGTTGTTGGCTGTCGGCCCTGTGGTTATTGTGCAGTGCTCATTGTCGTTTGATTGCTATGTTGGTCGACTAGTTGTGGCTCGATTGGCCTTGTCAGTTTGTCAGTTGATTGTAGGATTGATAAATTGATCATCAATCCGTTGTGTTATCGGTTAATAGTACTGTTCGTAAATTTGATGTCAAACGATTAGTTGTCGGTTGATTATCATTGTATAGTAGATCCGTTGGTTTTTAAACAGTTATTGTCATTTGATTGCTATGTTAGTCGACTCGATTGGTTTCGTCAGTCAATTGTGGGATTGTTAAATTGATCGCTAATCCGTTCTATTCTCGGTTGATAGTACTGTTCATAAATTGGCTGCCAGACGATTAGTTGTTACTATCGTTTTTTAGTAGGTTCGTTGGTTGTCATTTTCATTTAACTGCTATAGCGGTCGACTAGTTATGGCTTGATTAACTGTGTTAGTTGATTGTAGGATTGATACATTGATTGTCAATCCGTGGAGTTGCCAGTTGATAGTGCTGTAAGTAGAAGATTGGCTATCAAACAACTAGTTGTCGGTTGATTATCGTTCCGACTTTTTTAAGGGTATGAATTATTACTTTTACTGAAACAAAAATTTCGTGCCATGTCTTGCTACAGTGCCGAGATTTTCAGGCAAGGCATTTATTTAAATAAATATTATTTCATATGTGATCTATCCTATTTTCCACCTTCCTCCATTTGAAGAAGTAACAACAAAAATTTCACAGCGCTGGCGACCATCTGGAAATTGATAAGTTTATGTTCTTAAGCTGAGTTATGAGATAATCACGTACAGATGTCACCAAAAATCGGTCAATCGTAAACAAATCGGCACCAGAGAAACGAATTCCGCGGAGTCCAAGACAGGTGCTTAAGATCTTCACCTAAAATTAATCTTTGCTATATTGATGCTGCCAATTTTAAGTAATATGTAAGCAATCACCTTTATCCTGTATTTCCGATCGAGGTTACTGCAAAGTAGGCGACAAACCAATGATTGCGTTTCCACAATCTAAGAACCATCAATTAGTAAAATATTTTGCTCATACCCTACACTTACCCGAAGGCTGCAAGAATATGCAGCCTCGATGATAACAAGGGCACAAAATAGATTGCGTATGATGGAGAGCAAGGTTCCTATTGAATTGTTGAGTAAATTCTCGGTGGCTGCAGCAGTCAATGCAAAGAAATACAGAGGTTCCACTACTTGGATAAAGGCTACCACAATTCCCACCTACGAGTGTAATGTGAGAAGCAACTATATACTTAACCGAACTACAAAAACTCTTACGACAACGGTTTCACCATAGACTTGATTTAGCAGAGCAGCTGCATCACACAATTGTAGATAAACCTTCGTTAGCTGCAGAATGGTATCATCTTAAATGTCAAATGAATGAAGCTGTGACAACTTTTCGACCTTTAAAGTTTATGCCCTTACCTTCTACCGAATTAAAAATGGCAACGACATGCTTGCTTACGATTTGTTTGGTTGTGAAGGTGCTCTTTTTCTCTAACTTCAACAGTTCCAGCCTAAGTAGTCCATTCAGCGCTTTGAATCTTTTCTCCAGGGTCACTATGGTGCATCCGATTATGGCGAATGCTGGCATACACAAAATATACAATGTGTAGTATCCGCCTGTTAACTGTAAAAAGGAGAGGATTCCCGGTTTCACGCTTATGATGAGAAAGAAATTCCTTGTGCAATAAATCAAGGCCAACACGGGAGCTAACACAATCTTCAGTATAATGATACACTTTTCCATGTCTTTGTTGGTTGGTTTTAAGGTGAGATCGGCCTGAAAGTATATCTAGTAGTAAAACTACTAATAGTTGTACCATACCAAACCTCATTAATGCACTCTATATAGGCGAAGAGCTTTAGAAATTTGCTGGACATGACGAAGACGCCGCAAAAGTAGAAGACAGCCCATGCATCATGTGCCAATACCATGGTGATTTTATCCGTAACTGACTTTATCATACCAAATTGTGTTTGCGTCCAATAGGTGTAGTAGAGTTCCCAGTTTGTTCGAAAGACTACGGGGACATATAATTTATTTTTGTAGCGAAATGGTGCTGTAACTTACTGAGAAAGGCTCCTACGCTGTAGCGGTACATTTCCCAAAATGGCGACCATTTCAGGAAAAAATGGGAATGAGTGCGTTGTACTTTAATAGGGAAGAGGCCGCAGAATCGACAGAAATACATAACTGCTCTGAAGGTGTCGTAGGTTTGTTGCGAAATGGTAGCTTTTGCATTCCAGAACATTGTGCCCGGTGTGGTTTGAAGGTATGCCGTCCATGTGTCGCATTGGAGATCGAATTATTCAATTGTGGTAAACATTTACAAATTGGTGTATAATTGAAATACAATTATGTGATTATTACTCGGAGCAGGGACATTATATGTAGAAACACTATTCAATCAATTACATTGTACCCTTCAAGGAGGTAGGTTGTGGCAGTCATAATGATGGAAAAACAAACCACACGAAGTACATATTAGCAAAACAAGGCAGATGTGTTACATATTGTAGTGGTAGCATCTTCAGGCTGCGAATTATGTATAAAAGTCTTCTTAAGTATGCAATTATTTTTGAAAGAATAAATTAATTAGTAATTAAAACAGTACAAGAGTGGATTTATGTAGTAAAAGAACAACACACATATTTGAGATGTGTTTAATCAGTGAGAGATTGGGTACTGTTAAGTGGTGAATATGTTATCAGAAAGGTTCTAGCATATTATGTGTTGATTTGATTGGGATAGTTGTTTATTAATATCAGAGTTTAGATCATAATTTATATTAATTGACAATTAGAATAATCTAATAGATAGCTTGAATTAAAGTGAAAGGTAGAGTGATTATTTGAAAAAATGCAATTATAAAATGTCAGAATAAAATAAATCATATATAAATGTATCCAGGAGCTTGTAAAAATTTTGGTATAATAATTATTGATAGGGAAATTTGAGAGAATATAAATAACAAATTGTTTTTTTTCCAAAATGTAACGTATTTGTAATAAAAGTAAATTTAAATAATAAAGAAAACCTTTAATAAAACTGTGTATGTTATCTTGTTGGTGTATCGAAAGGTGTGTTCAATTCAAATTAATGAAAGGAAGATAAAACGAATTTAAAAACTAACTGAATAACATAGAAGAGTACAAATAGTACAAAGAAGTATAAGAACAGCTAAGAATAATAAAATAGTCTTCATGGAATGGTCTACAGAGGATTTGGATAAACTGCATAAAAGTCACTATTAGGTATCGTTTTTGATTTGGAACTTCATATGAGTTGCTGTCAGGTGAATACATCTACAATTAAGCCGGAATTGGATGCACACTGCGTGTGTATATATGTTTGGACTTGGACGAGCTTGTAATGAAATGGATTTCTGCATCTGAGTTGGATTTTGACTTGGGTAGCATCAATGTTCTTGTGGGACGTCAGCATTTTCCTTTAATCTATATATATGAAAATGAATTCCTATTTCCCTTGGTCACGCCATAACTTGAGAACGACTTTACCGATTTCATTCATCTTTTTTTTAAGTTTTCTGTAGAAGGTTCTTACGGAAAGAAAAATTAAGAAAATTGCCCAGAAAATTGGAAAATTTCAGAAAACTTAACGACTATTTAACCTTCGCGCGTTTGACAGTTCGCGCGTTTGACAGTTCGGGGAGGGAACGGGACGGGACGGGACGGGACGGAACGGGACGGGACGGGACGGGGACGGAAAAAGGGACGGGGAAAGGGACGGGGACGGGGACGTGGATGGAATGGGATGGGATGGGATGACAGGAAATAATTAGTCATTATTTAATATACAAATAACGAACCTCGCGCGTACGAAGTCGCGGGTAACAGCTATTAATTGGATAAAGAGTATTGTTGTTGCTGTTGGAAGTAAGGTGATTCTTAAAAACTGGGAGCTTACATTGAGAGCAGTTGGGATTGCTGATAGCTTGGTGGGTGCTACAAGGAGGGCGATTCCGGTAGACTGGGATTGTTTTCAGTGGTGGTGTCTGGATTGGAACTGTACAGGAAGTGATCAGCAACGGCAGCTGTTGCAGGGAGCTGTATTTAAATAGGGTTTTCAGAATTAGGAGGCGGACTGCTTATGTTGATTCAACTGACATGTTGTGTGGAGTGCTTCAGTGAGCTTAAAAAGGTATACTTATGTAAAAAATCTAAAGAAAATAAGTGCTTCATAGTGAATGCACTACATATTTTAAAAAACTACTTATTTTAATAGATATTTGAAATAATATGTGCAACAGATATCATTTGATTGATTTTTCACTTGCTTGAATTTTTGACTTTGACAGTTGTACAAATATCATAATTTTTAAGTAATTTTCATTATACTGATCAACTATCACAAATAATGATTTAATTATGCATGGACCTAACTTGAGTTAAGAGTAGTCGTTCTTATAGAGCTTGTAGATTTTGCTTCTTAATTTCTCGTATTATTTAATTGAAGCACCAATAAAACTCTCGCTGATTTTAATGTTATTTATTCACAACAAACTTAACCAAATATTGAAAACAACTTGTTACGACAAATGTGAATTGGCAACTGCCCGCACATGTGTGTGTGTGGACCCTTGTCGGCTCGGTTCCTGTGTGCCCTCGCTCTTCTACCTGGGCCCAAAATAGCCCAAAATATCAGTGGTGTCTTTTAGATTAAACATACCGCCCACCTTGAAATGTAGGTTTAAAAATTCACTGGACAATAGTAACATTATTGACTTGCACAAGATAATAGAAAATGTTTACATCGAAGAGATAATAATCGTTAATGAATAATTAAACTAAAGTAAATGTCTGTTTCTCTTAACCTACACTCTTAAATTAGAAACATCGTCTTGTTCGATTGGTAGCACGCACACCTTTGACACAGCCCGTTTCACTACACCCCTTGCAGTTTTTAATGTCACTACACGAGTTATGCCGTCGTCTCCTGGATGAAGTTCTTGGACACGACCCAATTGCCACGTGTAGGAGGGTGAATTATCATCCCGTAGTAGAACCATGTCGTTGACTCCAATTGGTTTGAATGGGTTGTCCTTCTATTTGATCCGTTGCTGAAGGGTTGCTAAATACTCCGTGCTCCATCTCTTCCAGAAATGTTGATTCAGCTGGCACACTCGCTCCCAACGAGATAGACGGTTTGTAGGGACCTCCCGAAAATTATTTTCCGGAAGAGCCGCTAAGGAATCTCCGATCAAAAAATGCCCATGGGTGAGGACTGTCAAGTCATTAGGATTATTGGAAAATGGTGTTAAAGGACGTGAATTCAGACAAGCTTCTATTTTTACTAATAGAGTGTACATTTCTTCAAACGTGAGTTTGGCATCACCGACAATTTTTCGTCAATGTTTTTTGGCAGATTTGACAGCTGCCTCCCATTTTCCACCAAAGTGTGGGGATCGCGCAGGAATGAAATGCCAGGTGATGTTCTCTTCTGAGAGTAATTCTTCAATTTTTTGCTGGTTTTCGGCCCTTGTTAGAAAATCTTGCAGCTCAACCAGTTCATTTTTGCTCCCACAAAATTAGTTGCATTATCAGAATAAATGTGGGAGCATTTTCCTCGACGTGAAATAAATCTTTCTAGTATGTTCAGAAAACTTTTGCTGGTCAAGCTGCTCACTAGCTCTAAATGAACAGCCTTTGTGGTAAAACAAACGAAAATTGCAAGATACGCTTTTGTTACGCTTCTTGATCGTCTGGTGCCTTCTTTTATTAAAAATGGTCCCGCATAATCGATTCCGCATACATTGAAGGGTCTAGATGGTATAATCCTATGTTGTGGTAGATTACCCATTAACTGATGAGTTCTAGTGGGGTTCGATTTAAAACATATCACGCAGTTACGAATTATTTTTCGTACAACATTTGGTATTCGCAAAGGCCAAAATCTTAGTCGAATTAATGACATCAATAATTGTGGACCTGCATGCAAATGTTTTATATGCTCATTCCTAATAATTAGGTTTGTAAGTGCATGTGAGGCAGGTAACAAAATTGGATGACGTTGCTCGTATGGTACAGCTGCATGTTTGAATCTGCCGCCCACCCTGAGGACTCCTTGTTCGTCTATAAAGGGGTTTAGCGACAATATCTTGCTTTTGCGACTTATAGGTTGATTCTTCAGCAAATCTTGAATTTCTTGAGAAAACTCTTGATTTTGAGCCAGATTGGTTAACCGTTGGAGTGCACCTTCCAGTTCCATTGGTGTTAGATTTCTGGTAAATCGTAGTTCCTTGGGATTTCATATGTTATTTATAAAGCGTAAACAGTAGGCTGTCACTCTTATTAGCCTGGTGAGTGATGAATACTTTTCAAACAATGGTACTTCTGTCACACTGGTTAAGGCCGCTACGATTTTCCGTTTTTCTGGTAGATCTTGGATGTTATTATTAAACTGGTGTCGAACTGGCCATTCGCTTGAATTTTGAGAGAGCCACGTTGGTCCAGTCCACCAGATATCACATTTTTGCAGTTGAATAGGCTGAATACCTCTTGAAATTAAGTCTGCAGGATTGTCAAATGTACGAACGTGCCGCCAAGAATATTGCCGAGTTATTTCTTGAATCTGTGATACGCGATTGGCAGTGAAGGTCTTTCAGGTGTTTGGGGCTGCTGATAGCCATGCTAGTGTTATTGTCGAGTCCGTCCAAAAATAACAATTATCGAATCTTAATCCTAGCGCTGCGTTGACTCTTTGAAATAGCTGAGCTAGAAGTAGCGCTCCACATAATTCAAGTTTGGGTAATGTGATCCTTTTTAAGTGGGGCTACTCGCGAGTTGGAACATAAGAGTCGTGTGGTGACGTTGCCATGGTAATATTCTGATCTGATATAGACACAGCCGCCATATGCATTTTCAGACGCATCACAAAAAGAGTGAAGTTGGACAGTCCTGGGAAAATTGCAAACCACTCTTCGATCTACTGAAATGTTATTTAAAACAGAAAGTTGATTTCTATATTGATTCCAGGTTGTATATAATTCGATTGGAAGTGATTCATCCCATTCGAGTCCTAACTGCCATAACTGCTGCATTATCAATTTTGCCGTTATCGTAGCAGGTCCAAGTAAACCAAGGGGATCATAAATACTGGCAACTGCAGATAAAATTGTCCTTTTGGTTACTCTGTCTCTGGTCTTGTCTGCCTTTATAGAATATTGTAGTGAATCGTTGGCAGCTTTCCATAATAGTCCTAACGTTGTGTTCTGCTTGTTTTTGTCAAGAAACAATGTATTTGCCTCTGTATTGTGAACTGGGAGATTTTCTAAACATTTATTTTCATTGGAAGCCCATTTTCGTAATGTAAAGCCAGCTTGCTGTAATAGCACAATGAGATCATTTCTAGTGGTGATTACTTCTTGAATGGAATCTCCTCCAAATAATCCGTCGTCTACATAAAAATCCCTCAAAATTGTACGTGCTGCTTCAGGGAAACGCTCTTGTTGTTCAATGGCTAGCTGACGTAGACATCTCATTGCTAGAAATGGTGCACAAGCTGTTCCATAAGTGACCGTCATTAGCTGAAAAATTGATACCGGTTCTTCCTCGGATCTTCTCCAAAGTATTCTTTGTAGATTAACGTCTTCCTCGTTGACCCTTACTTGGCGATATATTTTCTCAATATCCGCTGTCAAGACATATTTGTGAATTCGGGGTCCTACCATTAGTATGTCGTTTAATGATAAACCACTGGATGTTTTTGCCGAGCCGTCATACACGACTCGGAGCTTGGTTGTCAGACTGTCTTCTTTGACCACAGCGTGATGAGGCAAGTAATATGTTGTTGTATTAGCAGTGTTGGTTACAAGCTTCATATGGCCAAGTAGTTCGTACTCTTTCATAAAGTTATGATATTGACATTTTATGGCTGGTTGTTTATTCAATCTTTTCTCGAGGGCTAAAAAACGTTTCAAAGCTGTTTCATATGATTCGCCGAGTAGTTTGATGTTTGCCTTAGTAGGCAGTTTTACTATAAAGCGACCGTTAATATCACGTGTCATATTAGCCAGAAAATGAATTTCACACGTACTTTCTTCATCTGAATACAAATTGCCGTGAGGTTTGCAATCTTCAAGCTCCCAGAAACGTCGAAGGTCGAAATCCAAATTTGCAGATGTAGACAAATTGCAAACTGTACTTGTAGTTATGTTATTTAATACGATTTTGCCTGTCACAATCCAGCCTAAATGTGTCTTTTGAAGTAGAGGTTGATTAATTGTCTTCTTGATTTGACCTATGCATAACAATCTCCAAAATAGTTCTGCTCCAATTAACATATCCACTTCTTTAGAGGTGAAAAATTCTGAATCCGCAAGTTTCATATTGGGTGGTATAACAAAATTTGTTTTGCAGATGGATACTTGAGGTAAATTTTCTGTAATTTTGTTTAAAACAAGACATTTTATTGTTGCTCCAAATGCATTAAAACGAGATTTAAAGCATACCGTTACTGCATGGTGAACTTGAACACTAGCTTAATTAATTCCTGCTACCGGCGTGGCCTTTGATTCTTTGGGCAAATTTAGGCGCGCTACTAACGAAGATGTTACAAAATTTGATTGCGAACCAGAATCTAGAAGAACCCTGCAAACGTGTTGATTTCCACTGCTGTCATAAACATTAATTAATGCTGTTGATAATAAAATTGTAGATAATTCCTTATTACCCCTTATTTCTATACTAAGCTAATTCAATCCCACAACTAACAACTAATGAATACAATGCAACACAATGTCCCTCTGTACTAATACCTGCTCAGGAATCTCTGCAACCAAAAAGGGGTAGCATGGGAGTTTACGCTCGCGGCCTCTCAGCCGAAGATGGGAGTGAGTTCCGAAGGACGAATTACCTGTAATTTCAGGATCCGGAATGGGCGCCACGCCGTTGTCTAGCTTCAGTTTAATTACTCCCAGTTGAAACGAGTAACGGCGAACCTAAATTGCTTATACAAGAAAGCAGAGACTCGACGTAGTAGCAAATAAAAGTCAGAGTACATTAATACACATATAATGACCAACACAGTACCAAAATATACGACACAACCTGTACATATGGGTAGATGGTATGCGAACCAGCTAATTAAAACATTCTAGTATACGATCCATAAAAGAAAATGAGCATAAAGCCCTATTTAGCATAAGTACATTTTAAATGACAATTCAAATTGTTGACCTTAATCAGGACCCCACTTTAATTAATGTAATTAAAATTCAATAAAATTGAGTGATTATGTAAATTTGGAATCAGAAACTAATGGTCCTTAAACGCTGCTTCTGCACACGTCATGAAAAAGGGAGCCCAAAGCATTCGTGGCTCTTATCTTTAACGCGATCTACACCTGGTATTTGTACCGTTAAACAGATCTGTGTATATGTACTTCCAGAAGCCAACTTGGCTAATCAATTGAGCCGGTCGTGTGTATTACTACGTTCAAGTTGCTGTAAATACCATAAATGAGTATTTTAAATGTTCAATTATTAATTACCAAAATCAAATGATAAGGAGAGATCCTTTTCATAAAGCCAAACACAATTTTTGACAGAAAATGTGAACTTTAAATGTTTATGTATTAAGCTAATCCCTACGGTTTAACTGTACGACAAGGTCGTAGCAAATAACTACATATTACTACCAAAATGATTCATTGAAATGCAACGAGTTACAGACGGTTGCGCTGGTCGCTTTTAATTTAAGGTAATTAAATGACAGGGCAATTCCCAAGTAATTCCAGACAATGCATTAACAACAATAATTCCAAACAATGCATTGAACAAATAAATCCTAACAATGCATTAAACAAATAAATCCAAACAATGCATTGACATAACAAATCAGCTGCTTGCTGAACTCGGCAGCAAATTAAATTAAATCATTGCTGACAATTAACAACAGATTCCACAACATTATGGGCGGTGTTCAAACCTCAACGAAGTAGATTAGAGCGGAGTTCTACAGGTGAAAGGTCCGCATGGCCCCAAACCTCAACGAAGTAGAGACTTCTTTCCACAGTAGATTAGGGCGAAGTTCTACAGGTGAAAGGTCCGCATGGCCCCAAACTTGGCACGGAGGGATCTAACTTGAAATCCACTGCAGCATCGGGACAGGCGAGTCGCCTCCTTCAGAGTGGCGCTTGCAAGGAAATTCGAGTCGGCAACACGACGCCGCCCAAGATAAAAGTCCCCTATACAAGAAGCTTCGTTTTAGGAATTTCCACTTAACGAATTATGCTACATACCCAGGAAAACGCATCCAGGGAGACTTCTGACACAAAGGTGCACTACGTTACATAAATCAATGAACAAGGAGCGGCTGGAAGCCCACCATCGCACAAAACGAGCGTTTTACAATACAACAAAATGGACGCTTAACGGCAAAAGCACACATCGACCGCAATCAATTCGCTTGTTTTTCAAAAATCGATAGAAATGAGCGTGCCTTCCAACACGACAAATGGGGGAATTTATCACGTCAATATCGACCAATAAGGCGATCGAATCCAAAGATCGTTGCCAGCGCGTCAGATGAATGCGCCCCCTAATGGTCAAGATATCGACTTAAAATTGCACACTACAAATGCGGGTAAAAAGCTAAGCTAAACGCACTTTAAGTTGCCTAATTCCAGACGTGAATAAGCTGCTAACATTGGAATGTAACATCCTGTGATGGAAGCGAGTGGTAACTAGTTGTAGCATGTTGTGCTTGGTCGGTTGATATATTTCCGTTGATTGAATCCGACTGCGACGTTGCAATTGCTTGAACTGCATTTTCCATAACCTGTGATTGTTGAACAGGTAAATGTAAAAGGGTGTTATGGCGTTTGTGACATTTCCTACAAGTGCTTGCATAACAACGATGAGCTGTGGTTCTTAAGCAGTTTAAGCACATTCTTTTAGACTTCATTTCCGCGATTCTTTGTTCAATGGGCATCGCTAAGAATTTGTCACAGTGAACTACATAATGTTCTTGGGAGCATAAATTGACAAATAAGCCTCTTTGTTAAAACATGTGTTAATGGAGATTTATGGAAGACCGATTTCGACTTAGGAGCGATTGGTTGTTGATTTGCACTTTTGGATATAACTTCCAACGTTTGGCATTTGTGGGTTAAAAATTCAATAAGCTGATTTATTGTCGGAAGCTCGTTTGAAGTTTGCCTGCTTTCCCATTCTTTGTTAGTTATGGGGTCCAGTTTAGCGGTGATTAAGTGAGTAAGCAAATCGTCCCAGGCTTCAGTCGGACGTTTTAGCGCCTTAAGTGCTCGCAGACGTTTTAAAATGCTATCCACTATTTCCCGTAAACCGTGTAAACTTTCCTTCGTCAATACGGGTAAATCATAGATAGCCTTTACGTGGTTTCGTACGATAATTCGCTTGTCGTACCTGTTTTTAAGTAAAGCCCAGGCTTCTTGATAGTTTTCCGCCGAAACTTCGAGGGATTGAATTACATCAGAAGCCTTGCCAGAAACGGAACTTTTCAAATATTGGAATTTTTGTATGTCCGTTATTGGATTATTTGCATGAATCAATGATGAAAATTTGTTGTAGAATGTAAACCATTCCTCGTATAAACCAGAGAAACACGGTAGATTTATTCGCGGGAGACGAATTTGATTTTGCAATTGATTTTCGGTGTTGCTTGTAGGCTCATTTAGATTATTTGATGTATGGACGATCGTTGATTGATTATGCCTGGCAATGAGATCTTCAGCCTTACTAATTAACCGAAAATAATTGTTTTCGAATTCTTCGCGTTCTGTACCGTCAATTTCGTTTAGATCTACTTCATCAATTTGAGATTGTATGTCATCAAAGAGCTGCCAATGTTCTTGAAATTTAGTAGTACGTTGCCGTAACTCGATTGCGCTGAGATTGTTGTCGCTTATATTGTTTAAAGAGTTTAGAAAAGTGGAGAATCTTGTCACCGCGGATTTGATTTGGCCCCGCTTTGTTCTTAAACTCTTTAAAGCATTGTCTGACTCACTCATGGTTGGGGTTTGTTTAGGTGAATTAATAAGGAATGTTGCGTAATGTAAGGATTTCAATGAAGTGCTTAGCAGGGGTTAACAAAATATCATTGATCGGAGACTCACCTTAGTGGATTGTTGTCGTGGCACGTTGATATGAAGTTCCCTTGGTGGATTGTTGTCCTGGCACGTTGATATGAAGTTCCCTTGTTGTAATTAACGAATTAAATTCGTCCGGCTGGAAGGACCATGTAGATTTTGCTTCTTAATTTCTCGTATTATTTAATTGAAGCACCAATAAAACTCTCGCTGATTTTAATGTTATTTATTCACAACAAACTTAACCAAATATTGAAAACAACTTGTTACGACAAATGTGAATTGGCAACTGCCCGCACATGTGTGTGTGTGGACCCTTGTCGGCTCGGTTCCTGTGTGCCCTCGCTCTTCTACCTGGGCCCAAAATAGCCCAAAATATCAGTATTGTCTTTTAGATTAAACAGAGCTAGCAATAGAGAAATAAACTAAAATAGAAAATGTATAAAAGGGCATATATCTAACATTAATTTATCTAAACAAAATTTTATTTTAATACAAAAATAATATCATACAAGCTTAAATAGCCTTTGATCTAGCCGAGTTAATTAGATTGAATAATCTAAACAACACCGTAAGGTGTATAGCAATATATAGGCAAGTAGCTCAGATCTGGTAAATTGTGAATATAGTTGCGACATTCCAGCTTCTTTGCTGTCCGACCTGTTTAATTTTTACTCACGTTTGAAAGAAGAATTTGTAAAATCATTATTGCTCGGATCTGCTTTTTCCAGCTGTTGGTACATGGGAATTTTTATTTACGACTTGCAACAAGCTTAAAGGGGATTTGGTAGTTCAACTCGAAGAACGAATCTTAAATTGGACGAACAAGGGCTTGTTCGCGATAGTCAAATAATAGCATGGGGCGTAATTCTTGTTATTGTCGGAGATGTGCGAGGTCAATACACAAATTTAATGTACGGTATCTCTTTATTTTTCTTTAAAATTCTATCTCACTTCACTGAAAACGTGTACTGCCTTTCGCGTGATAAGAAATCAAACAGTATGAAATCCGGCAGAGCTGTATTAAACAACACTCCAAAATAAATACAGTTCTCTCGAGCACAACTGCAAATACTGAGACTCGCAATAAATTACTTTTAATAATATACCTGCACCCGTGACGTCATACAGGATGCAAAGTATGGAATTCAGTTTTAAACAGTAGCTGTAGCTTAAAGCGACAGTCGGCGTCGGAACGAAGACAGAGGTAAATGATGAATGATGAATCAATGGCGGGCTGGACCAGTGAGGTGCTGATGATATCCGATACCGGTACACAGCCGTATTGAAGTTCGCCGAAACACCAACCATACGAAGACAGAATAAGTTTATACCTGGGAATTGAAGATCCGAAAGTGCCATTACTCCTGTAAATTCTCCAATATGGCAAATCACATCGCAATGAATGAAATACTCCGAACCACACCCTTCTCCGGCACAAACCCAGTGGCGGCGCAAGTCTTTCAAATCGACATAACAGTGTTTCTGTAGGTTTTTACCAACAATGCAGTGCTATTGCCACGATTTTTACAACTCAACAGTCCAAATGAAGCTCTAGATTCAAGATCATAATTAAGATGTGTCTATACTCTTAACGGTTTAAGTGGCTTGGTTACGTTATTAAATTGAAGAAGAAAACTCAAATAGCACAGAAATAGAGAGAATGAGAAGAGTATAATATACAGTAGAATATATTAAAAAGACGACATGAAAGTCACTTTACATTATACTAGGTATATTTCCTGTTTGTAGTATAACGAGACATCGACATTTATAGTACTACCTAAAAAATCAAAAGCTAAACACTGCAGTGATTTTCGCACCATCAGTCTTATGAGTTATCTCCTCAAACTTTTTCTAAAAGTAATACATCACAGAATTTATAGATTATGTCAAGAGCATAGTGGCCGTACACAATTCGGGTTCCGCAATGCGGTGGGCACAAGAGAAGCGCTTTTCAGTGTCCAAGTCTTGTTTCAAAGATGCAGAGACGTTGATTGCGATGTTTTTGCCTGCTTTATCGATTATAAAAAAGCATTTGACAGTGTACGACACGAAAAACTTACGGAAATATTGAAAGAAATTGGGCTAAGGAATGGACTTAAGAATTATTAGCAATCTGTATTGGAACCAAACAGCTTCCATACGCATACAAGAAGAAAACTCAGAGGAGATGGAGATACAACGAGATGTTCGGCAGGGGTGTGTGTTGTCGCCGATATTATTCAATATATACTCGGAGCGAATTTTTCAAGAGGCAGTAGAAAATACAGACATCGGTATTAAGATAAATGGTGAGTGCATAAATAATGTGAGATATGCTGACGATACTGTCGTGTTTGCAGACAGTCTCATGAATCTGCAGGAATTAATAAATAATGTAACAGAAACCAGTCAAAACTACGGTTTATCGCTTAATATAAAGAAAACAAAGTATATGATAATATCCAAACGCAATAATCAACACCCTGAACAACTTATAGCGAACAATCAACGAATAGAGAGAGTACAAACATATAATTACCTAGGAACAACAATTAATGATCGATGGGATCACTCAGTAGAAATAAAGTGTCGAATAGAAAACTCCCGAGCTGCATTTCTGATGATGTCAAAGCTGTTTAGAAGCCACGACTTATCACTGCCAATGAAAATCAGATTACTAAGATGGTACGTATTTCCGGTGTTGATGTATGGAGTTGAGTCTTGGACCTTGACGGAGTCTTCTTGCAAAAAGATCGAAGCTTATGAAATGTGGCTATATTGACGCATTCTAAAAATTCCATGGACAGACCATGTCATCAACAAAACGGTCCTTGAAACAATCGGAAAAGACAAAGAGCTTTTGCTAACAACAAAAACAAGGAAGATGGAGTACCTGGGACATATTATGAGAAACAGCAGAAGGTATGAACTATTGCAATTAATCCTACAGGGAAAGGTGGAAGGAAAAAGAGGGCTTGAAAGAAGGAGAACATCGTGGTTAAAAAACCTGAGAACTTGGTTCAATACAACAACCGTGGGTTTATTTAGAGCTGCTGCTGATGAAATACGAGTTGCCATAATGATCGTCAACATCCGAAACGGATAGGCATCACAAGAAGAAGAAGTATAACGAGTACTGTGTCACCATCGTCATCGGAACTTTAGCCATATATTGCCTACTATGCCATCCGATGTTCTCTTTTGTTTGCACTATCGACTTAATGGCATCGGTTCCTTTGGCATTCTCTTCTGCCCCATTGCTGTACCTCATCTTCATTCTATTACTTTTGGATGTAGCTGTCATCGACTCTTATTCTGTGTTCTATAATATACTAGTCTGTAGTATAAATACTATTTTCAGCACGCTTTACTATCTTGTATGTTCTGTAGTTTTGCTGTGGCTTCCATTCATATTTACGAACTGTTCTATGCAAAAATACGTAACTCTTTATTTACGTGTTTTTGATACGAGATTACAATCAATGAGAATCGGTGATTCCATCTCTAGATCTTTGAGGTTGGATGTCACATCTCTTTATGCTTTCGATAGCTGATAGATGTCCTCTGCATAGTCGAGATATTCAAGTGTACCCAGTTGTTGATGAGCCCTGCCACACGCCTGACGTCGCTTGACAGTCGGTTTGCTTTCTCGCTGTTTGCCGGTGGGTTTCCTCGAAAGTGCTTTCGTAATAACAGTTTAGTAATGTCATACAGCTCTTGATAGTGATCCTTCCCAGCAGCCTTCTCGTTTGCTGTGCCAACTCCTCTGTCTAGTTTAGTTTATTCAATCTCCTACTGTGCAAATGTCGTATCCATATGCTGGTAATGGCAACGTGGTTTATTTTCGGTTTTATGGTCAAGTGATACCAAAGTCACCTTATGGCAAGGCCTGTGGGGAAAAATTGCTCCTCCTGTAACTAGATCATGATTTACGCAGAAGTCAATGAACGGTTGTCCATTTTCATTTCTCTCTCAGAGTCCGTGCCTCTCCATGCCCTGCTCTAATTCTTCATTGTTTACTCCCACCTTAGAAGTTAGGTCACTTCTAACTTGAGGATGTCCTTCCTTTTTTTCTTTAAAGTTACGTTTAATTGAGGATAGAAGTTTTGCTTTTCTTCGTCCTTTGCTACATGAGTTCGGGTGCAGCACCGCATCACCACTACGTTCCTGAAATTGGTCTTGAAGCGTGCCATTATGATCCTCTTGGACAGAGGGTGACACTCTAGTAAGCTCCTCTTAGCCTGCCGGTCGAGTAGCAGGCCCAGTCCCTACCGACTCACTCTATCTTTCTCCTCATGCGTAACACTATCTAAACTCGCTTCACCGCACGTGGCTCATGCTGAGTATTTATAGGCCGTAGTTTTTTATGCAGGCACAGCTTGTCACAGATGCCCACACTGTCTCAGTTAGTTTTAGCACAAGTATCGCCAACTCTGTTGACGTTTCTTTAATAATTTGGTTTAAGAATCGTCGAGTTATTAGCCCACGTCTTCGAGTACCTGTGTGGAGATAACACTCAACTCGGGCACCAGCCGTGCGTGTGTAAGGTGATGTGTAGCGCGTTACAATTAGGGTTATACCGCCCATATTTGGCCCCTGATAGACCTTTGCCGCCTACAGCGTTACCACAATCGGGTGCCATTAGCCTAGCGGCTTCTAGGACCCCCTTACTAAGTTTTTCCATGGTGCATACAGTTAGAGCCTGTAGGCCCCTGTGTAGCCATGTCCGTGGTACTCTCTATTGTATAGCTACATTATAATAAGGTAACTTGTTAGTGAGTTGTTAGTTCATTTAAAGATGAAAAAGGTTACTTTTTATTTTTTATTGATTTATATATTTTTTCCAAAAAAAGGGCTTCAATTATTACCTCATCCACGTATTTCAATAACTTTGGTCAGCCCAAATGATTAATACTCGAATGTAGGGAGAGGTTGCAGCTCTATTCATTAATCCGAAGGGCATCTTACGATACTCCTAATGCCCGTTCGATACAGATTGCTATATTGTGGTAGCTCAATGCCAAAATATGGACACTAAACAAAGACTTCAGGCAGTAGGCACTTTTAGTTGAGTTTGCTTATTATTTACAATTTTTTTAGTTGCTTATATAGGTACATATATAAAACTATATAAACAGTTTGCTAACTTCTTTTAACTTAAAATCATAAAATAAAACTGAGCATTTAAGTTTGCTGTGTAGTCACAATTTGATTGTTCTGATTCATTTGCAGCAGCAACAACAGCAGGGTAACTGCGCGACCGACCATCTGGAAGTTTAACATGTTATTGTTGCATAGTTAACTTCGTACGACTAACGTACGGCTGTAAACAAAAATCGATCCACTGTGAAGACTCCACAAGCCGAAGTGTGGATTTTTCTCAGGCCGAGACAGAGAAGGAAGGTTTTTATCTGGAAACACACTTTGTAACATGTTTGAAATAAGTGAAGAATCCTTACCCGAAGCCTGTAGTGGGTACTAATATTATTATACATCAGACTACACACGAGCTTCTCGGTGAATTTAATCTGCAAGAGATTACTATGAAGCATAAGAAACACTTAAGAACCAATAGTAATGTAAGAAGGTGTTCTATACATTATGGATGAATTGTAAAATTAAAAAATCTTGAAAAATGTGTATTTTTATTATATCTACTTGCTTGCAAAGTACAGGCATAGGCTGACTCGATTACAATCAAAACGCAGTGTAAGTTACCAGCTAGAGACCAGACTGCCGCTTCCATGACAATATAGGCTTGGTTTCCCATAGCCTGAGTGAGAAAATACAGCGGTTGCACTATTTGCACAAAAGCGGCCACAAATGCAACCTAAAATAAACAATTTGATATTTTTGTAAACTAATATCAAATTACTTGCCATCATCGTCTCGCTAATTATGTGGTTTTGTATATCAGTAGCGTGGCATAATTTTAAGTAGACACTGTTTAGCTTTGCTAGGTTGAACCCTGGAAGTTAATAATCTTACTGTGTGTTTCTCAATATTAACAAAAATGTCTACCGTTGTATTGGCCAACTATTCCGACTGATCTCACTGCATTGTTGATGTCATTCCTTGATACTCCGCTGCTTTTTGGGGAAATTAACCCATGCACGCGTTTAATATTCTGTATTTCCATTTGCAGCAATACATTTAGCCGTCTTATTCGTTTTTCTGTATTGCTTATAAAACAAAAAATGAGAACGAATGCCATTACAGAAAAAATATATAAAGTACAGTAGCTTCCAGTAATATTTAAAATTTCCCAAAAGTCAGTACCGTCTGCAATGATAGTTGCCACGCCATATGCAACATACATATAACTAAATATAAGTGCCGAGATCAAGTTTAACAAGACTAGGTATTTTTCTGTCCGTCTATATGGCGTCCGAAGAATAGTATCTATCTGTAATCAAATCGTTGAAGCTAAGTCATAAATTGGAAATGAACGATCAACCTGGTAAATGGTCTTAATATAGTCAAAAAGTTTTGGAAACTTATTAGACATAACGAAGACTCCAGTAAAATAAAGCAGGATTCGTCCACCATGGGCTAAAATCATGGTGACTTTATCACTGAGCGAGTGCACCATCCCCGTCTCTCTAGCAATGTAGCTGAAATATAACTCCAAGGATGCTTTGGCAACTGTAAGAAATCAGCCTAAGGATTCATCAGTAATATTACAATATGACTTACTGAAAAACGTTCCGAGGACAGCGCTGTAAAAGGCACAATAGGGAGACCATCTTAATAGTAACCCATGTTTTCTTGTAACCGTCAGGGGGAAATAACCAAAAAGGCGACATAAGAACAGAATTACTCTAAAGTTCTTGTAGGTTTGTTTCCAAATGCGAAGCTCCTTTCTCCTAAACATTTCAAACCAGTTTGTTTTTATATATACAGAAAGCGACCATGTTAGTATTACGTGGTATTATCGCGTAAGAAATATTTGTCTTTGAATTACTTCGTTTTTTTCCATATTCGATTAACATTTCTAATAATAATCTGTTATTACTCAGGGACAAAAATATCTCCGTCTTTAAGGAGGTCTTTGTTTGCGGTAGAAATAATAATCATGTTTGTTGTGAATTAAAAAACTGGTAATCGGTACGAAATTTTGCAACACCTTGTTACGGTGTGACGCTGAGCGAAGATACAGCAACAAGAAATAACCTCCTGTAGTAGGTTTGCTTGCTGGCCGCGTGTGGTTATACCATGAAGGTAACTAACGAAGATGTTTCGCTCGGCTACTGAAAATCTGGTCGAACTGGAGGAACGGATGACTCGTTTGCTAAAATTTGAAGATTGCAAGTCTGCATTTGTGCTCAAGTATAAATAACTCATCATGGCGAAATCCACGCCGGCAAAGTTAGGAGATTTAAATAAACAAAATAAGTCATAATATTAGCATAAATTGAAGGCGGCAAGCACGTAACAACTATGTTTGAATACGGCAGGTAGCCATGGAGGCAGTTTTTGCTGCTAAATATGCCAACGAGTGGTAAAGTTCGTGATGACGACGAAATAGCAGGGTGGCATCTCAATTATCCGATGGTGGATCGAAGATTAAAGTTCTATCATTTTGAAAATCCTGAACGTCAAGGCGCTTAAAATTATGTGCTTAACATCTAGGTTATAGATGACTGACGTCGAAATGCCAAATAATGGACTGTCATTACCCAGGACTTTCACATACTCGGACAGCCTAAATGCACACAAATCGTTATTAACAGCTGCCTCGCTGTTGACTGACGCTGAACCTTGCATTTCTAGAATTGAATGTGTCCCCCACCCTCTCGCTCGGAATATTAACGACGAAAAACTGGTCAAAATCGCAAGGAAGCGAATAAATTCGACCGTATATCAAAGCCGAATTTGTTCAATAATACAGAACGTCAAGGCGCTTAAAATTGTGTACTTAAACATCTAGAATATATCCGATGTAAGTCGAAATGCCAAAGAATCGGCCATCAATACCTACAACCTATTCGCCCGGACTGCTCAAATGTAACGATGAAAAGCTGGTCGCGGTTGCATAGAACAAGATTAATTGTATTCTTTTTTGTCAACTGTCATGTTAAACCATATACACAATGGTTTTACCTTCGCCATCAGCAAAGTAGCTACCTAAAAATGCAGGCATTTGTATACAAATAGCTTTATTGTCGCAAATGACAATTTTTATGAACGATTCCGGAGAACATCGAAAGTAAACAGATGAAAATGTATTTTTATGCTCGCTTTCGACCTAGAAGTTTAAAATTAACGTATGGAAGTACACAAACGTCGATCAATTGTGAAGACTCCACAAACCGACGTCCACATTATTTGCAAGCCGAAGCAAATGAGAAAGACCTCCTTGAACGAATACCATACTTTGTACAATATTGGAACGAAATAAAGAAGCCTTACCTGTAGTCTGTATTGATATTATGGTAAAACAACTTGCATACTAGCGTTTCAGTTGTTTTTAATGGGATGTCGGAATCTGCTTCTGTCTGTCAGGGGTTGCAAAAGCCATTTTACGTTCGATTTGCTCTCCCGCCACGAGCCGCCGCTGATGGTGACTGTTACAGGAGAAACCTCGCTTACGACACGTAACAAGCCGTAAGGAGTTCAGTTGCTCAGCGTGATGGGTGGTTTTTAGGCTGAAATAACAGCGGGCTCGCTCGCGATAGTCGAAACAATTGTACCTGGAACGAGATGGAAACAAATTATTTTTAAGGGCACCAGCTGGCGTTTGCGGGTGATGTAACGGGGAAATTCAACCCACGGCGATGGGTGCGCTTTGAGAAGCTGGTTATATCCGACAGTAGTCGTAATTTGCCATAATCTGCACGTTCAAGCTTTCTTAAACATATACACTTATGAAACGGTAACACTCACGTCATGCACAAACTCTTTGATTGACGACCCATGGATAACTGTTGATTGACCCCCACTTTAATTTGGCGCGACGAGCTCAACGAATTGTCAACTCTTTCTTTATGCGAGCCGAATGCAATTACATAACGTGACAGGTCAAAATATAGATAGATTTTTCTTGGTAAAAGCCGAAGTTATCTTAGGAAATAGAATATGCCAATCTTATGGTGATGGAAATGTAGCAGTGCATTCGATAATCCAAAGGGAATTTATGATACGCATAACGGTCTTTCGGATTCGAACAAGGTTTTATCATACGATTATAGACGTAACTTGTGGCGTGTGCGAATAGCGGCAATCTGCTTTAATTTTAGTCGACTGATTGCTTTTTGTAGATATTTTTTCGTGTGTAAGAACTATATCTCCAGATTAAAATGTAGGCATGCTTTAATGTAGAACTTTGATGTTTATACGTGAGTTTCTCTTTTTTTATGTCGGTCCGCTTATCGAGCCCAATTTCCAAATTGATTTTGCTTTTGTTGGAACAGATACGCGATACATATAATGTAACTTTCGGATGCAAAGATTTAAATGAGCGTTTACAGCAAACACGATCGTGTTTACCGTTAAATTCTAATTTGTTTGGTGCAGCATTTGTTGGGGTTTAATGTTGGTGCTGAAACTGTGTTTCAACACGTCACCTTTCTCTAATCAAATTTTGTTTATGCCAGAACTTTGAGTTGAAAATTCGGAGAATTACATAAGTTAATCTTCTTCATATAATTTTCATAATGTGTAACTGGCGAAGGCTATAAACTCATGAATTTTTCATTGTACTGTATCACGGGCAATAAAATATTCAGTACTTGTATTTCAACCAATACGAATAAAGTAGTAGAGGTTTCAGCAGTTTGAAAGTGCAGTTTGTCTCGAAATATTGTATACAAATAGAAATTGAGACCGGTGAACTGTGGCTATTCCGCAGGGAGGATTTCTTGCAAGACAAGACGTGTTAGAGAGATCTCTAGCTACAAATAATTTACCGTGTTTTAATATAGCAGAGGTAGCTTAACTGGCTGAATCAAAATCGCAATCGAGCAGTAATCAACAAACCTCTTTTTGTATATTTTTTATCTGTAAATACTTTAATCTTAGCGATAGGCATGAATCAAGTGGGGAAAAATTAAAAGTTCTGAGAAACTGCAGACGTAACATAAAGCGCCACTTACGAACACTAATATATAATATTTAAAAAAAATTTTTTAATTATTTACATCGGCGTCATGCATGATTAAATTGATATACGCCACGTTTGTTGCAGTTCACTCTGAAACATTTGAAAAATTAATTCCCCCAAAGGTTCCCTTGGAAACTCCCTGACTCTCATCCTATTTCGAAAGCCCTTCTTAACTGTCAACAAGATCATTATATTGATTACGTTTACTGTATGGTCTCCAGGCCAATTTCAATTTATACGTTTAATATTACTCCTGAATTGTAGAATATTGGGTACGGCGAACCGCTTTTTATAGTAATTATCAAAAAGTGTATACATTAATTTTTTTCATCTTTCCGTTCATGCTTTGGATTTGTATCCAGTACGTTAAATTTCTTTTTGTATTCGACCGAGTTAGCGAAGGAGCCTGCAGTAGGCGATGGCGACATCAGGTTCGATTTCGTACCCAAGGGCCTGGACGTGACCGTGCCACAATTGGACGCGAGTTGAAGAGCTGCTGGAGTGCCACACGGTCCAGCACTTGACTGGCTACGAAGGCTTCCGCTCCTATCTGGTGAGAATCAGGAAGGCCGATTACAACGTCGCGACTGCGGCGAGGGCTCGGACACCGCAGCGGAAGCAGAAGTAACCGAAAGATCTAGAGACGCTTGCGCTTGCGACGGAGGCAGAGTGGCGGCGAGTGCTTCGGGAGTTCGCGGGAAAATCGAAAGAATATGATGTATAACTAACATTAGAACTGTTAATTTTATTGTTCTGCTTAATTAGCTTAAGATTGAAATATTAACGTTAATAATCGGGTTTGTAATAAAACGTGTTGAAAGCAAGCCTTACACTATTAATAAGTACTCCTGTATGGAGTCAACATCAGAATTACCAACGCTATATGAGAAATCCCTTGATTTAGGTATTATAGTGCATTTCGATCAGCATCAGTAGCAAAGTAATGGCGCTTCCGATCATCTGAATTTGCAGGTTGTTACGAGGACGAGCTGTTTACCAGAATAACATACAGATGTTAACAAAAGCCGATCTAAGGTATCTTAAAGATCTCGCAGGCAGAGGCTGTCCAACTTCAAGAGGCCCAAGGGCCACTGTAAAAAATTTGAAGGTTATGAGGGCCGCATCATAAAATGTGTCGTATGCGACTTTGTGAGTGATTTGTAATAAATATAAAACGTGTATATATATTTCAATACTATTTTTATTTATTCAAGAAGCTTGGGTTACATTACAAAAAGCATTGAAACATAAAAGAGATATACAGGGTGTTTTCTGAGGTAACCGACCAACTTACACCATGTATTCTAGAAGTGATTCTAAACAAAAAAAAATCATATTCACTTTAGGTTAATTCCTATCCCTTCTTGAGAAACCGACAAAAGAAAAAATTACATCAATTAATGTAAATTTACGTATGGAGATGTGACGTTTCACCCCCTTACTAAGGGCGTCAAAGATTTATACCTCCGGTAAGCTCAAATCGGAGAAATACATTCACTCAAATACATATTCGATTAGGTAAAACACCAGATAATAACCAAAACAAATATAATTTTTTAGCTAGTTACAATGATTAATTAAAAATACCTCTGAGTTGTACATCATTTAAAATTACCATGTTCTTCTGGAACGGTGTCTGATTTCGTGGGTCAAGCTGCAACCCAATGCACCGACGAGTGTTGCGGGTTCCTATTGGTAGTCCGCCGGTACGCACTCCGATTCTTCGGGAAATGGGCTGAGTAGGTCTTTTGTTCCTGCAAACTTGACCTTCCACTCAGCAGTGATTTTAAGCTGTAATTTTCCGGTGAATTTAGCTACAATTCCCCGGTAGGGAATTTGCGGGCTGTGTAGTCGAACGTCGAAGTCCAGGAATTTGCCTTTTAATGTCCAAAAAGGGGCCCTGCAGGTAAGTTTATGAAGGGCGGCTATAGGGCTCTAGCCGCTCACAAGCGGGGTAGAGGCTGCGATTCGTACAGGTTTCATTATTAGTAAAATGAGGTTATGAGGAGTATTTCACCTCTCGGGGCGCCGGGATTTGCGTTTAAAAATTAGGCGGTCGGAAATGGCTTTTAAGCAGTTAGCCCTGCAAGACAGTACAGCGTATCAAGTCAGGGTTAAAGCCTCAGGGATTCGATTTTCCAAGAAAGTTCAACAATCAAGATAAATCGAATTCTAGCCGTTTTGCTCTTGCGGAAAATTTGAACTTCTCGGGCTGACAGTACAACACGTCATCTCCCTTGAAGCCTGGTCTGGTAAGGGTTAGAGGCCTACTCCGGTAGACAGTTCAGCGTGTTAGACCGGATGGCCCAGGTAGAAAAGGAGAGGACAGGATCAAGACTGGTGGACTCAAGGGGGAATAATCTCAAGTTACTGGAACTGGCAGTGCAATCTTTTTTTATACCTTTTCTGACGCCTTATCGAGGTACTTGTCCTAGCTTCCAATGGAGAGGGAACGACACGGTCGTTCATACTTCGCGGCCACGCGCATTGCGGCTAGGATTTCTTATCGCCAGTTCACGCGTGGAATTGATGCAGCGCTTGATTAGGCGATGTATCAAATTTAAATACATTCTATGTATAATAACAATTTAATATAGGAGCAAATGTTACAGAGATAAGTAAGCCAAATAAAATGACATTCGTTATTCGTATATTCTAGATTCATGTTTCCTGAAAGTATACTACCTATCTATCGATCCGCGGGCCGCAAAAATATCCTGGCGGGCCACATGTTGGACATCCCTGCTTTAGGCAGTCCAAAACAGGTGCAGAATGTTTTGACCTGGAACTGTACACTTTATTGTAAACGAAGTTTCAATAAATCAGGTCTAACGTAAGTCGGTGTGTATACTTAGTGTCAATGTTACTTGTGAGTAATAAATAGCCTTCTGAGTAGTTCCATCTGGAATTTAAATTGTTAGATGTACGGTAAATCAATACTGAATTTCGTAGAAGAGCAAGTTCTGAACGTTACTCTCATTTGGGAAGTGAAGGGAGCAAAAGATGCTAAAATATATTGGAAAAAAATTACTTCTGAGGTACATCCATACGCTGATTCGATTATAATTAGTGCAGTAAATACATTTCCAGCTAGAGAAATCCCATTTGTCAAGTAAAATTTGCTTTCTAGGTCTTTGGTTAGCATAAAAAATAAAGGGCACACTAAAACACTTAAAATTTACGAAATCCCATGTTACAAATTAAGTTTGGGTAACCTACTATAATTGTTGCTCCAAATATTTGGTTGTGAATATCGATTGCGTTGCATATTTTTAAATAAGCCAATGTCAACTTTTCCAAGGAGAAACCTAGTACGTTTTAAGATTAGAGATATTTCTCTATCCTAGACCAAAGCTCTTACCCTCGTTTCGATCCTTCATTGCGTTATATCTCAAGGCTTGCTTAGTTCCATCATTTTCAAATCTATATTTGGGTATTATAGGAATTCTTGTTGGAAAATGGTTTTGCAGATTATCCACACTGAGAATTTTCATCCTGAGAATTTCATTTAACCTTTTTAACCTAATTGTAACGCCTATTATCAAGCATCGAATGATCAGAATTGCCCTGACCCCTAAGCTAAACGAAGCGTAGTAACCTGCGGTTATTTTCACGGTTTGCCAAAATCCCATACCGTGTACCTTGCTGAATGTAAAACCCAGTACGAAGTACAGTTGAATATATATTTGTATTAGGGCTAATAGCAGCAGGAAGAAATTATTTCTGTGTGGCGTTTGAAGGATACCATCGATCTGCAGTTAAAATCGTAACTTCTGTATGGCAAAATGGTGCCACACACCTGATAATACATCATATATGTATACTCGAAGAGCTTTGAAAATTTGCTAGACATTACAAAAACACCTATAAAATGAAGCAGGATTCGCCCAAAATGCGCTAGAATCAGCGTTAGTTTGTCTGTGAGCGATTTTATATTCGCATTTTCTCCTACTACGAAATAAAGGTGTAATTCTAACATCCCTTGGCCAGCTGAAAAGAGAAAGACACGTTTCATTGTTAGAACTTTACAGATGTATGCTACCGCAAAGTCCTTCAAGGGTATAAGTGTACAGAACCCACCAGGGAGACCATTTTAAGAAAAGACACCCATTTCTGTCCACTGTTAGGGGAAAGTAACCAAACAAGCGGCAGATAAACAAGATCTTCGTGTAGTTGTCGTAAGTTACTTCGGAGATTCGGATCTTCTTTTTCCAGAATACGTTGTGACAAATCAAGCTGTTTGCAGCAAACTGAGCAAAACGACAGCTGAAACTATGGTGGTATAGATATCCTTTGGGAATGAGGCAATGCTATAAGTGGTACAAACGTTTCAAAAACAGCTGAAGGTCGCTGTGGGGCGACTAGCATTCTGGGTATTCGATATCCGAATAGGAGCATAACTGAAGAAAACGATGAGAAAGTGCGGGAAGCTGTTATGGAAGACCTAGATATGTCAACTTGCAATTTTGCGACAAGTGGCGGCAAATGTTTGTCGTGTCGGTTCTCATCAATTCCCAAAAAAATGCATCGTCAAGACGCGTACTTCGAGCCTCAATCTCGCAGTCAGAATGACCCATGATAAAATCCACCATTACATGTGATGAAACGTGGGTCTATGCGTACGAACTGGGAATAAAAACACAATTTGCCCAACGGAAGCGTCATGGCAGTCCACGATCGAGAAAAGCGTGGGTGGTAGACCAATGAGTCACTCCTCATTGTTTTGTTTGGCAGTGCTGGTATCGTGCATCGAGTGGATGGGGGTTAATAAAATGCTAGCCAACGGAGTTAGAAAACCATTTTGGGGGGTGGGCTCCTCAGGTCCCGGAAAGCGTAAGGGTTGATAGAATTTAACCAGCATTAGGAAGAAACTAAGCCAAAAGAAAAATTTCGATAAGATAAACATCGATCCTTCGGTGCAGTGGTAACTCAGTTGACGAAAAACGGCACTCCAAGGGTTTAAGCACATCAGTTTTAATAATTCGTAAATAATCAAAATGTCTTCACGGCCGTAAAATTACTGCTGCAGGCCCTGACGCCACGAGAACGGATACACGTATGCGGTTCGCTTAATTCCTGCTAACTCCTTCCAGAGAGAGAACAACTAGCCCAACACACGCCCGTTCCGCAAGCATTCTCCCTGCTTGTGGCCAAATACGGAACTGAAGAGTGAAGAGCTGCAGACTCCGGTCGTCTGCTGCGCGTTCCGCTCAAAACAATCCCTAAGCGGCATAAGCTTCAAATTGTACGCAGAGAAAGTGAATATAACAACCACCAAGCAATTTATTTAATACTTACAGAAAGTGTTTTTCGGATTACAAATAATATTTACTTCGTACATTTACAATGTTCATTTGAGCAATGTACCTAATTTCCTGTTAGGTTTTTTTTTGCAATTCGATCAACATCATCAACAAGATGACGGCGTTTCCAACCATCTGCAAAGGTAGAGGTTGTTACGTGTTTCTGCTGAAGCACCAACGTACAGAAGTGAAAAGGGATCGGTCGATGATGAAGATCCCGCAAGCAGAGTTGTGGATTTTACGCAGACCAAGACACACCATGAGAGTCTTTACCTATAAATCGAACCGTTGCATTAAACTGCTTTCAATAAACCGGAAGTAGCGTCACTTTTACTCTGTACTCGGCGCTGATGTTTTTGAGAGTAGTCGACAAGTCAACTTTTGGATGGTTTTAAACTAGAACACAAACACAAACATTAAGAAACTGTATGGTACTAGAACTGGCATAGTTTATCTACCTGAAGAATACATGCATACACCGCTTCGATTATAACTAAGACACAGAGCGTGTTCCCAGCTAGAGAAAGTGCATTATATATGAAACTTCATTACTGCAGCTCTCGTTATTACGAAAAACAAAGGTTGCACCGTTTGGATAAAAGCTGACACGAATAGAAAATAAAATTAACATAGTGACATCCATATGCTGAACTGTAAGAGTACATCAGAATCGTTGCTCCGAATATGTTGTTATGCATATCAACAGCATTGCATTAGCTGCAGATAAACTCGTGTCAGCTTCGTCAAGTTGAAACCTCGCTACTCCTAAAAGTTATTAATATTGAGAATTTCGATTGCGAGGAGCTCATTTAACCTTTCGAGTCTCTTTTCGAAATTATAGTTGCTTCGGTAATATGCAATGGCGAGTATCGGTGCTATTTCCATCATTACGATGGATACATACTTTTCTGATGGTTTATACGTCGTACTTATGACAGAATCGACCTTATTAAAATACAGTGTTACATAAGATCTATTTATGGATGCCAACAGACCTGGCTGATGCATTTGATGTAATCAAACAGCGCCGAAAACTTATTGGACATCACAAAAGTGCCACAGAAGTGGAGAACCATGCACCCTCCATGCGATAAGATTATGGTTATTTTGTCGGTCGTTGATTTGACTATCGTTTCTCTCCTGCCCATCATATACGTGGCACACAGTAATAACTGTAATAGGACCGTTAGTCTGTTGTACTGTTTTTATCAGCAAATCTTAAGAAGAAATCTTCCTAGGGAAAAACTATAGATAGCGTAGCCAAGCGACCATTTCAGAAATAATTTTCGAATCGATGCACGGTAATTGGAAAATTGCAGAAAAGGCGGCAAAAATTCAAAATTATCCGATAACTTGCATAGGTTTGCTTGAAAATGAGAATCTTGTCTCGCCAAAACATCTTCGGCTTTGTTTAATTTAAGAGTGGACGAATTTAATGAGTCTGGCTGAGGCTGAATATGAATAAACCCAAGGACTGCTCATTACCATTTTTTTGGATAGTTTACCCCGCTCTTGCTTGAACGATTTGGAACCTATTTAGCAAATAGTAAGGTTTTGCTGCTGTGTAGTAACATACTTCTATTTGAACAGCAATGCTTATTATACACTAATACGTTTATTTGGTGCTTTTCGTAGTTACTTTTAAACTATTTGGGAAACGATTTTTGGAAGTCCGCCGTATTAGTTTCTAAATTAATCGTCTTGAGATATGGTATAGATATGTTAATAGAAGGAAATATAGTATTCGATGTAGATTAATCGTCCGACGACCAATCTCGTTTATCTTCCGATTGTCTTTGTTAGTTGAGTGTAGGATTGATAAATTAATCGTCAGTCGTTTGTATTATTGTTTGATCGTACTGTTGGCTGTCAAACGTTTTCGGTTGGTTATCGTTGTTTATCGATCCTGCTGTCTGTAAATTGGTTGTCGGTCCTGTGATTATTGTACAGTGGTCATTGTCATTTGATTGCTTACTGTGTTGGTCGACTAGTTGTAGCTCGATTGTTTTTGTCAGTTGATTGTAGGATTGATAAATTGATAGTTAATTGATTGTATTGCCAGTTGATAGCACTGTTAGTAAATTGGCTGTCTAACGATTGTTTGTCGGCTAATTATCAATATTTAGTAGGTCTGTTGGTTGTTGAACAGTTGTCATTATCAATTCATTCTTATATCGGTCGGCTATTTGTCTCCTGATTGAGTTTATTAGTTGAGTGTATGATTGATAAATTAATCGTGAGTCAGTTGTATTGTTGGTTGATCATACTGGTGGCTGTCAAACGTTTTCGGTTGGTTATCGTTGCTTATAGATCCTGCTGTCCATAAATTGGTTGTCGGTCCTGTGGTTATTGTACAGTGGTCATTGTCATTTGATTGCTTACTATGTTGGTCGACTAGTTGTAGCTCGATTGTTTTTGTCAGTTGATTGTAGGATTGATAAATTGATCGTTAATTGGTTGTATTGCCAGTTGATAGTACTGTTAGTAAATTGGCTGTCTTAACGATTGTTTGTCGGCTCATTATCAATATCTAGTAGGTCTGTTGGTTGTTGAACAGTTGTCATTATCAATTCATTCTTATGTCGGTCGGCTATTTGTCTCCTGATTGTGTTTGTTAGTTGAGTGTATGATTGATAAATTAATCGTGAGTCAATTGTATTATTGGTTGATCGTACTGTTGGTTGTCAAACGTTTTCGGTTGGTTATCGTTGTTTTTTGATAGTGATGTCTATAAGTTGGTTGTCGGCCCTGTGGTTATTGTACAGTGGTCATCGTCATTTGATTGCTATGTTGGTCGACTAGTTGTAGTTCGATTGTCTTTGTCAGTTGATTGTAGGATTGATAAATTGATCGTTAATTGGTTGTATTGTCAGTTGATAGTACTGTTAGTAAATTGGTTGTCTAACAATTATTTGTCGGCTAATTATTAATATTTAGTAGGTCCGTTGTTTGTTGACCAGTTGTTATTATCGTTTCATTCTTATTTCGGTCGGCTATTTGTTTCCTGATTGTCTTTGTTAGTTGATTGATAAAATTAATCGTCCGTCGTTTGTATTGTTGGTTGATCGTAGTGTTGGCTGTCAAACGTTTTTGGTTGGTTATCGTTGTTTATCGATCGCTGTGTCTATAAGTTGGTTGTCGGTCCTGCGGTTATTGTTCAGCGGTCATTGTCATTTGATTCCTATGTTGTTCGACTAGTTGTAGCTCGATTGGCTTTGTCAGTTGATTGTAGGATTGATAAATTGATCGTTAATTGATTGTATTGCCAGTTGATAGCACTGTTAGTAAATTGGTTGTCTAACTATTATTTGTTGGCTGATTATCAATATTTAGTAGGTCCGTTTGTTGTTGAACAGTCGTCATTATCAATTCATTCTTATGTTGCTCGGTTATTTGTTTCCCGATTGTCTGTTAGTTAATTGTAGGATTGATAAATTAATCGTCAGTCGGTTGTATTGTTGTTTGATTGTGCTGTTAATAAATTGGCTGTCAAACGTTGTCGATTGGTTATCGTTGTTTATTGATCGTGTTGTCTATAAGTTGGCTGTCGGTCCTGTGGTAAATTCGCTGTCAAACGAGTAGTTGTCGGTTAATTATCATTATTTAGTAGGCTAGGTGGTTGATGAACGGTTGTCATTGGCATTTGATTGTATTGTTAGTCGACTAGTTCTGGCTCAATTGACTTTTCCATGTAATTGTAGGATTGATAAATTGATCGTAAATTGGCTGTCAAACGATTAATTGTCGGTTGATTACCATTGTTTAGTAGATGTTTTTAAACAGTTTTTATGGTCATTTGATTGCTATGTTAGTCAACTAGTTGTGACTCGATTAGCTTTCTTAGTGTGGGATTGTTAAATTGATCGTTAATTGTTTGTATTGTCGGTTAATAATACTGTAGTAAGTTGGATGTCAAACTATTAGTTGTCGGTTGATTATCGTTATTTAATAGGTTCGTTGTCAATGTCATGTGATTGCTATATTAGTCAACTAGTTGTGGTTTGATTGACTTTGTCAGTTGATTTTAGATTTGATAAATTCATCATTAATCGGTTGTGTTGTCGGTTGATAGTATTGTTAGCAATATGGCTGTGAAACGATTAGTTATCAGTTGATTATTGTTGTTTAGTAGGTTAGTTGATTATTGAACACTTGTCATTGTCAATTGATTGCTATGTTCATCGACTAGTTGTGGCTTGCTTGGCTGTGTTAGTTGATTGTAGAATTGATAAATTAATTCTCAATCGGTGATGTTGATTGATAGTACTGTAAGTAAATTGGCTGTGAAACGACTAGTTGTCGATTGATTATGGTTTCGAATCTTTTAGAAATTTTAATTACTACGTTAAACTCGTAGGCAATTGATTCCCATATTTTGACCTTTTAGGTTGTAGGTTGCTTGTGTCATTTTCGAAGTTGAAACTATCGTTTTTGGCCGGTTGGAGATTAAAACTGCCTCATGAACCTTCTTTAAAATTTGCTTTGCTTCTTTTGAACAGTTGAACTATTGCTTTGACCATTTTCGACATTGCAACTATTGATTTGACCTTTTTCGAAATTAGTACTATTGCTTTGACAATTTTAGAACTTGAAATTTGTGGTTTCAGCTCTTGTTTCGACCCTTTTTGAAATTGAAGCTAAATTGGTTGACAACTATAACTCATACTTTGACCTTTTAGATTATAGGTTGCTTGTCTCGCATTCGAAGTTAAAAGTATCGTATTCTTTGAAATTGGAACTATTACTTCTGCCCTTTTCAACATCTCTTTTCAAACTAGTGCTGTGGCCTGTGACCCATTTTGATTTTGGTGCTATTGCTGTAATAATTTTAGAACTTGTAATTGGGGTTTGCTCGAAACTACTACGTCAAAGTCGTAAGCAATTTAATCTCCTACGTTGACCTTTTAGGTTGTAGGTTGCTTGTTTCTTATTTGAAGTTGCAACTATCGTTTTGGGCCGGTTGGAGATCGAAGCTGCCGCATGAACCTTCTTTGAAATTGGAACTATTGCATTGACTCTGTTCGAATTTGGTGCCATTGCTTTAACAACGTTAGACCTTGAAACTGCGAAAATGATAGCTTTTGTTTCGACTCTTTTAGACATTGGAATTATTATGTTAAACTCGTAGACAATTGAATCTCTTACTTTGATCTTTTAGGTAGTAGATTGCTTGTCTTGTTTTAGAAATTGAAAATCTTGTTTTTGGACGGTTGGAGATTGAAACTGCCGCATGGACGTTCTTTGAAATTGGAACTATTGCTTTGACCCTTTTGGTGTTGTTGCTTTAGTTATTTTAGAACATAAAACTGAGGCTCATTTCTCTAAATTATATAGCTCCAGATTTGACTATTTTTGAAATTAGAAATACTACGTTAAACTCGTTAGCAAACTTTGACCTTTTAGGTTGTAGATTGCTTGTCTCGTTTTCGAAGTTGAAACTCGCGTTTTTGGACGGTTGACGATTGGAACTGCCGCATGCATTTTTTTGGTAACTGAAACTTTTGCTTTGGTACTTTTCGATGTCCAGATTGGCCATTTTCGAAACTGAAACAGTTGCTGTGGCAATTTTTGAATTGAAACTGTTGCTTAGCCTTACCGGTATGCTTCGTACCAACTGGTCTAGTTGTAAAGGTTTTTTAAAATCACTGGTTATTAGAGCATTATATATCTCCTGCATCCTATTATGGCGAATGCAGGCATTATTTCTACCTAGATGTGGTAAATAGTGACTCACATTTCTCGAAATTGTTAAAGCTTGAAACAATTTCAAAATACGATGCTTTGCCCCTTCAACATAGTAATCGCTGTAGGTACTACTGTTTATGAAATATAATTTTTGGATTTCGGTATCTTCGTAATTATGTATTTTTAACAATTTTAACGTGTTAATTCTTGTATTATATGTGTCAATTAATTCTGGTTCTTTTTTCAGGTAAATCCACCATCAATTTCGATGATTCGGGAAGGAAAGGGCAGGAAACACTATCGTGCAGAATGTTAACAGTAAGGACATTTTCTAAACAAGACATTTATTTAAATTCTTATAAAATACTATTTCATTTGTTTTCTGTCCTATTTGCCATCTTCCTCCATTTGAAGAAGTAACAACAAAAATGTCACAGCGCTAGCGACCATCTGAAAATTGAGACTTTTAAATCCTTAAGCTCAGTTATAAGATAGTCGCTTACAGATGTCACCAAAAATCGGTCAATTATAAACAAATCAGCACCAGAGAAACGAAATCCGCGAAGTCCAAGACAGGTGCTGAAGATTTTCACCTAAAATTAGTCTTTGCTATATTGATGGTGCTAATTTTAAGTAATGTGGAAGCAATCACCTTTATCCTGTATTTCGGATTGACGTTACTGCAAAGTAAACGACAAACCAATGCTTGCGTTTCTCCAATCTAAGAACCACCAGTTAATATAATATATTGTCCATATTTATGCTTACCCGAAGGTTGCAAGAATATGCAGCCTCTATTATAACAAGGGCGCAAAATAGATTGCGTATGATGGAGAGCAAGGTTCCTATTGAATTGTTGAGCAAATTTTCGCTGGCTGCAGCAGTCAGTGCAAAGAAATACAGAGGTTCCACTACTTGGATAAAGGCTACCACAATTCCAACCTACGAGTGCAATGGTGAGAGACAACTATACAGCTAAAGAAACTAAAAAACGCTTACGACAACGGTCTCGCCATAGACTTGATTTAGCAGAGAAGCTGCGTCACACAATTTTAGATAAACCTTCGTGAGCTGCAGAATGGTCTCATCTTAAATGTCAAATGAATGAAACTGTGACAACTTTGAGACCCTTAAAGTTTCTGCTTTTACCTTCTCCTGAATTAAAAATGGCAACAACATGCTTGTTTACGATTTGTGTGGTTGTGAAGGTGCTTTTTTTCTTCAACTTCAACAGTTCCAGCCGAAGTAGTTCGTTCAGCGCGTTGAATCTTTTTTCCAAGGTCACTATAGTGCACCCAATTATGGCGAATGCTGGCATACACAAAATATACAACATGTAGTATCCGCCTGTTAACTGTAAAAAGGACAGGAATCCCGGTTTTACGCTCATAATGAAGACGAAGTTCTTTGCGCAATAAACAAATGCTAACACGGGAGCTAGCACCATCTTCAGTATAATTATATACCTTTCTGTGTTCTTGTAAGTTGGTTTTAGGGTGAGATCAGCCTGAAAGTATATCTAGTAGTAATGCTACGGATGCTTGTACTTTATCAAACCTCATTAATGTATTCTATGTAGGTGAACAGCTTTAGAAATTTGCTGGACATGACGAAGACGCTACAAAAGTAGAAGACAGCCCATCCGTCATGTGCCAAGACCATGGTGATTTTATCCGTAACTGAATTTATCCCAGCAAATGTAGATCGTGTCAAATAGGTGTAGTAGAGTTCCCAGTTTGTTCGAAAGACTACGAGTGCATAGTTTGTTTTTGTAGCGAAATGGTGTTGAAACTTACTTAGTAAGGCTCCTACGCTGTAACGGTACATTGCCCAAAATGGTGACCATTTCACGAAAAAGTGGGAACCAATGTGTTGTACTTTAATAGGGAAGAGGCCGCACAATCGACAGAAATACAGAACTGCTCTGAAGGTGTAGTAGGTTTGTTGCGAAATGGCAGTTTTTGCATTCCAGAACATTGTGCCCGATGGGGTTTGAAGGTATGCTGTCCATGTGTCGCGTTGGAGATCGAATTATTCGATTTTGATAAACAGTTACAAATTGGTGTATAATTGAAGTATAATTATGTGATTATTTCTCGGAGCAGGGCCATTATAGAAATATTTATGATCAATCAAATTGGTGCAATAATTGGAACTTTCAAAAGGGTATGTTGTGGTAGCCCCAGTGATGGAAAAACAAGCGACACGAAGTACTATTGGCTAAAAAGACGGGCAGTTTTTCAGAGCACTTTAAGATCAATGACATCCATTGAAATAGAACGAAAAGTTAAGTGTTGATATAATATGTATTGCTATTATATCTGTTTGTGCGTTGAAAATGTTTACAGGTTAATGTAATAAATAAAAGTTTATTTGTAAAAGGAAAAATTGCAAGAATAAACAGACTTCCTTGCCCTAGAATTTATCGACAATTGTAAATAGTCGCATTTAGGGCATACGTTTGTTTCGAAAGTAATATTTCGGAGATTCTTGCAAATAGTAGCCAAATAATCCATAGCAATTTAAATTAAGCACATATGCTTACTGCATTTCAAACATCAAGTACGTGCGGGATTCTTTTATGGCTTTCCGCAAAAACGTGCGATTACGCTTTGGCAAAACCAAGCTAAAGTGCACCTGGAAATCCCATTTTTAGCCACACAAAGAGGCAGGCAACAAGCGATTAGGGCTACATGTTAGCTTTATTGAAAACAGAATAAGACATTTTGGACAACGGTTTTGCGTTTCACATTGCGATTATGATAAAACTAAACATGCAAATCTAAGTACGTAAAGTTCATGTAAAACCGGGCCACAACACCAGAAATGATACACTCGGAGCACTGGAGAAGTAGATGGGGCTATTACAGTGCATTGGAACTGGTCTGGGGTCCATTGGAAGCAGCGGTCGCCTGCAACACAATATTGGAGCCGCAGCTGCAGATTTGAGGGCCGTATCTGATGAGCATGTGTGTCTTCCAGATCGGAGGCGCTTCTAAGCAAAGAATATTGAATATTGTGCACATGGGAGCTACGAATTTATATACCAGTGAAGTTGGAGCTGTTACGAACCAGTTATTACACCAAATATGCTCTATGAAGCGGCCCGTGCACTGTCTAAAGTAGGCACATATTTGGAGAAGGTTTTGTTGGACATAATAAAGCTTTCATCTACTGGCAGAGCTGTTTGAAATCTCCGATTGCGTGCGAAATTCCAAGATACAAGGGTCACGTTTATCTATGTGTGTATATCTCCGTTAATAAATTTTTCCTCTAGAATATAACATTCACACATGTGCAGCGAGGCTGCGGAATCACTTTTCCGGCAGCACAGTTTTTGTTGGTATGGGCGAAGGCAATGCTAAAATCGCTTCGACACGACGCGAGCTCGGATGGATGTGATTTTTGGTACATATGTGCTTCGAAATCCGCTAAAAACAATGATGCAATTAGTTTTGTGTTTAGAAGTAAGATTTTTATGTAACTAATTTAAGCATCTATTGAAAATTAGTGTTAGGCGTTGTTCATTTTATGTTGCACGTCACTTGGAATTTTTTGAAGCTGACGTGAATTTCAGCTAATAAATAGCTTTAGCATCTATTTTCCTTAGATATAAATAGGAGCGACGCCAAATTTTAAAAAACCTGCTAATTTAATTCTTCGGAGATAGGTACCACGTCAGCTTTCCGTCTGGTTTCTAAAGGTTAAGTTGATTGTTTTGTGACGTAATTGTAATTTGTTTTATGAATCGGTTACTTACGTGCAAATAAATAGTTCTCACTTATGTACGATGTTTTACAACCAAATTTGGTGACGGTTTATGCTGTTTTGAAGCAATTTACACAATTTATTCGAAAGAATTGGTTGTTGAACGTGGTTCGAGCCGCAAACATCTTGGAGTGACACACAGCGGCGCGCGTGTAGACAACGATTGGTGAAGCGCTTTCAATTCCGCCAACTCGACTTGAGAAAATAGCTCTCAATCCAAATGCCAGGGCTGCATTTTCCGCGCATTCGGCGAGGGCCAAACCAAGTAGGCAGTTTATAAAACGCCTAAACGTTTTCTAAATGACTAGGTATATTGTAAAATGATGAGTAACTTCAGAATTTTTATGATTCGACTAAATTTTTTAGACGTTTCGAAAAACGCCGACTGGCTGTCACTTGTAGAAGGTGCTTCATTTTGTTTCATTTAAAATATGACTGATTATATCCAACCGTTTTGTAAAAGACTAGAATGTGATTAGGCATTTTATAAAACACCAATTTAAGTTATTTTTTGATCGTCTAATATTTAAAAAATGTAGTTTGGATACTTTGAATTATGACGTAAAATATAATGGGTAATTCTTAAAATACATTTTTTGACATCCACAATAGTAACCTATAGTCTACGTAATTTAAGTAACATTATTTTACTTGTTTGAACAGGGCCCGCTTCAGTGACGTTTACTATATTTTGCAAGTGAGCCCTAAAACAAAAACACTTATTTGTTATGTATGACCCTGAGTTTTGCTTGGTTTACAGGAGCATTTTATAAATTCGTATCTTCCAAATTTAGAAAACTTTGTAAAAACCTCTCGCAGAGAAAGTTATTTTCTTTCTAAAACATGAATTGGTTCGATATTTCCAATACTAACAGTTTCGTCTCTTGAAAACCATCGTTTCAAAATTCCATGTGTAGTACCAATTTGGCACACTCTATTTTTATCTCTAGATAGTTCCTAATCTATTTTTACGATCCAGTGGTCTTCTGTCGGATTTAGGAATTTTATCCGCAATATTCTGACCCGAAAATAGTCTTCTTCAATTATGTTTCTATTGGTAAACCATAAAAAGAGTCGGAACAGTAAAATCCCCACTGGTCAAATAATGCTGTTAACTCGTCGTAGTATTACAAACTGCCAACCCACAGCTTAAAGTGGTCGAACTGAGAATTTGCCTCACTTGAGTGTAGTCCTATTATAATACTCTTAAATATGTCTAGTTTCTTCCAGGCACATTGCAGAAGTACTGGACCGCCCATTCATTTTACGTGGTAATATGGCATAAGCGATATGTATCTTTGAATGAGTTCGATTTTTTCCAGATTAGATTAGCGTTCGTAATAATCTGCTATTATTCTGCGGCAAAAATATCTTAGTACTTAAGGAGGGCTTTGTTTGCGAGAAATAACAATAATGTTTGTGGTTTTGAATTAAAAAAACTCTGGTAATCGGTATGAAATGTTGCAACGCCTGTTACGGTTAAGATACAGCAACAAGAAATAACCATGAAGATATCTGACACATTGTTGGGCTCCATCTATTATATAAGCCTAGAAATAGTGTGTTTTACCTTTCTACAATGCAAGGCGTTTCCCTCGGCTTTGGTAAACTCGAGCAACGACAGACTTATTTACTGAAATGTTTAGCTTTAATCTGAAGTTTGCGAGTTGGCATTTACTGCATTTTTATTATCACCACCGAATCTTTAAACAACAAGAAATTCCTAATTACTCATCGTGGTGCAATCTACTTCACCAAAGTTGGCGACTGAAAAAAAAATTGGTGGTCGACTAACAAGTCAATGCTCATCGTTTTCTTTGACAGTGCATCGATATTTGGGGGTTAATGAAATGCTAGCCCACGGAATTCGGCAACCATTCTGGGGGGTGTGGTTTCCGGGTCCCGGAAAGCGTGAGGGTTGATAGAATTTAACCTAAATTAAGAAAACTAAGCCGATAATATAAAAATCGATTAACTGACTGCGGCGGTAACTTGGTTGACAAAAACGGAACCGCAAAGGTTGAATTACTTCTGCAGGCTCTGACGTCATGAAAACGGATACACGTAAGCCGCACCGGCTACGCATATGTGCAGTTCGCTTGATCCCTTCCTCTTTCCAGAGGGAGAACTACTACCCCAGCTCACGCCCGCTCCGGGCTAAATACGGGACTGAAGAGTGAAGAGCTGCAAACTCCCGTCGAACGCTGCGCGTTTCGCGCAAAACCATCCCTTCCAACGGTCTAAGAGCAGCGGCATACGCTTCAAATTGTACTCGGAGAAACTGAATATAGCAACCACCAAGCAATTTATTTAATACTTACAGAAAGTGTTTTTCGGATTACAAATAATATTTACTACGTACCTAATTTCTTGTTAGGTTCTTTTTTGCAATTCGATTAACATCAGCAACAAGGTGACGGCGTTTCCAACCATCTGCAAAGGTAGAGGTTATTATGTGTTTCTGCTGAAGCACGAACGTACAGAAGTGAAAAGTGATCGATCGATGATAAAGATCCCGCAAGCAGATGTGTGGATTTTACGCAGACCAAGACACACCATGAAGGTTTTTACCTATAAATCCAATCGTTGCATTAAACTGCTTTCAGTAAACCGAAAGTAACGTCACTTTTACTCTGTACTCGGCACTGATGTTGCTAGAGAGTAGTCGACATGTCAACTTTTGGATGGTTTTAAACTAGAACACAAACACAAACATTAAGAAACGGTATGGTACTAGAATTGGCCTAGTTTATCTACTTATCTGTTTGGTTTATCTACCTGAAGAATACATGCATACACCGCTTCGATTATAACTAAGACACAGAGCGTGTTCCCAGCTAGAGAAATTGCATTGATCTTCAGAATTATATGAAACTTCATTCCCGTAGCTCTCGTCGTTATTACGAAAAACAAAGGTTGCACCGTTTGGATAAAAGCTGACACAAATAGAAACTAAAATTAATATAGTGACATCCATATGCTGAACTGTAAGAGCACACCAGAATTGTTTCTCCGAATATGTTGTTATGCATGTCAACAGCATTGCATAGCTGCAGATAAACTCGTGTTAGCTTTGTCAAGTTGAAACCTCGCGACTCCTGGAAGTTATTAATGTTGAGAATTTCGATTGCGAAGAGCTCATTTAACCTTTGGAGTCTCTTTTCGACTGCTTTCGTTAGGCACCGAATAATCACCAGAGCTACCACGCCTAGGCTACACGAAGCGTAGTAGCCCCCCGTTATTTGCATATTTTGCCAAAATCCAACGTTATTTGCTTTCATGTAGCTGAAAGCGTGTGCAAAATACAACTGAACGAACATCAGGGATAGTGCCAATGTTAAAAGGGACACATACTTCTCCGAGCTCTTGTATGTCGGGCGGAGGGTAACATCGGTCTGCAATTAACAACCTGATATATTGAAAGATTAAAGAAACAAGTTGGCTAACCTTGTAAATACAATTAATGAAATCAAAGAGCTTTAGAAACTTGTTGGACATTACAAAAACACTTAGAAGGTGAAGCAAAATTCTGGCCAAGTGGCCCAAAATCATCGTTAGCTTATCCGTAGGTGAATTGACGTGCGCTTTTGCTTCGACTATGAAATTCAAGTACAATTCTAAGCACGCCTTAGATGCTAAAACGACTTAACGTGAGGTTTTAGTGTACCACACATAAATGATATTACCAATAGACACTGCCAACGCATAACTGTAGAACGCCCAGTAAGGGGACCATTTTAAGAATAGGTTTCCCCTTCTTTGGACTGTAAGGGGAAAATATCCACAGAAGCGACAGAGGAATAAAATTATTCGATAATTAGCGTACGTTTCGTTCGTGATACGAATATTTCTTTTCCAGAACATCTTTCACAAGTTCAGTTCGGTTTATACGGGGTTAAGTGGGAATAGCTGTCTTATGGTGTAATCTTTCCCACGTATTCGTTTTCTGTTAGCTTGCCATAACGGGTTTTGTGTGTTGACAAACCATTTAACTATGTAGGGTAAATGGGATTAGTAAATATATACATACAATTATTTTTTTATTCATAAGGACGTTAATAATAGGGTAGCATTGTTTACTAAAGCGTTTCATGGCCTTGATATGGTTTTTTTATTATTCATAGGAATTACACCAAAGTTTTTTTATCTTGTTAATATAAAAATCAATATTAGGATGAGCTGAAGCCGAACTCTACTGTTTTATCTCGATGATTTGCTTAGCCGTCTTTCATTTGTAACAACAGCAACAACAAGGTTACAGCGCTGCCAATCATCTGGAAGAAAGCTGACAATAAAGGTGATTTAACTAACTTACAACTTAGTTCACCGCTGTAACTAAAAATCTGTCAACTGTGAAAATTCCGCAAGCCGAAATCGTGATCTTTCGTAGCCCAAGGCATAGTATGAAGGTTTTTATCTGTGAACTCATTGTTATGATTGATTATCGGCCACTCGGTCTAACAGTTTTACCTCAGATCTGTACTTCGGACTCATTCCATTGCTTAACAACCTGCATACCAACTTTTCAGTAGTTTTGATCTGAAATGCTATATTGGTTACGCTACAATTACATAAGAATGTCCGTTCTAACCTGTAGACTACACCCATACGCCGATTCGATGACTATCAACGCGCAAAATAGGTTTCTGGTAATGGCAAGCAGCGACACAATTATATTGCTGCTGTATACGGCATTATTCCCAAAAGCCACAGTCATAAAGTACAGTGGCTGAACTACCTGTACGAAGGCTACCACGAGTCCGACCTAAAACCAAAACATTCCAAAGCACTAAAGAAGTACCGTTGAAGATCACCAACCGTAATCGTTTCTCCGAACACCTCGTTTCCTAAATCGGCAGCTTGGCACAGCTTTAGGTAAGCTTTCGCGAGCTTTGAAAGGCTTGGAACTAGAAATTAAGAAACCTTAACTTCTGTCCTTCATCTATTAGTTGAAATATACTAACCTTGGTACTCTCTGATGGCTTCCATTTCTACCACTGTTTTGCTTCCCATCCGGACCGCACCTTCGTCATTGTGAATTTCGCTATTTTTCATTTCCAGTAGCACATTCAGCTTCTGAAGCCTCTTTTCAACACTGTGTATAATACATCGAATTATAAAGAATACTGTAACGCATAAGATGTACAACAGGTAGTATCCGCCGGTCATTTGAACCACTCCCCATGCGTCAATGTTGACTGTTTTGAAGAAATTAAAGTTGTTTCCGCAATATGCAATGGCGAGTGTCGGTGCTATTGCCATTACTAGGATGGATACATACTTTTCTGATGGTTTATATGTCGTACTTATGACAGAATCGACCTTAATAGAACACAGTGTCACATAAGATCTAGTTATGGATGCCAACAGACCTGGCTGATGCATTTGATGTAAGAAAACAGCGCCGAAAACTTATTGGACATCACAAAAACGCCACTGAAGAGGAGAACCATCCATCCTCCATGCGATAAGATCATGGTTATTTTGTCGGTCGTCGTTTTGACCATTGTCTCCCTCCCTCCCATCATGTACGTTGCATACAGCTCCCACATCGATCTAATAACTGCAACGGGATCGTTAGTCTCTCTATATAGTACTGTTTTTGTCAGAAAATCTCACTAAGAAATCCTCCTAGGGTAAAACTATAGATTGCGTAGCCAAGCGACCATTTCAAAAATAATTTCGATTCGATCCGATGCACGTTTATTGGAAAATAGCAGAAAAGGCGACAAAAGTTCAAAATTATCCGATAATTTGCATAGGTTTGCTTCGAAATGAGAACCGTTTCTCGCCAAAACATTTTCGGCTGTGTTTAACTTAAGACTGGATGAATTTAATGAGTCTGGCTGAGGCTGAATATTAATAAACTCAAGGACCCTGCTTATGATTTTTTGGACAGTTTACCTCGGTCTTGCTTGAACGATTTGGAACAGTATAATTAAGTAACCGGTTAAGCAAACAGTTACAGGTTTTGTTATTTGAATATCAATGATTATTATAAACCTATAAATAGAATTGATTTATTTGGTGTGTTTTATAATTACTTTTAAATTGTTTGGAAAACGATCTTTGGAAGTCCACCGTATCAGTTTCAAAATGCATCGTCTTGAGATATGGTATAAGCATGTTAATAGAAGAAAATATCGTATTAGATGTTGATCAATCGATCGATGATCAATTTGTCGTGTGTTCCAAAAACAAAAAACTAATTTAGCGCAGGCCTTGGAAAGAAAGATAAAAATCTAGTCATGTCTTAACTTAAGTTTGTAGGTGAATGTCAGATTGCATTTTATTTATGAAAGCATTTATCACTGTGACATGCAAAATTTACTTGTATCAAGCAAAAAGGAAAATAAAATGGCATTACACGACAACAAGTGTATTAATTATAACAGTCAATAATTAATTGTTTTTATTAAGTGTTTCGAACATTTTTAGGAAAATAGTTCAAGATCAAGATGTAATTTAGTTTTCTCTGCCTTATAGTAGTTCATTTGTTTCAATGGGTATGTATCAAGTTATGGCAAACTTCAATGTGATCATGGCATGCTGCAAATGAGTTTTTTTTTAACACACGATACTAGTTGCGGCGCGATTGCTTTTTTCAGTTGATTGTAGGATTGATAAATTGGTCATCAATCTACGGTTAAGATGTCGGTTGATAGTACTATTAGTAAATTGGCTGACGATTAGTTGTCGGTTCATTATCGTTGGTTACTAAGTCAATTGGTTATTGAACAGTTGTCATTATCATTTTATTCTTATGTTGGTCGGCGATTTGTCTCCCGATTGTCTTTATCAGTTAATTGTACTGTTAGTAAATTGGCTGTCAAACGTTGTCTTTTGGTTATCGTTGTTTATTGATCGCGTTGTCGATAAGTTGGCAGTCGAGCCTGTGGTTATTGTCCAGTGCTCACTGTCATTTGATTGCTATGTTGGTTGACTAGTTATGGCTCGATGGCTTTGTCAGTTGATTGTAGGATTGATAAATTGATAGTTAATCGGTGGTGTTGTCAGTTGATAGTACTGTTAGTAAACTGACTGTCAAACGGTGTGTTGTGGGTTGAAATCATTGTTTAGTATGTCTGTTAGTCTGTTTTTGTAATTTGATTATTACTTTGGTCGTTTAGTTGTCTCCTGGTTGTTTTTGTCAAATGATTTTAGAATTGATAAATTGATCTACAATAGGTGTGGTGTCAGTTAATCGTACCCTTGGTAAATTGGTTGAAAAACGTAATCGGTTGATTATCATTGATTTTTTATTGTGTGGTCGATAAGTTGGCTGTCGATCCGCTAGTTGTTGAGCATTTGTCATTGTCATTTGATTTGCGTGTTGGGCGACTAGACGATCGATTTAGTTTGCCAGTTGATTGTAGGATTGATACATTGATCAGTTGTTTTGTCGGTTCATAGTACTGAAAATGTTGCTGTCCACGGGACAAATACCTACATAGTTCACCATTTCAAAAGCTACCAGTTACGCGGCTTAATATTGCGAAAACGCTAAGTCAACGAACGAGTTGAAAGCACAAGACTGCCGACAATCGTAAATCGATACCATACAGGATTTGTAGAAAACGGAATTCTGAATGCTGTATACTGAATGAATCTGGCGTTTGCTTGTCTGGTTACGAAGGAAGCGCCAAAGTTTCCCGGCCTGACTATGAAAGAAACGAGCTAGACTCACAATTAAATTTTATTTTTCAATATATTCCCCCCTGACATCAATGCACTTATTACATCGTTTCAGCAACAATTCAATACCCTTAAAAAATATTCCTTCGGTTTGTCTTCAAAATGTGCCCAAACTGCAGCCTTCGCCTCTTCATCGTCACTGAAATGGCGCCCGCGAAGGTTCTTTTTCTAATCTCCAAACAGGTAATAGTCACTGGGGCCATACCTGGACTATACGGAGGGTGATCGATTTGTTCGAAACCGCAGTCACGAATTGCGGCTTGCGCAATTCCAGCAGTGTGCACGGATGCATTATCGTGCAGCAAACGCACGCCTCTGGTTAATTTCCCACGTCTTTTCTCCCGAATGTTTTGTCGTAATTTGTGCAGGAGCGCTGCATAATATGCCCCGTTGACTGTGGTATTGCGTTCTTTAAAGTCTATGGGAAGAATGCCCTCCCAATCCCAAAAAATCGTAGCCATCAGCTTTTTTGTCGACTGATGCACCCTGAACTTTCTTGGTGGTGCTTCTCCTTTTCGTCTCCATTCCATCGACTCCCTTTTGGACAAAGAATCATAGTAAAGAACCATAGTTTTATCCCCTGTGACAATTGTCTTCAACACGTCCACAGGGTTTTCTCCACAGAGCTCCAAAAAGGATCGTGCACATTCAACACGACACTGGCGCTGAACTGCTGAGAGATGTTTGGGGACCCACCTTGCACTAACTTTATTCATGCCTAAATGATCGTGGAGGATTCGGCGAACGCTTGTATCTGAATGCCTCGACATTTTTGATATTTCTTTCACTTTCAAGCGTCGATCGCTTAATACGAGATCCTTAACAAGGGCAATCTTGTCGTCCGTCACCACTTCTACCGTCCTTCACCGTTTTGACCAATCTTTTACCACAGAATAAGACGGGGAATTTACCCCGTACACCCCATCCAGCCGATCTTTGATGCTTTGAGGAGAAATACCTTCTCGATTAAGGAATTTGATAACAGCTAGATACTCAGTTTTCGTGACTTCTGACATCGTAATGAACGAGTGTCAGTTATAAGAAAACTAATTGACAAAATCAATTTTTGTTTTTTCCAAGGATAATAAGACTTAAACCAATGTGTTACCAAAATTTTGACAGGCTGCGCTACCTGGATCTATATCAGGCCGGGAAACTTTGGCGCTTCCCTCGTATATAGCCTCTGGCTGCGTCTGTGCATGATTATTTATGGCCTGGTGGCTGTCGGACGGATTTTCCGTCTCATTGAAAGTAAAATCAGCCATTGTGCTGCGTCTTCTATGCTAGGGCATCGGAATTTCATTTTATTGCCCACAGTATGTCTCCTCATCCCCTGGTCTGCGGGCGGCCACCGTGGAATGCCCCGGCTTTTGTACTGATGTCTTTTGTTGTCGAAAAGGGTTGTGCAACTACCTGATATGACGTCGCAAATCCCCTGACCCCTTGCTTTTGAATAGCGTGTTTTACACTGATGTCGCGGATGTAATTTGTCACTCCACTACGCTAATCACTTAGTTTATGACGGTAAACACTTAGCCGCGCGTGCGCGTGGCGTGAAGTTCGAATTTGCTGTCAAATGATTAGTTATCGGTTGATTATCGTTGTTTAGTCGGTCCGTTGGTTGTTGAACCAATGTCGGTGTCATTTGATTATTCTATTGGTCAACCAGTTGTGAATTGACTGCGTTTCTCAGTTGATTGAAGGATTGAACAGTTGAACTATTAGTAACCTGGCTATCAGGTTAGTTGTTAGTTATTTATCGTTTTTATTGATAGTGTTGTCCATAAATTGGCTTTCGATCCCTTGGTTATTAAGCAGTTGTAATTGTAATTTCATTATTATGTAGGTCGACTATACATTACCCCATTTTTTTTTAATTGATTGTAGGATCGATACATTGATCGTTAATGGGTTGCACTGTTAGTAAATTTGCTGTGAAACGATTAGTTGTGGGTTGATTTTCGTTGGTTGTTGAGCATTGGAAGTGTTTCATTTGAACAAATTAACTTCCTATCCGTTTCAGCATTTACTGAAAAGTTGATATGGATATACGGTTGTCTGTTTTTCATTGTTATACTTCAGCGTATCTTTGATGTTTTTCATCCGTTCCTTTCTTTTACAGGATTATTTCGTATACCTTTTATATACTCGCGGCTTTAGAAGAATTACATTTAACCATAATAAATATAAGCAGCTGTCTATAAATAGGTTTATTTGAATAATGCTGAACGTCAATTACATGACAAAGTATTGACGAAACAAGTTAGAGTGCCTAGAAAGTGTTCATTACGTAACCAAACGGAACTATGCAGAAAAATGTTCGTAACATCAATGAATCGTCTATTAAGGTGTATTCTTCAACTAGCCCAGTTTATCACATTCTGTCATTAATTTTCCTGCATTTGAATCAACAGAAGCACCAGTGTGACAGTGCTATCGACCATCTGCAAACCATATATTCCATAAGAAGTGACAAATAGCTTTACCAACTTACGGCTGCAATAAGAAACCTGTCGACCGCAAAAATCCCAAAGGCGGAAATTTCAATTTTTCGCAGACCAAGAGATAGTATAAACCTCTTTACCTAGAAATGGACGTGGTGAGTTCTCTGTTCATATACGAAAAGGGATCTTACCTGATTTCTGTATTCTGAGCCGATGCTGCTGCATAACAGACGCGAAACGAGCTTCTGCGTTGTTCTACTCTACAACGCAGTACTCAAGTTATACCTACGTTAGGTAACCATATTTAGCAAAAAAGAACAAGAAAAAATCAAACTAACCTCCATGTTGCAGGAATATGCTGCTTCAATAACCATAAAGGCACCAAACAGATTTTTCGATAGGGTTAGGAGTAGCATGAATACGTTGCTGCCAATAATAGCGTTATTTCCCAGGGCTCTACTCATTAAGTACAACGGCTGGAGAACCTGTATAAAGCCCACCACAACAGCAACCTGGAGGAAGCTGCACTTTTGTAACAATACCAGAGCTAAATTTTACTTACTGTGATAGTCTCATCAAAGACCTGGCTTCCTAGGCCAATACCATCACAGAGCTTGAGATAAGCATGCGCCAGCTTGTTTAAATTCGATCCTAAAATGAGATATTGGTGAACACTGTTCTTTTGGGCGACGTCTTTAGCATGGATTACCTTGATTTTTCGCAATAATACCAACACCTGTCGATGTTTCATTGTATTTCGCCTTCTTTACATCCCATCTTAGCACCTTCATCCTTTGTACTTTCGTATTTTCAAGTTCCAGCAGCTCGTTTAACTGCCGAAGCCTTCTGTCAATGCCGTATATGATGCATCTAATTATAAAAAACGTCGTTACGCTCAAAATAAGGAGCGCATAGTAACCAGCGGTCATTTCCATCACTTCCCATGCATCAATATCGAATTGCTTGAAAAAGTTAAAAGTGTACGCGCAATAAACGATGGAAAGAAGCGACGTAACTGCCATCAAGACCAGGGATGTGTATTTCTCCGTTCTCTTGTATGTGGTATTTATAATAGAGTCAACCTTAAAGGAGAACCGTAAGCTGTGGGAAATTAAAGAAACTCAACAAACCTCGTTAATGCACTTGATATATTCAAAAAGCGCCAGGAATTTGCTTGACATTACGAAAATGCCGAAAAATAGCACAACTATCCACCCACCATGCGCTAAACACAAGGTTATTTTATCAGAAGCCTTGGTAACCATCGTTCTTTCTCCATTAACCATGTAGGTGAAGTACAGTTCCCATATTGCTCTGAAAACTGTAAAAAGGGGGTTAGCTTTAAAGCTTCTACTTGGTTTTTTTCTCACTAAGATAACCACCCAGGCCGTAGGTATACAACGCGTAGTAAGGAGACCATTTCAAAAAGAGGTCGTGACCCTTGCGCTGTAAGCTAAGAGGAAAGTAGCCGTTGATACGACAGAAATAAAAGATTTCTCGCAGGTTATCATAGACTGGTTTTGTTATCGGAACCTTCTCTTTCCAAAACATTTTCAATTGTCACGTCGCTTTTAGCTTTACAAGGAGGGAGCTTTAACGGCCTTGACGGTTTTATAATGTGAGTGATTTGTAATGAGTGTCTTTAAGAGACTAAGGCACTTTGTTTGGCTTATTAAACGGTTGCATGCGTCTGTTTTTGGAAATTTGAAATAACTTTTAACATTAAGTTGTTTAATGGGTATACTTTTCATGATAAAGTGGAAGTAATTTCGATTATGGTCGAGAGTTTTAAGTGAGTGAGAGTGTCATCATCTGTTTTCGGTTTTGTAATATGTTCCATCGCCATTAAAAGTTGTAGTATGTTGAACGTTTACCCAGTAAGTTTGTTTTTACGGGTTTTTAGTTATCTTGAGTAATACTTTTCTAGGTTTATTTATTGGAAAATAGAACTTGCATTAGTTCAACGCTTAGAAATTACATAATTTGTTGCATGGACGTCAACAAGTTTTACGCGCTTTTGAGCTGGTCCCCGTGGTGGTTTCCGTCGGCCTCCAAAGTTGAACACCACTTGATAGGTCGTAGCTCAGTAAAATGAAAAGCTTATCAAGAACTTAGCGTCTTTATTTGGTACCAGATCGGGGCACACATTAAGACTCTGTTATAAACTGAACAATACAATAACATTAACATATATATAGAGAATAACATTAATGCAGAATAAGATACAGAGAGACTATTCTGGTTGGTTCAGTGAGATGATAATTCTGTTGCATATTTCTTCATCGAAGTCACGTAAGATAGGTAAGATTCAATATATTTCAATTCCTCCTACTGTGGGCGGGACCTTGCGTCGCTTTTCAGGCAAGAAAAGGAATTTCAGGATAAGCAGGAGGAAGGATGGGATGTAAGAAGAACCAGAAATGGTGTGGAAGTACAGTGACGTTTGCGCTCGTACAAATTGTGGATTTATGGGAAAAAAATAACGTCACTATCTTAAGTCAAAACGTTTGTCCTTCGCCGCGTGGGCACTTGGTGATTCCTACGGGTAACCGCAGCACATCTCCGCCTCGATTCTTCCAGAAGATAATCGGAGTGTAAGGAGGCTCGAACGGGTATAAAATAACAATATCGGCTAGGCCAACTTGAGTGGGGGGCTTGTTCAGAAGAATAATTCGAGAACTTCAGAACCATCATGAAGTCCAAAATATTTCATTTGTCTGATTTTCGGCAGCGAGCATCCCTTGAGCCTGTATTTCGTCTAGTCGATTTTCGGTGGCAAGCATCCCCTGCACCTGCATCTCATCTAGCCGATTTTCAGCGGCAAAACCACCTTTAAACTCGCTCCGGGCTACGGGCCATTTGAAGCGTAAATAATGCCTTAAGTCACAAATCGCTGCGTAGCCGGATAATCTCAGATTTCAAATTTTCCGAGAGGAACAGCAGAACGGCTCAGGTCGCGAGGCACGGCGTAGCTAGCTAATCTTTGATTTTGAAGTCCACGAGAAGAACAGCTGTAACCATAATTTAAGAAACTCGCTTTACAACGTAAATGGATCACTACGCAGGCAGATCACAAGCCGCTGAGGAATATCACTTATACATATTTATATTCCCATAGCACGAGAACATTGAACTTTGATTTTAAACAACTTCAGTAGATTTTACGCAATTCTATGTCCACATAAAATATGGTTATAGCGCGCAGACCTCCTACGGAATTCAAAAATTCCAACTGAAGCCGCGTCCGACACGCAGCCGTTTTCAATGGGCTGCATGCCACTTTTCCATCCAGGCGCTGACGGAGCCAGTGATAGGGAATTATTCAAACATTTTTTATTTGTACGTTTTAGATTGTAAATACGTTATTTATGAAATACATTTTAAGTTAATCAGTTTATTACATGTAATAATTGTTAATAAACCAACTTCTTTCTATTCTTTGTCTAATTAATCAAGCAAACTCGAACCCTGGCTTCTGAGTTACATAGCAAGTGTCATTGAAACCGGTAGAAATAAATTCAAAATCCCATTTCGTCGCAGTACTGCCCCGGCATTCGCTTTAGAGAAGGTACTCTGTTGACTCAGAAAAACACCCTAAAAAGCTCAATCACAACGGACATCAGCGAGAATCAAAGCTAGGGCCTCCAGAATGCTAAATAGTGGCAGTAACGCTACGCCACAAAGTTCGATTATCAAAGTCAGTTTATCTAGTCGATTTCCACTGGAAAGCGATAGGCGAGCGATGCCCTAGCGGTTGAGTTTTGTAGGTCGGTGGGGGCATCGACCAATACGCGCTCGTTACAGAAGTGCATTAGTTGTGTGTGATACCACTCCTAATCTTTTAATAACCTCCAAAGCATGATAGTTATTACCTATATTATAATTTCGTAGAATAATGAAATATAACAAATCTTTCTTTTTGTTGCAGGTAAAAATATACGCACTGGTTTTGAGTCATGGCGCGGTTGGGTAAGTGGGGAAGAACATGGAACAATGGTACCATTGTACGCCGTTGTTATAGAAGTAAAATTTACAACGGATAATTCTACAGTATGATAGAAAAGGGTGGGTTTTCCCTGTTTATTTTCGTTTTATTTAATGCCTAAATAAATCTCTTTAACCGTTTAAGACCACTTTTTATGCTGTCAGCTTCTTCAGAAGTTATTTAAGATTTGAATCAGAAAGGCTAATAGCATCATCCGTGAAATTAACAAGGTCAGTATGGTCCGATAATCCTTGTTCCAATCAGAAGAGACGGTGGGAATTATAGTGTAGAAGAAGCCAAAAATAGTCCTTTAGTGAGCTAGTAATGGAAGGAAAAACGGAGAGCTACGTATGTAGACGAAATTATGTAACTAGTGATTGACGTCTGTCTCAATCGAATACCAAGGACAAATAGGTGCTTTGCTTGAACAAAAACACCGAAAAATGTATTATGACTTAGTTTTCAAATACACAAATTGTGTATAGATAACTTAAAGCATAACTAGCTTTGTTCTATATACAAGCTTTGCTCGGTTATGCAATAGAATTATGAAAACGCCAAAGAGAATTGTTAGTACTACAAGTTCGGCTAGTCACTATAGAAATAAACAGACGCGTAATCGATGTGATCTGCTCCACCACATCATACAAGAGAAGGGCTATGTTAGACGTGGCCTGGGCAGAAGAAGAATATCTTACGGCAATGGTTTCGTCTTTTATCCAGTCCTATCTTAGCGGCAGCCGTTAATAAAGTGATACTGGTCAATACGATAGTCAAAGTTCGGTAATGAACTTGCACAGGAAAGAGAAGGAGAATGGCAGTAGAAGCGATGGTTGAGTAGGGTAACGCTGCAATCCTACAAGATGTCTTAGGAAAAAAAACGTCATCCCACGCAAGCAATCGACGATTACGACACTTAAAACAGATCTGCTAGACATTGGCGTTTGTGCCACTTCAAGCGAAAGAATGCCAGACGCTGGCGCTCAAAAAGCTTGTTACGCGCCAAAACTGTTATTACAACAGGCTAGGGCGTTGGGAGGTCAGCGATAATAAGCCTCCGGTCGGCTCACGGCTATCTCAGCGTTAGGGTCGGGTTCATCTGATCTCAACAGTCTAAACTCGTTGTATTATCTTTAATTTGGGCGCCACTACCGACAAACAAGACGGTTGTATGAGATCCACAGCATCTACAGTTGCCAACGGAAGGCTCTCGGTAAGGGAATACTCAAACATACACTTAGCAACAACAAACTCCTTGAAATCAGTTTCCTTTATAAATTTGACAATACTCTCATTGAAACTGGTCGAATAGCACTCTTTCCTTTTGTTTAAACACTGAAGTTGTTTTTAAGAAAAGGCAAACTTAGGAATTGAAATTAATAAAATTTATTTCATAACCAATTAAATTGAAATATGTATATAGAAAAAACAAATGCCGGAAAATTATCAAGCAATAACAATTAGCAGCTGTTCATCAGCAAACACCAAACATTTTGAAATAAAAATAATATGTGGGGATCCATGAAATTCCAGAGTAGAGTTTGGGCACTACAACTAATCGCATCTGCACGCAATCGTAATGTTTGCTCATACGTGCACCACCGGAATTCCATTTACACTAGAAGGCAAATGTGTTTACAATTACCTATCTACATTTCGAAGCCTATTTAATGAGGACCAGCTTGGGTTGTCTGCAATGTCGTGACGTTCCTTCCAACAATGGAGAGTCAAGTCACGCTGGGTGCGACACAATCGTGGTTTTGATGGAGAACGACTTTAATTTACTTTACCTTCAGCCCGAGGAACTCCACAATCATCACGCTGAAAGAAATCGTGAAAACCAGAAATGCAACGGGTGCATTTAACTAAATCACTGTTTAATTGAGAATTTCCAGATCCGACACTTGACCGAAAACTTAATTGAACGATACGGACATCGGTAATCGATAAGGTTCTCGACAAAAACTTAATTGCAAATTAGTGGCACTCTAAAGAATTTTGGAGTCCCCCGAGCGACACGTCTGTATTGGTGGAGATGTGGGACGTGAATTTCTTTGTTGGTGGAGGTATTTCCATCAATAAGAAATATTCCAGAACATTTTCTATTGTTCAGTATTAATACAGTAGTTATCTACACGGTTAAGGTGATTGTATTGTGCCTAACGCCAGGGTTGAGGACGTCATCTGGTAACGAACGATGATATGGTAGACGATCAGGAGGAACATCAGAATATGTACGGAGTATTGATCCCGTTTGGTGTATGAAATATTGATGATTAAGTCAATCTGAAAAGGTTCATGGTTAGATAATGAATAACATCGTCTTCCTCTTAGTACCTTCTCAATCAAATACTAAGACAGTGTTGTTGGACGACCAGATTTAGCCCCAGGAATTCCAGGATTACTGTTTAAAATCGAAAGGGGAAGACTGTTAAGTTATGACTATCGTGACTTACCTTATTTACACAGTTTACTTTATTGAAAAAGAATCAGGAAATTGACGGGCATAATGAAGACTCCGCAAAGCACCACCAAACAGCACCCCGTGACTGCCCCAAGAAGAACGTAATTGCCGGTTCTGAACACAAGCTTAATTGAGTTCTTCTTCTGCAGGATTCGGTTCGGTGCCCATAGTAAGGTGTCAGTACTTAACGAGAAACGTTTGTTAATTAAGGGAATGCTATTGTCGACATGATTTATTAGATGTAGCTCCAACTATGCAGCGGTAGAGTGCATACCAAGCAGTGGTCTCTACTCTTTAATTAAAAGTGGGGCCCATCTTTTTCAATACTCAATGAGAAAAGCCCGAAGAAGCGCAACGCGCACATCACCACCCAAACTTTTGCGTAGAGTTACTCGGAGATGCGAACCTTGGCTAGCCAAAACATGCTGGGATTTTAGACTCGAATCTCAAATGTGTAGGGATACAGTTGAGAAATTGAACCTAACGAGGAAGGTTGTTTATGTAGGACCAGGGTCAAGGTCTGAATATTGCTTATAATATTGAGGCACAATAAATTGGGATTTATTAAATCAACCAAGTGCAATAGAATAAAGATAACGTACTTCGGTAACATGATACGTAACAAAGTATATTTTCTATTGCATCTTATTAGCCAAACTAAAATTGAAGAAAAGCCGAAGAAGAACATCATGACTTAAGAACCTTCGACATGGGTTTCTAAAAGCTGTAGATAAAGTACAAGTCACTCCGTTCATCGTCATCGTTCTTCAAGAGCATTGCACATGCAGAAAAAAAAGGAATAATGAGTTTGTAACAACATATTATTATCTACAGATTATGAAATATATCTTAATCAGATACAAAACTGCAGGAGTCACCATCACCATCGGCGATGGCAACAATGAGTACGTATCGATCATCTTAAATCTTTACAGAGCTTTCTTTGGGCCATGTCACTGAGAATCTCATAATAACCCATGAACGACGGAATGACAGATATGATAGTCAGCTTGAAGCTCTTAAAGTATTGTGCTTAGGAACGCTCTGAGAGCATAACTTGTTTGAAAATAATCTAAATGTATATTTAGATCCTTCGTTTGAATAGGAAATGGATAAATCCTTAAAATCCTCAAAATTGATCGTCGATTTGTCTGGAAATTTTGAGACTTTCTTGTCGGATCATAGTTTTATGCCGGTATGCACGCAAGATCACATAAAATCCATCATTGACAGATCGATCATATCAGAAGGAAGAAAAACCTATTAAAATATTAAACCATTTATTATACGGGTTTGTGGGTTCATTAGTATACAAGCGACTGCTTTATGAGGCGCGATGTGGTTCTAGGAAAACACATTTGCTTTTCCTAATGATCGTTTCTTGCTGACCTTAATCTAAAATCAATTAACCTAATTAATGTAGTGCTGAATATCGTATTTAACTTACTTAAATTAATCGTTCCAATATTACAATTACAAACTGTAAAATGCGTACGAAGGACCATTGTAAAAACAACCCTGATGGTCCATCGTGGAATATCAAATATGGCATGGGGAAACGGCCATTGCTTTATTAAGCCTTGCAAGTAGTAATACAGTATATATTTTTAATTAAAACCATAATTGTAGTTAGGTACCAGCTAACTTATCAGCTTTTACAGGTTCTATAACTGGATAGTGAATTCAGTACAGGTAATCTGCACACCAAGGCTATATATTGTAATGTAGCACCATACGCCTTGGCAGATTTAGTAGTAATAAAATGGAACTGATTAAAAATTAATCCCTGGGTTGTAGTTGTTAATTAACTGCGCTCCAAGGTTACTTTTTAAAAATGCTATAAGTAACATGGTCGCTTTACAAGCCTAAGAAGTAGTAAAATAGAACAGATTTGAAACTAAAACGAAGGTTGTAGTGACTAGTTTAGTTAATGTAGCACGGTGCGCCTTTAGAGTCTTACAAGTAGTATAATGGGACTTATTTGAAACTAAAACCGAGGTTGTAGTTGCTAACTAACTTTGATTTGTTTGCAAGTTTTCTAATTTGATAGTGAAAGTAGGTTATTCATTAAGGATGGTGTTCATATCAAGGCTCTGGTTTGCACGGTGCGCCTTTGCCGCCTTAGAAGTAGTAAAATGGGACTGATTTGAAACTAACACCGATGTTGTAATCATTAACTAACTGTTATTTACAAGTTTTAATTAGATAGTGAAAATAGGTTATTCAACAGAGATAGTTTCCACATCAAGGTTCTGGATTCTAATGTAGCACGGTGCACCTCTAGAGCTTTACAAGTAGTAAAGTGGGACTTATTTGAAACTAAAACCGAGGTAGTAAATGCTAACTAACTTTGAGTTGTTTAGAATTTCTATAATTGGATAGTTAAAATAGGTTATTCAGCAGAGATAGTTTCCACATCAAGGTTCTGGATTCTAATGTAGCACGGTGCACCTTTAGAGCTTTACAAGTAGTAAAATGGGACTTATTTGAAACTAAAGCAAGGTTGTAGATGCTAACTAACTTTGAGTTCTTTAGAATTTTTATAATTGGATAGTGAAAGTAGGTTATTTAGTAGAGAGAGTTTCCAGACCTAAACTATAAATTGTAATACAGCACGGTTGGCCTTTGCAGTCTTAGAAGTAGTACATTGGCCTGATATGAAACTAAAACCGAGGTTGTCGTTGGTAACTAACTTTGAGTTGTTTACAAGGATAGTCTTTACATCTAGGCTCTCGTTTGTATTGTAGCACGGTGCGGCCTTACTGCCTTAGAAGTAGTAAAATGGGACTGATTTGAAACTAAAACCGATGTTGTAGTCATTAACTGAGGCTGTTATTTAGAAGTTCTATAATTTAATAGTGTAAATAGATTGTTCAGTAGAGATAGTCTTCATATCAAAGTTCTAGATTATAATGTAGCACCTTTTTAGAGCCTACAAGTAGTAAAATGGGACTTATTTGAAATATTCATATCAAGGTTGTAGTTGCTAGCTAACTTTGAGTTGTCTACACGTTTTCTAATTGGTTAGTGAAAGTAGGTTATTCATTAAGGATGGTCTTCATATCAAGGCTCTGGTTTGTATTCTAACACGGTGCGCGTTTGCTGCCTTAAAAGTAGTAAAATGGGACTGATTTAAAACTAAAATCGATGTTGTAGTCATTAACTAACTGTGTCTGTTATTTACAAGTTCTATAATTGGACAGTGGAAAAAGTTATTCCGTAGAGATAGTGGAGACTATCAAGGTTCTGGATTATAATTTAGCACGGCCTTACAAGTAATAAAATGGGACTTATTTGAAACTAAAACCGAGGTTGCTAACTAAGTTTGAGTTGTGTAGAATTTCTATAATCGGATAGTGAAAGTAGTTTATTCAGTAGAGAGGGTCTCCAGATGAAGACTATAGACTGTAATATAACACGGTTGACCTTTGCAGTCTTAGAAGTAGTAAATTGGACTGATATGAAACTAAAACCGAGGTGTTAGTTGCTAACTAACTTTGAGTTGTATACAAGTTCCATAATTGAATAGTGAAAGCATATATCTAATACTTCCATATTGCTAGTAGCCTCTGGGGACGGGCGAAAACATTACGGCGCCGACATATAGTGTGTCCGTCTCTCTCTGAGAACTACCCGCCTCGTGCGCATGCCTGGAATTCGAACTTCACAGCTTCTTTCACGCGTTCAAGGACGACGCTTGCGCACAATGCACCAAGTTCGTGGAAAGAGCTGGTTGTCTGTCTCACTTACGCTGTGACCTCTCCACTTACAGGCGCTAGCAATATAGAAGTATTAGATATATGAGTAAAAGTAGGTTATTGAGTAGCGTTAGTCTCCACATGAAGGTTATGTTTTGCAATGTAGCACGGGGCGCCTTTGCAGCCTTATAAGTAGTAACAGGAGGGCGTTTTGTAACTAAAACCGAAGCTTTAATTGCTAGCTAACTTTGTGTCGTTTATGAATTCCATAATTGGGTAAAGGAAGTGGGTTATTCGGTGGAAATAGTCTCCACACCAAAGCTCTTATTTGAATTGTAGCACGGTGCGCCTTTACAGCCTTAGAAGTAATAAAATGAGACTGATGTGAAGCTCAACTCGAGGTTGTGGTTGCTAATCAACTTTGAGTTGTTTACAAGTTCTATAATTGGACAGGGAAAGTAAGTTATTCAGTAGCGCTATCTCCACAGCAAGGCTCTGCAGTATTGTCCCAACATGGGCTTTTGCAGTAGTAAAATGGGACTGATTTAAAACAAAAACCGAGGTTGTAGCTGCTAGCTAACTTTGAGTTGCTTACAAGTTTTGTAGGTAGATAGTGAAAATAGGTTAACCAGTAGAGATAGTCCCCAGACCCCATAGCTATATAATGTAATGTAACACGGTGCGCCTTTACAGCCTTAGAAGTAGTAAAATGTAATTGATATGAAATTAAAACCGATGTTGTAATTAGTAACTAACTTTCAGTTGTGTAATTCTATAGATAAAGTAGGTTATTCAGTAGCGTTAGTGTCCACATCAAAGCTCTGGATTAGTGATGGGCATAACCGGACAATTTTCATAACCGAATTATTTGCATTCGAATCATATTAATAACCGAATGATTATTTGAATAATAATTCGAATCAATTTTGGCTCTCGATTCGTTTCGATTTCGCCGGTTGGCCGGTTAGGTGGTTCAGCGTCATCTGAATTCTGCATCGGCATCGTAACTTGCAGATAGCAGAGGAACTCAGTTAATCGTTAATTATAATATTTGTATAAATGATTTTTATTTGATTTCTAATGAGTTTAAAATCCACTTCTTGTCCCACGTTCATATCATATGACGACGGATGGGCATCGACTGCTCCGTTAGTAAAAATTAAATATAAATCTGTTAAGATATTGAAAAACCTTATTTCGCTTTCTGTTTATCCCTTATTAGGCATAATCAACCGCGTTTCGAAGCAAACATTTAGGCTGCTATAAATTAATACCAACACAGCTTCGGCAAATCTCATACTCAGCAGAGCGTTATCTTTAATAGGAACGGCCGCATAAATTTAACTCGTCGACTGGGAGTCTGAAATGTGTTAATAACATCAACAAGCAGCCGCGAGCCTTACTTGGGTCAATCTAATTACATACGTAGAAAAGGTTATGAGTTATGAATGACGTATTATTTACAGAATTTCGATCACTCGCAGGTCACTGAGATACGGCACGTAGTACGTATCAGCATGAGGTTATTTTTCATTCGAATACTTGGAACGAAAACCGAGTTACACAGATTATTTCAATAACCGGATAACCGGTTATTTTTCATTCGAATAAGCCCATCACTACTCTGGATTGTAATGTAGCGCAGTGCGCCTTTACAGCCGCATAACTAGTAAAAGGGGACCGATTTCAAACTAAAACCAAGATTGTAGTTGCTAGCTAGTAGTAAAAGTAGTAAAATGGTACTAAATTGAAAATGCAACCGATGCTGTAGTTACTAACTTACTTTGAGTTGTCTGCAAATTCTATAATTGCATAGTGAAAGTAGGTTATTCAATAGAGATCGTCTCCGCACCAACCCCATACATTGCATTTTAGCACGCTGCTCTTTAGCAGCCTTAGAAGTAGTTGAATGGGACTGATTTCAAACTAAAACTGATTTTGTAATTGCTTACAACTGTGAGTAGTTTACAAGTTCCATAATCGAATAGTGAAAGGCTCTGAGTTTTAATGTAGCACCGTGCGCCTTTACAGCCGTATAAGTAGTAAAAGGGGACCGATTTCAAACTAAAACCAAGATTGTAGTTGCTAGCTAACTTTGAGTCGTTTATGAATTCCGGAATTGATGTAAAAGAAGTAGGTTATTCAGTAGAAATATTCTTCACACTACGGCTCTGGTTTGTATTGTAGCACGGTGCGTCTTTACAACCTTAGAAGTAATAAAATGGGACTGAATTAAAACTACTACTAACTAACTTTGAGTTGTCTGCAAATAGTCTGCATTGTGAAAGTAGGTTATTCAATAAAGATAGTCTCCACACCAAGGCTATACATTGCATTTTAGCACGCTGCACCTTAGAAGCCTTAAAAGTAGTAAAATGAGACTGATTTCAAACTAAAACCGATGTTATAGTTGCTAACTAACTTTGAGTTGTTTACATGTAGGTACTATAATTGGGTAGTGAAAGTAGATTAGTCAGTTGCGATAGTCCCTATCAAGGCTCTGCATTGTAATTAGCACAGTGCGTCTTTACAGCCTTAGAAGTAGTAAAAGGGGACTCATTTGAAACTAAAACTAGTTGCTAGTTACCTTTGAGTTGTTTACAAATTCTATAATTGCATAGAGAAAGTAGGTTATTCAATAGAGATAGTCTCCACACCAAGGCTATACATTGTATTTTAGCACGCTGCATCTTAGCAGACTCAGAAGTAGTAAAATGGGACTGATTTGAAACTAAAACCAATGGTGTAGTTGCTAACTAACTGTTTACATGCCCTATAATTAGGTAGTGAAAGCAGGTTATTCAGTAGGGATTGATTTCACATCTCCGGATTGCACTGTAGCACGGTGCGTCTTTACAGCCTTAGAAGCAGTAAAATAGGACTGAGTTGAAACTAAAACCGATGTTGTATTTGCTGGCTAATTTTAAGTTATTATAAATACTATAGCTGGATGCGGAAGTAGACTATGAGTAGACAGATGAGATGGATTTGAAACTATAGCTAAGGTTGTAGTTTTTTGTAAACCTTGCAGGTATTGTAGTTGGAGAATAGAGGGATTATTTAGTGGAGATAGTCTCAACTGATACTATAGTTTCTATTACAGTGGCACTAGTATTAAAATGAGACTAATTAGATACTAAATACTTAATTTGTTGTTGGTGATAAAAATGTTTGATCAGAGATATACCATTAATTGGCTGGAGCAGCTTTGAAATAAAGTCACAAAGTCAGCGAGTGGAGTCTAGTAGTAATAGATGTTTGCATAAATAATTATACAAATATAATGTTGAAAGGGTGCCCTGTCGTAGGTGTATGAAATGATTGAGCTTCATATTTCGAAAATATACTAAGCTACGTATGAAATATGTTTTGAAAGAATTTCGAAACATAGGGAAGTGCATTATTAATTAAAATAGCGAAACTAACCGCTTTGCAGTTCAGCACAATTCCCCAAAGCCTTCGTTCTCATCCGTTGCGCGTGCTGTGCGGTTTCTAGTCCCAGCAGGGAAGAATTCTGGAATTTTTAAATGCATGGAAGCGCACCCTTTTAGCAGTTAACGGCGTAGCTGTATAGGAAGCACCTACTTACGATGTATTAATTAGTAAACTTGCAAGCTCTGAAGTTGGCAACCAGACAGCCCCCGTTATCCCGTTATTAATAGTTAGAGATTTACTGCACGCCGCGCCATGAAGGGCCGTACTCGCACCTTTTTCATTTAGAAACCGTTTAGCTGAATGAATTTTAGGATTAAACGTGCGCTTCTATTTAAAAGCACAACAAGCGTTTTCATAAATTGCTAAAACATATTAGGTTTTAACGCGAACATTTTCAAAAACAATAGTTGTTTAATTGTTTTATGGATGTATGGTGAAAAAAAGCAATATATTTTCCAGGTAGCTAAAATGCAGCCCTGCTTCTGCGCCGACAATTTTGCCGGTGTTTTGCAGCAATCTATCATTTCCCCAAGTTCCCAGGAACAAAGACGGAACGTTTCCCAATGGGATCGGTTATTAGCAGCGGAAGCTGTCGATTTGCGCTGCTTTTAGACATCAAACTTTCGCCTGCCTTTCGAGGTTCCCAGTTTAAAAGTTTCGGGAACATCGAGGCGGCTGGCAACCTCAGTCTGTTTGTATAACGAGTCTGACACCCTCAGACAGATCCAGCTTAAGAAAACGTTTGAGCGATAGGATTAGTTTGAAATTTTTATATACATTTGTTATTCGCTAGTATCACTACTAACCCCTCTTTTCTTACAGGATGCCTTGCTGTATATGTAGAAGTGACACCAAGGGAGATCTTGGTACTTCCCGGCCAGAATGCCACGTTCCTCTGCAGAGTCGCAGTTCCTATCCAGTACTGCAGAGTGGAGGTTCCTGGAATGAACAATCTGAATTTGAACCCCAACGCGCCGCCCTTCGAAGGGGTAAGTTTCGCCATGTGCTTCTTTCAAATGTGACATGGTTGTGTTTTCAGGTATCGTATTCCGGTAGTGGTCTTCAAGCAGGGCAATGCGGCGCTTTTATAGAAAGGGTCAAAGATATCAACAATGGAGAGATCAAATGTACCCTAGGAATACCCACGGAGCTTCAGGAGTCCTCTTCTGTCATGCGGCTTGTTGTAGCAAGTACGTTTCCAGTATAGTATGAGCAAAAAGAAAGTTCAACAAAGATGCCCTTGGAATTTTAAAGTTATTTGTATTACAACACCAGAAAATTATACCTAATCCTTGTCACTTGTGATCAAGACTTCAAGAAAACGTACCTAACCTCACTTTGTAGCAAATGTCAGATGACAGTTTCATATTTTCTGGTATTACAATACACATGACTTCAGAATTCCAAAGGCGCCCATGATAAACTTCTTTCTGCTCATACGATATAGTTTTCTTGAAAATAGAAACATTAGAGTAAACCAAATTTAGACCTATTTACCTCACTTCCTTGTTTATTTTTTTGCTTATTAATTTTGTTTTGGTTTACCTTCCCTATAATTATGCTACAGCTGCTGCCATTTCTTCATCCTGTTTTTCTTTCTCTCAGTTATGTTATGGCTGATGTTGTTTTTACTCGTATTAAAAAAGAAACTAGTGCCCATAGAAAATGTATTTTCAACTTCTTTGCTTTATCTTCTTAATCTTCACTTTCGTCATCTTTATCTCCTCCTGTTCTTATCTGCTTTTCATTTCCATTCTGGTTTTTCTCTCCTTTAACTATATTCAGCTGTTTCAATTTTTCGTTAAGTTGCCTCGTGGCGTTTCGCAGTAGCGTATTATATTTTTACAGTTTTAACAAACAAGTGAAATAATAGATAAACAAAGATGAAATGGAATTTTTCTCATCTTCTTTGCTTTGATTTCAATTTTCCTCATCTTTGTCTCTTTTTCTGCCCTCTGCTCTCTACTCCTCGTTGATTTCATTATTTTCGCCAATTTTTCCTCTGATTTTCTTCTGTCATATTCTTATCATGTTGCTTACTGGGGTCTTTCAGTTGCGTATAACAGTTTCGCAGTAGGAAAAGAGTGATACATGAAGAAACATTACATTCAGACCTTTTCACTTTTGGTCTTCAATAACATCTTCATTTTCTCATCAGAGAAAACACCAAATAGTATCCTTCTCGGTGTTTGCCCTTTTACATTATCATCGTGAGCTTTCTCATCTCTTTCTTTTCGTTAATTCTATGTTACTATTCCTTCCGTTAATTATGTTAAGGTTGCTGTCGTTTGCCCATGTTGTTGCTTTATAGTTTTCTTCAATTGGCAGCGCAAGGGAAACAGACAAAATGGAATTCAGATCTGTTTGATTTTTGCATTTTTCATTCTTATTTTCAGTTTCGTCATCTTAATCTTTTATTCTCTTGCTTCTTACTAGTTTCATTTTGGGTGTTATTTCTCTTAGTTAAAGCGTGACTGCTGATATTTCTTCATTCTATTGCTTTGTAGATTTTTGCAGTTGCAATGCATTTTTGGTACAATTTTCATTAAAAAGAAATTAGTAGAAACATTTAATTCAAGCGCGTTTAATCTTCGTTATTTTTATCATTATGATGATTTTACATAATTTTCTTAAAAAAGAATTAGTAATGTAACGGAACGGGATGGCCTATTCTATTATATTTTATTGCGTCCTTTTTTCTGTGGTAGCTCCGAGCCAGAGTTCTGTTGTGAACTGCACTCAATGAAGTAAGAAATACAATAGCCTATCTACATTAGGTTTATACAAGACCCTAAGTCTTATGCGCTGCAGGATCAAAATGGCCTGCTTTGCTCTGTAAAAATTCTGGCGTGAAGATAGATTTACGGCCTTAGTGATGTTATTCTGCTCAGGTCCCCCGGAGGACTGAGTTACATAAGTTCAAACGCTTGCCTTAACTTTGCGTGCCTATTTCTGGCGGCGATTCTTAGGCTGGCGAGCGCCCAAAACTTGCCGGGACTTGCTGTTGAAAGTGGGGACTGAACGAGCTCGCTCCTGGGACTCTTTAACTTCGCTGCAGATAGTTGCGATCACCTTTCAGGCAGACTATGTATATGGTGGGGCTCTCAGGAAAGTTTACTTCGTGCACCGAATTAGCACTATGGCGGGATCAAGGGTTTTAAGGGAGATAATTATACACGGGGATCTCGGAAAAATTTACCTCCTGCACCAAAACAGCGCTTTGGCGGTATCAAGGGCTTTAAGAGCGATAATCATACGGGGCTCTCGATAAAATTTACCTCGTACACGGAATCAGCGCTACGGTGTTATCAAGGGGTATTTAACGGCTTTAGGAGCAATAATTATAAACGGAGCTCTCGTGAAACTTTACCCCGTGCACCGAAACAGCTCTGCGGCGGTATCCAGGATTTAAGAGCGACAATTTACATGCGGGACTCTGGAAAATTTACCTCGTTCATCGAATCAGCGATACGGCGCTACAAAGAAGAGTTTTAAGAGCGATAATTATATACGGGGCTCTCGTAAAAATTTACCCCGTGCAACGAAACAGTTCTATGGCGGTATCAGAGTTTTAAGAGCGATAATTTATATAAGGTATACCCGGGGAAAATTTACCTCCTGCACCGAATCAGTACTACGGCAGTATCAACGGTTTTTAGAGCGATAATTAAATACGAGGCTCTTGGGAAAATTTACCTCGTCCACCGAATCAGCACTACGGCGGTATCAAGGATTTTAAGAGCAATAATTATATACGGTGCTTTGGGGAAAATTTAACTCGTACACCGAATCAGCGCTACGGCGGTATCAAGGGTTTTAAGAGCGATAATTATATACGTTGCTCTCAGGAAAATTTCACTCGTGCACCGAATTAGCGCTACGGCGTTATCAAGGGGTATTTAACGATTTTTGGAGCGATAATTATATACGGGGCTCTCGTAAAAAATTACCTCGTGCAACGAAACAGCTCTATGGCGGTATCAGAGTTTTAAGAGCGATAATTTATATAAGGCATACCCGGGGAAAGTTTACCTCTTGCACCGAATCAGTACTACGGCGGTATCAACGGTTTTTAGAGCGATAATTAAATACGAGGCTCTCGGGAAAATTTAGCTAGATTTTAAGAGCAATAATTATATTCGGTGCTTTGGGGAAAAATTTAACTCGTACACCGAATCGGCGCTACAGAGTTTCAGGGGTTTTAGGAACGATAATTATGTAGGGGCTCTCGGAAAAATTTACATCGTGAACCGAATCATCACTACGGCGGTATCAGGGGTTTTAAAAGGGATAATTATATATGGAGCTCTCGGTAAAATTTACCTCGTGCACTGAATCAGCACTATGTTGGTATCGAGGGTTTTAAGGGCGATAATTGTATATGGGGCTCTGGGGAACATTTACTTCGTGCACAAAATCAGCACTACGGCGATATCAAGGAATTTAAAAGCTATAATTTATTTATGGGACTCTCAGGAAAATTTACTTCGTGCACCGAATCAACACTACGGCTGTATCAAGGGTTTTAATCGTGATAATTATATACGGGGCGCTCGGAAAAATACCTCGTGCACCGAATCAGCACTACGGCGATATCAATGAGCTATAATTTATTTACGGGGCTCTCAGGAGAATTTAGCTCGTGCACCGAATCAGCGCTACAGCTGTATCAAAGGTTTTAAGAGCGATGATTTATTTACGGGACTTTCGGGAAAATTTACTTCGCGCACCTAATAAGCACTACGGCGGTTTCAAGGGTTTCAAAGATTTTAGGAGCGGTAATTATGCACTGCACTGAACCAGCGCTAATGTATATTCTGGAGAGGTTCGTGCTTGGTATGAATTATTGAGGACTAGGACAAAGTGGCTGGTCAAGGCGTGACTCACAAGTTTGCGGAACGCGTTTTTTATAAGGTCTCGGATCTCCCTCTACCGAGGAAATTTGCTGCGGGAAGAGCAGTTGGCAGAAAATAGAACTGCGTCATGAACGGGGGTGTATGCGGTTGAGCATCGCTTGGTCCTCAACAGAATCATGCACTGCGCAAAGGATCGATTCTCGAATTCAATGTGACAAGATGGCGATATGCAAATTGTAAATATTTGAAATTATTTGCATGCAAAATTTGCCTTGGAGCAGGCGTCACAGTAGATAGAAGACTTGAAATTTAGATCCTGTTATTCTTTCTTTTCTTAATTTTTGTCATCTTTGTCTTACACGTTCCTCCTTACCGTTGTTATACATTCTACTTAGGTTTTTCTTCCTCTACTTTCTATTACATCTGTTGTCATTTCTTCATTCTGTTATTTGGTGGCCTTCATTTGCATATTGGATTTTTGCAAAGTTGTAGCAAAAGAGAAATGAAACGAAATTATGGCTTCTTTACTTTGGTTCTCTTGTCCGTATCTTTGCATTGCTCTTCTCATTATCTTAATTTTTTTGCTTTCTTTTGTAATGGCTGCTGGCCTTTCTTGTTGCTTTATGCCATTCTTTATTTGGTTATTGCACTTTTGCGAAGTTTTTCCAAAAAAGAGATGAAGAAATAAAGAAACATGGAATTTAGACTTAGTTATTCTTTATCTTCCTCACTCTTAGCTTCATTTTCATTACCTTTGATTTTTCTTTCCTTATTTTTGTAGTTGTTATGTACCATATTCAGTTTCCTATTGTATTTTTACTGAAGTAGAAGATCTTTATTTTTTTAATCTAGTAATAGATGTGAACCTAACCTTCAATCTTCATTCGGTTTCTTCCAAGATAAAAGTTGTAGCTTTCACATTCAGTTCCTCCATTTATTTCTTTAGAACCAAGAGCTTTCCTGATTTCGTGTTCATCTTCTTTCCAATTATTTTAATACAAGTGCATTTATCTGACTCATGAAGACCCCATTTCAAAAACTTTTTTGCTATCTCTGCCGTATGTTAAAGGCTGCTTGTATCACTTTAGAACCAAACTTTCTAGTTTTGTTCTTACTTTTTCCTTCACAAACACTTTTTCTACAATTTTGGCCCATCGATCACAGAAATCATCTTAATCTGCTTTTCATTCAGGACCACCGAAAGCTCCCACACTGCAAATATTCAAAGACTCAGACCACTACTGGGCCTACAAAGTGGGCGACGTTCTACGAGCCACGTGCATCGTGAGGGACGCACGACCGGTTGCTAACATCAGCTGGTACTTAGGTGAGTTGCTCCACTCCAGCTCTTGCGAAAATAACCCCTCCCACTTGTAGACGACGAGCCCATCCCCTACAACCAACTAACGCCGCCCATGGTCATCAATGGAAACCAAGACGAGCTCCAGACGGTCTCCCAGAACCTCACGAAAGAGCTGCGGCCCTCGGACAACGGCAAGTCCCTCAGATGCGTGGCCAGCCATCCCGCTGCAACTGAGAACAATGTCGCATATAGACAACTCAATGTCACCTGTGAGTTTTTTAATTCTCATGCTACCAGCTCCATATAAATCATTGCATTTTTAGATCCGCCAGTACCACAATCGAACCCCATCGACAAATTTGGCTATGTGCTAGGACAGGACGGCATTATTGGCTTGGAAATCGAAGCTAACCCCCGGCCGCACCTGGAGTGGAACATCAGGGATCAGGTGATCAAAGAGGGCGGCCATGACAGCACGGGAAGGATAAAGGCGGAAGAAGTTAGAGATTTGGTAATTTTTATATTTCTTCCCAAAGTATAATGGCTTCAACTGTGTTTTTATCCAACAGGGCAAGGGCCGTTACGAGGCTCTCCTGATGATAGCCGACATCAACAAGCATGACACAGAAGTTCAGTACATCCTGCGAGCATACAACGACATGGGAAATCAAGACTACGTGATCCTTATCTCAACAAGTCCTGAACCTGAAGGTAGGGCTTTCTCTTTGCAAAGTTACACTTTCACAGGAACTACACAAGCACTGTCATGTCATGATCTTTCAAAAACCAGCAGAGTTACACTGATTCTTGGTTAAAATTCACGTGCACTTTTTTTACAGGATTCAAAAAATTTTTTAGAGATAGTATCAATTGTAAGTATTACCATCGCCATGTTTAACAGCTCAAAAGTGCATGGTTCATACTTGTTTATTTATTTCGTAATGATTATGTTGAAACTAGGAACAAATTATAATGTTATTGGTGCATGTTCGTTACTTAGTTGTGCTTTCATTAGTTCGGATTGCCATTAGATTTCAAATTAAATTTATATTTGGATTAAGCTATTTTATTGCTGGAAAAAACTATCAACATTAACGAATAGCAAAAAATTCTGAATTATAATTGACGCATGCATCTTCTAGTAATTTCAGTAATTATTAGTTTTGTTCCATCAATCTATCATTTCAGATCCTGTTCCTTTTGAATTTACTGTATTATAATAGATTTAAAAATAATCTTACACCAGGTTACATGCGAATCGAAGCTTTTGCATCCTCTGTCTCAGTGGAACTTAGGTTGAAAGTTCACTTAAAGTTCAGACTCCTCAATACGACGGTTTGCTTCCAGATTTGGAGCTCGGAGTCCTCTCGATTATTGGAATTGTGATAGCCGTCCTGATCCTGTTGCTCATCGTGTTCCTGGTGATATTCGCCCGGGTCACAGGCCGGTGGTGCTTTTCAGGTAAGCGCATCTTTTAATGTGAGTTTATGTCCCGTGCCTGTATCGATGTTCATTTAGTTACAATTTCTGTGGCAATAATGCATCTGCGAGTATTTATGTGGTAATCTGTGTAACCTACTTAGCTGAGGTTGAACACGTGAAAGTGGTAGGTGTGGTGCAGGTGAAGAACTAATATGTCCCTAGTTTGCTTGTCGTTTGAAGTGTGCCCATGATTTGGATGGAACAAGCAAACTAGGGCTACGATACCACAGCCAAATTACTTTGCTGGTAGGCGCTTGTATCGACTAAAGTTTTAAACCTAACCTAAAATAGCCGTTACGACAAGCCGTATCCTATCAGATCATGGTTGGAGCAAACAAATAGCGTTTAAATTGTAGCTTAGATAACTGTAATCTAGTTTCATAATTGTAACATAACTTTTGTCTGCCTCTTCTTAACAAATAAAAGCTAATTCTTGAAGGCAAGTATGCGGTAAGTTCAAATCGAACACAGTAGCTATAAGATTACTAAGATGGCTCTGAAGGATGATAATGAAAATTTCCTACTAGAAGCAGCTAGTTGTAATTTCTACTTTTAAACTATAGAGTTCTGCTTTTATACTAGAAATTGCTGTTTTTAGATTAGAGATTTCTATTTTTTAACTGGAAATCTCCACTTGATGATGATGTTGTAGAAGAGATATCGACTTTTAATATAAACCTTTTGAGTTTTAAGCTTCCACATGACCTTTCAGTACTAGAGATCTCTTTTTTTTCAAATTAATCTCCGCTTTAAAGTAGAATCTCTATATTTAAGGCTTCGAATTCTATGATAAAGATTTCGACCTACAAACCAAAACTTTCCACTTCTAAAATAGAGATGTTGACATTTTGGTAGAGAAGTCGACTTTTAAAGTATGAATCTCTGCTTTCTAAGTGTAGCTTCTACTTTTCAAGCAAACTCTCAATTTTTAAATTAGGGACTTTTTAATGAATGAAGTTGATTTTTTACTTACATTTTACTTTCAAATTAGAGATGTTCATTTTTAAGTAGAGATTTTGACTTCTATGGTAAAGATGTTTACCTACAAACTAAAACTTTCCACTTCTAAAGTAAAAATGTTGAGGAGAGAACTCGACTTTTAAGATATGAATATCTGCTTTTAAGCAGTCTCTACTTTCCAAGCAAACTCTCTACTTTTAAGGTAGAAAACGAAACTTTTAAATTATTGAAGTTGTTTTTTTTTTAATTAGTGAAGTTGATTTTGTAGTAGAGATCTTGGCTTTCAACCGTTGAACAAGATAGGTATATTACTTTTAAAGTAGAGATGTTCACATTTGAATAGAGCTCCCGACTTCTATTGTAAAGATTTGGAACCTCAAACTAGAACTTTCCACTTCTAATGTAGAGATGTTGAGTAGAGAACGCGACTTTTGAGGTATGAATCTTTGCTGTTGATACAGAGTATCCACTTGGCAAGAAAAGTCTCGACTTGTAATGTAAAAATCTTGACTTTTAAATTAGTAAAGTTGAATTTTTAGTAGAGATATTCACGTGTTATTAGGGATTTCAACTTCTATACTGAAGATTCTGACCCACAAATTTGAACTTTTCGCTTCTAAAGTAGAAATGTTGAATTTTTGGTGGAGAATTATAGTTTTAAAATGTGAATGTCTTTTTGAATTAGAGTTTCTGATTGTCAAGCAAACTCTCTACTTTTAATGTAAAAATCTCGACTGTTAAAGTAGTGAAGTTCAATTTTTAATATACCTCCATTTTCTACATTTAAACTAGTAAAGTGTACTTCTAAAGTAGAGATCTTTATTAGTGATTTCAACTTCTATGGTAAAGATTTTGACCTATAAACTAAAACTTTCTGCATCTAAATTAGAGTTGTTTACTTAAGTAGAGATGTTGACTTTTTATGAAATATTTTGATTTTTGTGGTAAATATTTCGACCTACTTACAGACTAGAACTTTCCACTTCAAAAGTAGAGATGTTAACTTTGATAGAGAAATCGACTTTTGAGGTATGAATTCTGTTTTCTAAGCAGTTTCTGCTTTCCAAGCGAACTCTATACTTTTAATGGAAATATCTTGACTATTAAAGTTGATTGTTAGTAGACAATTTTACTTTCAAGCTTTAAACTAGAAATGTGTATTTCTAAAGTAGAGGTGTTCACATTTGAGTGGATATTTCGACCTAGAAACTAGGAGAATCCACTTCTAAAGTAGAGATGTTATGGTAGATAACTCAACTTTTAATGTACAAATCTCTGCTTTTCAAACAAAATCCCTACTTGTCAAGCCAACTTTCTACTTCTAATGTAAATATGTATCTCCACTTTTTAAAGTAGTGAAGTTGAATTTTTAGTAGAGATGTTGAATCTTTAGTTAGACTTCAACTTCTATGATAAAGATTTCGACCTACAAACTAGAATTGTTCACTTCTAAAGTAGAGATATTGATAAATGCTTTTCAGACACAGCTTCTACTTTTCAAGTAAACTCTACATTTAAAGTAAATATACCAACTGTTAAAGTAGCAAATTTGAATTTTTAGTCAAGATCTCGATTTTTGATCTTTAAATTAGAAATGTGTGTTTCTCAAGTAGATATTTTGACGTTTTACTACAGATTTCGGCATTTCGTAAAGTAAATGTCTACTTCTAAAGTAAAGTTATTGACATTTTGGTAGAGAATTCATATTTTAAGGTTTGGATCTTTGCTTTTCGAACAGTCTCTACTTTTCAAGCAAACTCTTTACTTCTAAGGTAAAATCCTGACTTTTAAATAGTGAAGTTTATTTTTTAGTTGCGATCTATACTTTTGACCTTTGTGGTAAAGATTTTGACCTACAAACTAGAACTTTCCATGTCTAAAGTAGAGATGCTCACATTTTGGTAGAGATCTCGCCTTTTAAAGTATGAATCTCTGCTTTCTAAGTGTAGCTTCTACTTTTCAAGCAAATTCTTCACTTTTAAAAATATCTCAACATCGAAACTAGTAAAGTTGATTTTTTAGTAGAGATCTAGACTTTTGACATTCAACCTAGAAAGGTGTACTACTAAAGTAGAGATTTTGACATCTATAATAAAGATTTTGACTTTTATGGTAAAGTTTTCGACCTACAAACTAGAACTTTCCACTTTTAAAGTAGAGATGTTGACATTTTGGTCGATAACTCTACTGTTAAGGTATAAATCTCCACTTACCAATAAAAATCTCTACTTTTAATGTAAAAATCTCGACTTCTAAATTTATAAGGTTGGTTGTTTAGAGGTTTCTAAAGTAGAAATGTTGACCTTTTAGTAGAAATCTCTAACTTTAATGTATTAATCTCTGCTTTTAAAGTAGACTCGGCCGTTAAGGTTAAATGCTCGACCTATAGAGCAGAGATGTTTAATTTTTAGCATACATTTCAACTTTCCGAGCAAAGATTTTAAATTAAACTAGACAATTATACTCCTTGAGTAGAGCCGTTGACTTTTTAACAGAGATCTCGACTTATAATATGAATTCATGTTATCAAAGTGGAATTTCTACATTTAACTAAATCTCTACCCTTAAGGTAAAAATGTAAACTTTTATAGTAGAAATGTTTTAAAGTAGAATCTCTATCGTTACGGTAAAAATCTCGACTTTTAAAGCAGAATTTTTACTTGTTACTAGTTATATTGACATTTAAGGTACCTAAATATTTAGACTCATTGAACTAGAATTTTTGTAATGAATAATGAGAAATAATAATAATACAGAAACCTACAAGAATTAATAATTAATAGACGAAGCTCTGCTTTTAATTTTGGCCTTTGAAGTAGAGATGATCAGTTTTTAGTTGAAATTTCGACTTCTATGGTAAATATTTTGACTTTTAAACTAAAAGTCTTCACTTCTAAAGCAAAATTGTCAACGTTTTAGTATAGATCTCAAATTTTAAAGTATAAATTTTTGTTTTTAAGGTAAAAAACTCGACTTTTAAAATAGAGATATTGATTATTTGGTAGAGATTTAGACTTCGAATGCAAATTTTTTGACCTATAAACTGAAACTTTCCACTTTGAAAAGTGAGATGTTGATTTTTTAACTATACTTCTCTGCTTTTAAAATGGCTTCTCAATTTTTAAGGTAAAATTTCGAGTTTTAAAGTAGAGATCTCTTATTTACAATATACCTATCACTATTAATGTAAAAATCTGTAATCTAAAAGTAAAAAACTGTGTTATTTGTCACCATCTTTGGCTTAAAATTGACTTGAAATTTGTAGTTAGAAGTGAGTTCAAATTTAAGAGTGGTAATTGCTATTTTTTAACCATAATCCTTCAGAATCATCTTTGGTTACTCCTAAATGTCAGCATGGTATTATTAAATGGTAGAGTAGTTTGATTAGTGTACACTGCAATGGCCTGCATGAACTGTACATTTCTAACCACTGTTTGACCCCGAGTTTGGTGTTGGCCCTTGCTTAGCTTCCCCGGCCCTTGCTTGCCTTCAAATTTTGCATTTTGGGGTAGTCGCCTGACCAGCAGCCCGAGGCTCGTTCATGTCTCTATGAGCACACCTCGAGCCCGCTCCAAAGTGCCAAAGTTAGCTTTTGTTTGTTGTAGGAGGGGAGCGTGTGATCGACTACACTGGCGGCGTAGAGAGCCAGCACGATGTGGGCAGCGACGGGCTCGGCGCCGATGGCGTTGACAACCCTCACCACCAGGCGTCGCAGGAGTACATCAACGGTAACAACCTCATCATCAAAGACAAGGAGAAGAAAGTGGACACTGCTGTTTAATCACAGAGTGACTCTAGGATAGGCTTAGTGGATGTTTTCAATTCATATTAATGTATGTGTGCGAATGGTTGTGACTAATCCAGGGGACTGCCCGGTGCAACTGCTGTAACCGACTTATTTCAACTATTGTTAAGGGTCTGAGTTCGAGTTGTGATAGCAGACATGACAAATGTGGCTGAACGTGAATAACAAGGAACTATATTTGCCTGTTTTTTTTTTGTATAACAAAATTGTGCTCACATTTTAACATTTTTATGTTTGACGGATGATTAATCTTTATATTATTTCTGTGTTATTCGACGTTCAACCAACATTGTGCTGTAACTTTTGATATCAGTTAGATTAGCCAACTAATTTATTGAAGGATCTAAATTATTTAACGTCGACCATGAGCATGACTACTAACCTAATTTTAAATTAGATAATTATAAAAACGGGGCATGCGGAAACATGAAATTGTTTACTAAAATTTTTGCATGCCCTGCTCGGATCGAACCTACGTGTTTAGGTTAAAGCATACTCTTGTACTGCCATAAAGGGACTATGAATTTGAGTCAGCTGCAGGGTGTTGGAATTTTTTTGGTGTGTGTACGGCACCCTGCAGGAGTTTCGGTAGGGACCGTTTAGCACTGGACTGTTACTTATAGACTTGCCTTTATGCGTGGGGTTGTGTTGACTCGACTGTCTGTGTAACATATTATACGATATTGAGAGGATGACCTTTCCTAGTACTTAAATTATAACATGTGTTGGATCCACTGATACTTTATACATTCCAGTCGTAGTGATAAGAGGCGCAGCTCTAACAATGAAGAATTCTCATTTTTCGTAGTATTATTTTGTAATATAAGACAATAATATAATTATTTTTATTACCTACCACCTAGACTTAGTTAGGTTTAGTTGTGATAAATACCCGCAAATGTATTTATTGCCGTTTAGTTTAGTTAGCGTAAACTTCTTCCGAATCAGGCGTTCACGACATCAAGGTCTGTGTAAAGGACTGGCTTTTGTGCACCTTCGAAATTCAGTGTTTGCATGAAACAACTATGCTGTCGTTACATTACTCTGTGTACTTGAAGATTTAGCATAAATTGAATTAAAATCAAATTGTTTTATAAATAAAGAAGTTTATTAATGAGATTCTCAGCTTCATTTTTACCTTTCTCTTTATGATGTTGCAAACAAAACGTGTGTGGAGTTTTAAGAAAATCAATGTCTCTTCATCATATGTGCCGCTAAACTGGTGGAGGTTTTTGACTTTTTTTAAATTGCCGGTGGGGAATAAGCTATAGCCTTCCCACAGATGAAGTGTTTTTTGGTGTTTATAGTAATCTGTTTCCATCACATACATTTCTTCTATATGCAAAATGAAACGCTTCCTCTTCTTTGTCATGGTGTATCTAGAATAAGCTTTTTCTATTAACTTACCTTCCCTTTATTGAGCAAGATGTGTTAGCATAAACAGAGCCAGAATGTACAATCTTTCTCTTCAGAAATTAGTGTAAATACAGAATTTCATCGCTATAAGATAAAAAATGAGAGAGTATTGATAATCTCTGTATTTAAAGATAAAAATGATACATAGAAGAATAAAATTGTTATCAATAAAGCTGTCTTATGTTTGAGATGCAATAAACTGTGCAGACATACGAATGAAGAGCTCCAATAAATTGCAATAAGAGGTCAAAATGAAAAGGTATCTTAAAAATAACACAATATAAAACAATTGAACACAATTGAAGACGATGTTGCTTCTACTTGGCGCTACTTTTAGAATGTAAACTATATTTTTATTTTAAAAAAATTACCGTTTCATACGCTGCAATACACATCATCGAATAAATAATTTCAAACCTAATATAAAAAATTACAATAAAGCATGGCTATTGCCATTCTATAATAAATCTCGACTACGATTATTTCTTTCCATATCTACATATAGGTGGCCTTATATTTCCAGTTCCCATTGCTGTACATAAAGCCGTTTTATGTTTGATATGCAATAAACTGCAGACATGCAAATGAAGCCCTGACATGTACAGAACTTTGCAATGATTCACTATCAGATGTTAGGTTGGAAAAGGAACCATAATCTCTTTATTTAAAGATGAAGATGATACCTCAGATGTAGAAGAGTATCTACTGACTGCTGTACATAAAGCTGTTATGTTTGATATGTAATGAACTGCATACATGTGAATGATAGGCTCCAATATATACAGAACTTCACAGTGAATCACTATGAGCCGTTAGGATAATCTCGGTATTTAAAGATGAAGATGACACTGCAGATGTCGAAAACTAAACGTCATTTTTGTAAATAAATCTGTGTCATGTCTGACATACAATAAGTTGCAAAAATATGGAACAAAGAGCTCTACTATGTACAGAACTGTACAATAAATCACTGTAAAATATTAGGATGAAAAAGTAACCGTAGTCTCTACATTTAAAGATGAATATGATACGTTAGACATAGAAGAATGTTACTCATTGTTCTACATGAAACTGTGTTATGTTTGATCTGAAATCAACTGCACGGACATGTGAATTATAAGTCTTCATTATGAATCATTAGGTATAAGATGTTAAGTTGACAAGGGAGCCATAATCTTGGTATTTAAAGATGAAGATGATACTTCAGACGTAAAGAGATAGTGACTCATTTTTGTACATAAAGGTCTATTATGTTTGACATGCAATACACTTCAAAGGCTTGAGAATGAAGAGCTTGATTATTTAGAACTTTACCAGAAACCACTATAATCTGTTAAGATACAAAAGTAACCATCATCTCGGCATTAGAGATGAAGATGATACTGCAGATGTCAAAGACTAAACATCATTTTTGTAAATAAAGCTGTGTTAGGTCTGACATGCAATAAGTTGCAAAAGTATGTGGATGAAGAGCTCTGCTATGTACAGAACCGCACAATAAATCACTGTAAGATATTAGGATGAAAAAGTAACCGTAGTCTCTACATTTAAAGATGAAGATGATACGTTAGACATAGAAGAATGTTACTCATTGTTGTACACGAAACAGTTGTCATGTTTGATATACAATCAACTGCACGGACATGTGAATTATAAGCCTTCACAATGAATCACTACAAGATCTTAAGTTGAAAAGGGAACCATAATCTCGGTATTTAAAGTTGAAGATACTTCAGACATAGAGAGATAGTGACTCATTTTTGTAAATAAAGGTCTATTACGTTTGGCATGCAATGCACTTCAAAGGCTTGAGAATGAAGAGCTTGATTATGTACAGAACTTTACCAGAAACCACTATAAGCTGTTAAGATACAAAAGTAACCATCATCTCGGCATTAGAGATGAAGATGATACTGCAGATGTCAAAGACTAAACATCATTTTTGTAAATAACGCTGTGTTAGGTCTGACATGCAATAAGTTGCAAAAGTATGTGGATGAAGAGCTCTGCTATGTACAGAACCGCACAATAAATCACTGTAAGATATTAGGATGAAAAAGTAACCGTGGTCCCTACATTTAAAGATGAAGATGATACGTTAGACATAGAAGAATAGTTACTTATTGTTGTACATGAAACAGTGTCATGTTTGATATACAATCAACTGCAT